>VZQC01011463.1:56485-271614 GCA_009823505.1 Rhizomys pruinosus
ATATATATATATATATATATATATATATATATATATATTGTGTGTGTGTGTGATGACCATGTGAAGAGTAATGACTGATCTCAGAGTTATTACATATGGTGTGTGTGCGTGTGTGAGTGTGATGACCATGTGAAGAGTAATGACTGATCTCAGAGTTATTTTTACATATGGTGTGTGTGTGTGTGTGTGTATGCGTGTGTATGTGTGTGTGATGACCATGTGAAGAGTAATGACTGATCTCAGAGTTATTATTACATATGGTGTGTGTGCATATGTGTGTGTATGTATGTATATGTGTGTGTGTGATGACCATGTGAAGAGTAATCACTGATCTCAGTCAGAGTTATTATTAAATATCAGAATTAAAGAATCTTCGCCAATAGCCAGTTATCAATGGAAATCAAACCTACTTGGTAAACTGCTGCCCACAAAACCAATGTAGCTTGTGACTTTGTTGTTGTTCAGTGATTTCTGACTGTGGAATACAGAACTGCATCCATTGATGTTTCTGATATGATGTGCTCATGGCAGACCCTGAGGGGAGCGGAGTGCAGGTGGGAACTTTCCAGACCCCTGGGCTGTCTTACCGCTGTCCTAAGAGTGAGCTGTCTACACTTTTCTTATCTCAGACACAGCTCACCGTGATGTGCTCAGGGAAGTTTCCATCGACGTTGATTTGCTCACATCGGGTCTGCACAGCCCTCAGGACCCACCAACTTGCCAGAAGTAACACTTAAGCTCCCTCGCAGGCACATCAGGGTCCCTTTGCAGAGGCATCAGTGCTCTGCATGTGACAGGGTGATTGTAGCTCCAGGTGGAGAGATGAACCTGCGGGACCTCAGGACCTATAACTGCTTTGGCTCCAGAAGGCCCATGTTTTCCTGATGGTCCCCTTCAGAGCCTGTCCCAGCAGCAGAGCTCTGTGGTTCCTTGTTCAGAGACCAGTCAGCATTGGGAGACTTGAAAGGTCAGAGACCTTTCCTCAGGCCTCAGGACAGCTTCAGCAGAGCCTTGGACTTGAAGATTAAAGAAAGATGGGGGAGTGTGGGGCACAGAAGGTGGTGGTGGGGGCGAGCAGGTGGGCAGGGGAGCTTGGCTAAAGGCTGGTGGTGGGTGCTGTGGCCAGTCTGGGTCTGAGAGTTGCTGTGTTCTTACTGCTCTTTCCCATTAAAGTGGGGCCTGTCCAGTGGCCCAGATTCCTGAGAACAGACTCAGAGATGTGCCGTGTTCTGATGTCAGAGTTCAGGGTGAACACCCAAACTGTAGAACTGTGCTACCTGATGTATGCGTGAACAAACAAATGCATGCACACACAAACACACACACTTACAAACAAACACACAACAGGCACACACACGCACACACCACACAAGCAGTACAAGCATACACACAAATGCAGTGCTGCAATACACATAGAAACATACATGCAACATACACAAAACAGGCACACACACACACACACACACACACACACACACACACATTTCCTTCACTGTGCATGGAGCTTGAGAAACTGAACAACTGTGGACTATGCTGGGACTGCGATTCTTTTTCCTTTTCTTTTCTTTAAAAATTCATTATTTTTTTAAAAAATTTATTTTTTTATGTGTATGAATGTACTGTCTGCATGCAGGTTTGTGTGCCCATGTCATGCAATGCTGCAGAGGACAGAAGAGGGTGTGTTGGATTCCTCTGGAACTGGAGTTAAAGACTGTTCTCAGCCGCCATGTAGGTGCTGGGAATCGAACTGGGGTCCTCTGCAAGAGCAGTCAGAGCTCTTAACCACTAGGCCATCTCTCTGGCCCCTAAAAACTGGATTTTGTAATTCCTGACTCTGCTCTTGTGAACAGAGGGATTAAGAGTTCCCAACAGTGAGCTTTGCCCTCCCAACCCATGATCAAGGATCTGCAAAATCGTGTCACCCTGACAGATAAACAGGGTGAACTTGCTGCACGCAGCTGGGTCCTAGTGAGCCACCACGACGATCTTTCCTGCCTGATGCCAGAGCCGAGCAAACGCAGCCAGCAGCGGCTGCCGCTAACAGCACAACCAGCCTGATGCTGCTTCTCTGTTTTGTGCTGTTTGGATTCCCCTGGAACAGGAGTTCTCCTGGAATTGGAGTTTCGGACAGTTCTCGGCCACCATGTGGGTGCTGGGGATCGAACCCGGGTCTTCTGTAAGAGTGGTCGGCGCTCTTAACCGCTAGGCCATCTCTCCAGCCCCTCTTTGTATGTTTTATATGTTCTATCAGCAATACAGGGCTTGACTGAAATATAATTGATGATTAACCATAAATTACCCAATTCTTTTTTTTTTTTTTTTTTTTTGAGACAGGGTCTCCCTATAGCCCCAGCTGGCCTGAAACTCACTATGTAGTCCAGGCTGGTCTTAAACTTATAGAGATCTGCCCAGCTCTACCTCCTGAGTGCTGGGATTAAAGGTGTGTGCCACCACACCCGGCTTAAAGACGTTTCTTAGCTGCCATGTGGGTGCTGGGAATCCAACCTGGGTCCTCAGCAAGAGCTGTTGGTGCTCTTAACCACTGAGCAATCTCTCCAGCCCCTAAATTACCCACTTTTAAAGTGTACAATTTAAATGTCTTGGACATATCTATACATTCATGAGATGTTACCATAGTTAAGATCTATTCTGTAAACTTTCTAATATTCTTCGTTAAGTTTTCCCTTCCTCCATGACCCACCCAACCACACAGAAACAGGTGAGTTCCTTTCTGTTATTATAGATGAATTCAATTTTTTCAGGATTCTTTTTGGAAATCTGTGCCCCAATTTTGGCCTAGGAAAAAAGAATACTATTCATGGTGAACATTCAGTGTGGACTTCATGAGTTCTGTGCATAGACTCAAAGCTTAACATATGTAAAGTAAAAAAATCTAACAATCTGCTGCTTTTTTTTTCTAAAATGACCCTGAGCCATTAATTAGAAAGTTGACAGAAACATATCTTCTGAGAGGCAGGGGAGGTAGTTTCTTTTTGTTTATTTTTTTTTTCTTCTTGTAAGCTGGGTTTCATGTAGCCCAGGCTGGCCTCAAACTTATTATGTAGCTAAAGATGACAATGAACTTTTGATCCTCCTGCCTCTACCTCCTCAGTGATGGGTCACAGGAATGTGCCACCACATGCAGTTTATGAAGTTCTGGGGATTGGGTCAGGGGCCTCACGCATGCTAAGTAAGCACTTCTCCAACTGAGCACTCAGGAACATAGACATTCTATATGGTATTTCCTGATATTTAGACCCCTATTGCATTCAACTGGTCAGGTTTGTCTCTCTGTATCTCTCTCCCATTATTTGAGCAGTCTCTCCCAATTCTGTCCTCTCTTTCCTATTGTATTCTCTTTAAATAACTCAGTTTCCTGTGGTATACAGGGATTTCCTAGCTCTTTGTGGGGGGAACTTTCTCAGTCATATCTGTGTAGGTAATAAATCTGTCTGTACTGTGCTCACCAATATTTGGCCTGAACTTCATCTCTGGGCTCTGTTCACTTGTTCATATTTATTTGGACTGACACTGGGCTCTGTGACACTTGCAGTTGGCAAGGTTGTTTGTTTGTTTCACCCCATAACGCTCTATTGGGATTATTTTGTGGAGGAAACCATGCCATCTAAGCTGAGAGAGACTTAAACCCAGCTGAAACCACCAGGTGCAGAAGCATGTCCTCTACAGTAAACAAAGTGGTTTAGACAGGTCTAAGTTCAACACCCTCATCCACCAGAAGATGGCTGTGTGACTTCGGGGGACAGAGTTGACCTCTGGTGCCTGTCAGCTGCCTAATGAGAATGATAATTGTCATTGTTAACGCATTGGCTTGTGTGGGTGATGAATGGATTCCTGTACTTAAAACACCAGGGGCTGGAGAGATGGCTCAGAGGTTAAGAGCACTGGCTGCTCTTGCAGAGGACCTGGGTTCAGTTCCCAGGACCTGATGGATGGCTAACCCATCCATAACCCCAGTTCCAGGGGATCCAATACCCTGTTCTGATCTCTGCAGGCACTGCACCATAAGGGGACACTTACATACATGCAGGCAATACTGTCATACACATAAAAACTGTTAGAGCAGTGCCTGGCGCTGGAGCAATGCTCAGCTAGTCTCTGTGTGCATCACTACTTTTTCAGCATCAGAGCACAGGCTACAGAGGAGCCCGGTTTGGAGCTGCTGTCTGGAACTCATGCATGGGGTTCTTTGGTTCCAATATTTTGCTCAGGAAACCCCAAGTCGTTGAGCCTTGATTCAACCTGTCACTATGAGTCGTTATTCCTTCTGCTGCTTATACGCTTCATGTTGGAGAACCTTGTGTGTGTGTGTGTGTGTGTGTGTGTGTGTGTGTGTGTGTTGGGGGGTGTTCGCCTTGGCTGATGTCAATGTGACAGGACTTTTCCGGCTTTACTGTTCAGGAACTCAGCAATGTCATGTTTACCAACCCCAGTTGTCACAGTGCCCTGGGAGTCTCCTTTCGGAAAAGTCTCAGTGTGACAGGGAAGCAGGTGTGTGGACCGTGTCCCTGCTGCGTCCTCTGCCCTGATCCCCGACCTGGGTTCCTTAGAGGCAGCTGTGCATTTCCGCACAAGCACAGTGGACTGAATGTCTGCATAGCATGAGCCGGGATTTTGAATCTAGCATCTTGTTGTCAAGATAGGAGCTTTTGGAAGTGATCAGGGTTTGAGAGAGCACTTGTGAGCAGAGAGTGGCCTTATAAAGGAGCTCAAGGAACTCCTTTGTCTTTATCCAACCATGACGGGGAGCAATGAGGAGCTTGGAGCAAGCAACTCTGGAAAGCCCTTGCCAAGAATCCCCATTCCTTGTACGCATTCCAGTCTTAGAGGCCAGCCTCCCACCGTGGGAGGACTTCTATTTGTGAGCAGCTCATCCTGTGCTACAGACTTACAGAAGCTCAAACTAAGATAGTACACATTGACACGAACCATCCCACACATTGTGGGGAGATTCTGTTCTTATATGAGCTGTTTTGTTTTCTGGTGTGATATACTCAGATCAGAATGGGAAATGAGAAACAATGTACTTAATGCTTGTCAACTATGTTTTATTTTTTATTCTTTTAAATTTTTTATTTATTTATTTATTTAATGTGTATTCCTTTTAAATTTTTATTTGTTTGTTTATTTATTTATTTATTTAGTTATTTATTTAATGTGTACGAGTGTACTGTCTGCATGTAGGTTGGTGCACCCGTGCCCTGCAATGCCTCAGAGGTCAGAAAAGGGCATCAGATTCCCCTGGAACTGGAGCTAAAACAGTTCTTAGCCATCATGTGGATGCTGGGAATCGAACCTGGGTCCTCTGCAAGAGCAGTCGGCGCTCTTAACCACTGAGCCATCTCTCCAGCCCCTCAGCTATGTTCTAAATTATTATTGTGTATGGTGTGTGTGGGTACGTGCGTATCACATGCATGGAGGTCAGGCAACAACTCTGTGGAGTCTTTTCTCTCCTTCCGCTGTTACATGGGTTCTATTCTCTTGTTCTGGAAGAATAGACTCCTGTCGTTTATTCTGGGAATTAAGTACACCAGCCCTAACAAAGACAGAAAACAGAGTATCTGACATTCAAACATCACGAATACTGTGGTAAGATCTTATTCCTTTTGTTTCTTTGAGACAAATTCTCACTATGTAGTCCCAGCTGCCCTGGTGCTCTATGTATATCTTTTTGAGATAAGGTCTCCCTGTAGCCCCAGCTGGCCTGAAACTCACTCTGTAGACCAGGCTGGACTTGAACTCACAGAGATCCTCCTGCTTCTGCCTCTGGACTCCTGAGTGCTAGGATAAAAGGTGCTCACCACCACGCCCAGCATATTTTTATACCATTTTATATATATGTAAAATCTGCTGAAACTACTTTTTGGTGCTTGCGTGTGCTTGTGTTTAGGGGTCAGCACTGAGCTTGTTCCTAGAATAGATTCCCCCTCTGACAGCAGCCACTGACTGCCTGCAATTCTTCATCTAGACGTGGGCCCTTGTGAAACTTCCACCATCCCAAGGGCGTACCACTTGCTGTCATCATAAAGAACTTGTTTACAAAACCATATTGTTGAGATTTCGTGGACGCAGCTTCCCTATTGTGTCTAAAAAGTTCTATGTAGCAGCCAGCGCCTTGGTCCTCTGGCCCTTACAGTTTTCACCCGTTCTTCTCTGATGTTCCCTGAGCCTAGGTGGAGGGGATCCATTGTCGATGGATGTATCCGTAGAAACTGGGCACTCCCTACTCACTCGTTCCCTGTGTTTGGGCCCTTGTGGATCTATTGAGTAGTGAAAGTTACACTCCTTGTGGAGATAAGGAAAAGCATTTAGAATGCTAGGTTTAGTAAGCATTGCACACACACGGTGTGGCCAAAAACTCTCAAACACACAGAATAAAAATAAATGAGTGAATAAAAAAGTTAAAAACAGAAGAGTATAATGAGCACTAAATTCTCCACACAGCAAAACTGCATCGCTATCCTGCGATGCCAAGCTCCCAGGGTCTGAACCTGCAGTGCTCTAATATAGCAACAGATGGCGATGTTGTTCCTGTTACGGCTGGTCTGAATGGTTAGTGGAGAAGTGAGACATTGAAGAAGTAGGAACTGAACAGGAAGTGGCCTCTGAGCTTACGGTTTAGGAGAGCAAAGATGCTGGTTGTGAGCTATGTGGCTTCAATATTACTGTTTTTATTATTGTGGATTCTAGCTGGGCACTGTAGTTCACTTTTTTTTCTTTTTTTTTCAATAGCAAATGTGGACATTTTACCTACCTTTCTTTCTTTCTTTCCTTCCTTCCTTCCTTCCTTCCTTCCTTCCTTCCTTCCTTCCTTCCTTCCTTCCTTCCTTCCTTCCTTTCTTTCTTTCTTTCTTTCTTTCTTTCTTTCTTTCTTTCTTTCTTTCTTTCTTTCTTTCTTTCTTTCTTTCGTCTTTTTGAGATAGGGTCTCCCTTTAGTCCCAGCTGGCCTGGAGCTCACTCTGTAGACCAGGCTGGCCTTGAACTCACAGAGATCCGCCTGCCTCTGCCTCCCGAGTGCCAGCCTCCTATTTCTTAATTGTATTTTTTAAATTTTTATTTAGCAAAGTGTAATGATTACACTTTTGTCTCCTGGCACCTCTGCATCCCAGTCTGTGGCACTATAGCTAGCAAGCTCTAGACAAGTGGCTAAAATCTATCACTTCAAAATGGCCTTTCTGCCGGGCGTGGTGGCGCACACCTTTAATCCTAGCACTTGGGAGGCAGAGGCAGGTGGATATTTGTGAGTTCAAGGCCAGCCTGGTCTACAGAGTGAGTTCCAGGGCAGCTGGGGCTACAGGGAGACCCTGTCTCGAAAAGACAAAAAAAAAAAAAAGGCCTTTCTAACAGTACAGAAGTTCACTGAGATATAGAGTTTGAGTGGCATCTTTAAACTAGCTGTGTGATATTTTTTATTTGTAANGATAAAAGGGTCACTACTGCACTGATATATAGATTTTTTTGGTATTTTTGAGACAGGGTCTCCCTATAGCCCCAGATAGCCTGGAACTCACTCTGTAGACAAGGCTGGCCTTGAGCTCACAGAGATCCACCTGCCTCTGCCTCCAGAGTGCTAGGATTAAAGGCGTGCACCACCACGCCTGGCTCATCACTAGCTATTAAACATGGTCAGATCCATGTTCTGTCAACCAAGGCTCTGATGCAACAATAAATAATGTCTAGACTGTGTATCTATACTGTATAGAATCAATGTATCTTGGTGACAGATTAAATTGAAAGAGTGATTATGGTTTGTACAACTGTGGAGATTATCTGTCAGACCGTCAGAAAGGGGGAGGGGAGGGCTGAAAACTCCCAGGCAGGTGCTATAGTCTCAATTCAGTTAGAATTTCTTCTTCTTTATGAAAAACTCAGGCTCTACTCATAAAACCTTCTCAATCATTTGGTTTTAGTGAACCCACACTATCAGGGACAGCCTTTCATTAAAGTCAACTCAGTGGACATGGTAAAAATAAAAAAGTGTGGCCAGGCGTGGTGGTGCACGCCTTTGATCTCAGCACTTGGGAGGCAGAGGCAGATGGATCTCTGTGAGTTCAAGGCCAGCCTGGTCTACATAGTGAGTTCCAAGACACCTGAGGCTATAGGGAGGCTCTGTCTCTGAAAGATCCCCCCCCCAAATGAGATGGAAATATTTCTAAAAATCAGTCTTCAATTCTATAGCTGATCCCACGAGCATAGCTGGTGTTTACAGTTCTTCCTTTTTACATTATACATACCACTTTCTCTCAGCTGGTAATTGGCTTTTGCTGATGAGGATGATGAAACCCTGTTTTCCTGAAAAGTCTGAGCCGCTACTGCTGATGAAGAAAAATTAAGCTAACGTGGATCTAAGGAATGAGGACCTGAGTATCTCTGTTCTGTGTGGGCCATGAGTAAGCATTCCCAAAGGTGCTTGGCAAGAACTTTATGGACTCCGCATACTAGCTTAATGATAAGTGTGCTCGTCGAGACACGTAGGAACAACAGAGCTTTGTGATAGTGTTTTTACCCTTATAACCCTACGTAGGTCTGTTTAACCTTATAACCCTATGTAGGTTTGCTTTAACCTTATAACCCTACTTAGCTCTGTTTTAACCTTATAACCCTACATAGGTCTGTTTAACCTTATAAGCCTACGTAGTTCTGTTTAACCTTATAACCCTACTTAGGTCTGTTTTAACCTTATGTGGTGGTTTGAATAAGTGTCCCCCATAGGCTTTAAGTATTCAGACATTTTGTCTCCAGTTGGTGGCACTGTTCTTGGATGTCTTAGAAGGTGTGGATGTGCTGGAGGAAGTACATTATTGGGGGCAGGCTTAGTGAATTTAACAAGCCTTGCAGTCTCCAGCCTCTCCCTCTCTCTGCTTCATGTGTTCATTGCTAGATGTGACCCTTGGCTTGCTGCTCCAGCCCTGGCCACCACACCTCCCGCCACAATGGACTCTGATTCCCTGGAACCGTCAATCGTAAGCTCAAATAAACTCTTCCTTGTATAAGTTTCCTTGCTCATGGTGGTTTTATCACAGCAACAGAAAAGTGACTAATACACCTTATAACCCTACTTAGGTCTGTTTTAACCTTATAAACCCTATTTAGGTCTGTTTGAAAGCTACGAGAAGGAAGACCTTTAAACGTTAAGTTTTAAGCTGTCATGGGCAGAAAAAAAAAACACAAAAAATACAGTCTGTCAGTGCCTTAAAGAATGTGGCTTCTGGGGCTGGAGAGATAGCCTAGCGGTTAAGAGCACCGACTGCTCTTGCAGAGGACCCGGGTTCGATTCCCAGCACCCACATGGCAGCTAAGAACAGTCTGTAACTCCAATTCCTGGAGAACTCTAGTTCCAGGGGAATCTGACACCCTCTTCTGATCTCCACAGCATTGCACGACACAGGTGCACAAACCTACATGCAGACAGTACATTCATACATATACAAAAAAAAAAAAAAGAATATGGCTTCTGGGACTGGAGAGATGGCCTATCGGTTAAGAGCACCAACTGCTCTTGCAGAGGACCTGGGTTCAATCCCCAGCACCCACATGGCGGCTGAGAACTATCTTTAACTCCAGTTCCAGGGGAATCTGACACCCTCTTCTGACCTCTGCAGCATTGCATGACATGGGCGCACAAACCTACATGCAGAAAGTACATTCATACACATACAAAAATAAATAAAATTAAAAAAAAATGAAAAAAGATTGCGGCTTCTTCAGCAGTCTTCAGGAAGCACCTGCTGTGGCGTGTCTTCATATTTGTTAAAAATGCTAATATTAAAGGCCAGCCTGGTCTACATAGTGAGTTCCAGGAGAGCTGGGGCTACAGAGATACTCTGTCTCAAAAATACCCCCCAAGAGAAAAAAATAGCTAAGATTGTACCGGCAATAGGTTATGTTACCAGGAACTATCGTAGCCCTTATTTACACAGGCCTGAAATACCTGCTTCTGTAAAAACTCTGTTTTAAACTTTCCTATAATAGCCTACAGGGCATGCATACCTTGGTGATGGAAGCCTCAAATCCACTGATATGATTACTGCTAAGGGATGACATGAAACAACCTATAAAACTTTATATAGAGAGATGGCTCAGCACTTAAAAGCACTGTCTGCTCTCACAGAAGACCTGAGTTTGATCCCCAGCACCCATGTGGTGTCAAACAACCATCCCTAACTCCAGTTCCAAAGGTTCCAGCACCCTCTTCTGTCATCTGCAGGCATTGCATGACATGGGTGCACTTACACATGTGCAGGCAATATACTCATACACATAAAATAAAAATGATAAAAATTTTTAAAAACTTGTATGTATTTCTAGCTGGGCATGGTGGTGCATGCCTTTAATCCCAGCACTCGGGAGGCAGAGGCAGGCAGTTCTCTGTAAGTTCAATGCTACCCTGGTCTACAGAGTGAGCTCCAGGACAGCTCAGGGTATTTTATACAAAACCTTGGAGGGGACTGGGACACAGAAAATCGGGGGCTGGGACGCACAGGGCTTCAGGCCATTTGTTCCAGATCAATGCTTTGCCCCAAGGGATCAAAGATAGTTGGCAGCGGCTGAGGTTTCACAGGTTTAGCAGGATATCAGCAGGGGTCCAAGCTTGGAGGCTGCTTGCTGACTCTCTTAAGTGCTACAACCAAAAGAATGCCTACAGAGGCATAGGTATATCTTGGTCTGGTTTGGGTGGAGAACTGATACCAGAATGGCCTGGGACACCCCTGTTTCTTACCACCAGGGGTGGGAGAGGGCAGCCTGGGATAGCTAGTTGGCTTTATTGTGTTCCTGCAGTGATTTATATACCTCCCTGGGGTTGAACTGCTGTCCTGCTGGTCTGACCACTCCTGGGAGTTCCCCAGCCAGGTGTGGTGGGCCACACCTTTAATCCTATCATGCCTTCAATGCCAGTACAGCTGAGATTTAGGTTAAGGTTGGAAATACTGATTTCTGAACAAAAATGGAGTTTATCTGGGCCATCTCATTTTCCATCTCTTGTTAAGTTGGAAACCCAGTTAGGGATATTTACTACATTTCTGAAAATGCTCTAAAGTTTTGGTTTTAGAACTAGTTTGTCATGACATTGTGTCTAACCACAGTGTTTGTTTTGTGGGAGTGCTTCTTAGTATTTCTTCACAACTAAGGGTCAATCTGTTTATGAATGTTGTCACGTCTCACAGTATTAAGGAAGGAAATGAGAAGGTGAGAAAAATGTTAGAGAGATATAGAAATGAAGATATTTTTAGTAAGGATTTGTATCAAGATGATGAGAAAGTCTATGAAAGTGATAAAAGTCTGAGGAGGTTGATTATGGCAGGTAGAAGGTGAGACTATATGAATAAGCTTAATTTTCTAAGGTTCAGTCAACTAGTTTAAGAATCAAAATTAAAAAAAAAGAATCAAAATTTATATCTACTCAAGGTTTGTTTAAGAGTGTTCAGTTTTTTTTTGTTTTGTTTTGTTTTTGGTCTTTTCAAGACAGGGTCTCCCTCTCGTCCCACCTGTCCTGGAACTCACTCTGTAGACCAGGCTGGTCTTCAACTCACAAAGATCCTCCTGCCTCTGCCTCAAGAGTGTTCAGTTTTTACCCAAGCTTTATCTCTACATCACATGGCACTTCAAGGTTTAGTAAAAGGATAAGATATGCAGAATTGTTTTTAGTTTTCAGTCCACTCCTGGCACTGGACTCCCTTTTACAGGTTTGGATTAAATGGACACAGACAAATAGTGGGTTACCTATGGCTACTGAAAATTTACTTTTTGTTCCTTGCAAGAGTTACTTTTGATATTTCCTTTGACCTAACCAGATAATTTGGCTCAAAAAGCTAGGTTCTATCTTCCTGAGCCAGTTGTGTGCAGTCCAGAAGAAGACAATCTTGGATGGGCTTGGTAATCCTTATCAGTTTATTTCCTGTCTTCTGGTATGTGGAATGGCTCCTGTCTTTTTGCGAAGACTATAAATCAGGATGGGGGGGGTCTGAAAAAGAAAGAGATTGTTCCTGTTTGTAGTAATTGTAGTGAACAGTTTACATTTAAGATAAGCCTGAAATTGTTTAATTCTATCTTGTGGGCTATGCCTGCTTAACCTATGGTGTTTACATTTAAGATAAGCCTAAAATTGTTTAATTCTATCTTGTGGGTGCTTAACCTATAGTGGTAAGTCCCTCCTCCAGTCAGTATTATACAAGGCTGCTTGAATTTTTGTCCAAGCCTTATCTAAAATATTACACAGTAATTAAAAGTATCGGGCTGGTGTAACTTAGCCTTTCTGGATGGATAACGACCACACTTAATGCCCATACCAATTCAGCTGAGGGACTTAAGGAACAACTTTGTTTCTTGCCCTCAGAGGTCAACTAAGTCCCAGGGGACTATGTCTGGGGGCATCTCCTGAAACGTACTGCAATTGTGAGTCACCAGTCCTCCTGGGCAGGGAAGTCTTGGAGATCCACTAATGGGACTCTAGCTAGTGTGTCCAGTCTATAAAGAGGAAAGACTCTTCATGCTTCAAAAGGGAAGCCTGATCCTGTATGACATGACTTTGTCCTCCAGTGGATGGAACTGGTAAAAGCCAAGAGGAGCCAGAGGCCTCTCCCCCCAAAATCTGAGTGGCCCCTGAGGACCAGATCCTCAACTGACCTTGAGAAAACAAAAGTTGGTTAATCTGGCTAACTGTATGGACTTAAAAACCCAAAAGGAAAGTGTAACCAAAAGATAAGTAATAATTATATTTCCTTTAAAGTCTGAGAGATTGTGCCTCCAAACACTAGATTTTAAGTCATTTAAAGTCATATGAGATCTGTTGTTACCAAATAAAAAAGTTTCCTCTTTCTATTTAAGCAACTACCTAAGGGAAAACTCATACTGTGACTATTGAAATTTCCTGGAAAGCAGTTCCTGAGTCCAGACACCATGGCTAAATGAACACAAGGAGAATCCCAATAATAGATGCTTCAGAACCCCTTGTTGAGAAATTCTAATGAACTTTTTTGTGGGGGTATTTTCTTTTTTTAAAATTTTTATTTATTTCTTATGTGTATGAATGTACTGTCTGCATGTAGGTTTGTGCACCCGTGTCGTGCAATACCTCGGGGTCAGAAGAGGGTGTCAGATTCCCCTGGAACTGGAGTCAAAGATGGTTCTCAGCTGCCAGGTGGGTGCTGGGGATCAAACCCAGGTCCTCTGCAAGAGCAGTTGGTGCTCTTAACTGCTAGGCTCTCTCTCCAGCCCCAGGGGTGTATTTTCAAGGCAGGATCTCCCTTTAAGTCCCAGCTGGCCTGGAGCTTACTCTGTAGACCAGGCTGGCCTTGAATTCACAGAGATCTGCCTGCCTCTGCTTCCCAAGTGCTAGGATTAAAGGCGTGCCACCATGCCCAGCTCTAATGGACTTTTAAGATGGACATTTAATTCACCCTGTCCATCTCCTGATTCCCTGCCTAGAAAATGTACTTAGCTACTCTCGCCTCCACAGGCACTGGTCAAGGATTTTGTTCTCTCTGTAACTATATTTTGGGGGTCTTTTAGATAGATCCACTGAGGAGGGGTACCCCAGTCATCACCCCCTATACCCCTTTTCAGCATGAAAGAAGTTAGAATGGTTGGCGCCCCAATTCCCTCTTGGCAATTGGGATAACCTCCTCAGAGGGTAACGTGATAAAGGTAGGAGCTAAAAATTGGTTAGGCAGTTTAGGATCAAAACCCCCCAAAGAGCCAGTTTCTTTCTCAGCTGAGAGCTGAAGACTTCCTGGATCTCCCAGTAAACTTATCCTTCTGGTTGCTCTGACTTGTGGCCCATGCATCCTTAACTCACTTGTCAGATTTATTAACCAGTGGGTAAATTCCGTTAAAATCATGGTGCTAAGGAGCCAATAGAACCCCCTCCCCCCCAGCAGAGATCATTCCATCTTGGAAACACCAACTGTGCTTGACTCTTGTGAACTTCCTTCAAGGATTTGTCTTCTACCATCTGTGGACTTTTGTACTCATTTGTTACACATAAGTGTACACAGGCAAACACACATACATACATATAAATACATAAATCTAAACAATTCCCTGAATGCAGCTGCTATAACCCACAGTAAGGTGGAAGGAAATACATCTCAAGTTTCTGAACATAGGTGGTCACACAGACATCTTGGTTGAAATGCATACGCTAGTTACATATGTGACCTGGCCCAAAGTTAGCGACCTCATGAAAGCAATCTTGATCTTTAGGAAGCTAGAACAGCAATCCCGGAAGCTCCCTGGGGATGATCTCCCATAGTGCCCTCATCCATAATGTAGTCGTGTGGGTGTGGCTCAGGTAACACTGCAGGAAGCAAAAAGGATTCCAGATACTCACTAGACTGGTGGGAATTTGCACTCAAAGGTGGAGAGAGGCATGCCTTTCTTGAATAACACCATGGTTTGATTAGCAGAGGCAGACAAAGGAACTAGCGAACAGAATTGGGAGGCAGAGGGATGGTACTGAATAATATCCCTCACGTTTGGTGTGGTAAAGACTGAGGCCAGAGCACACCTCCGGGGCATTGCGCAACATGGGTGCACAGACTTGCATGCAGACAGTACATTCATACACATACAGAAATAAATAATAAAAAAACCCTGAGACATGGTGGTACCTGCTTGTGGTTGCATGCCGTGGGGAGGCAGAGGCGGCTGGTCTCTGGGTCTCCCTGGCAGATAGCCCCCCTTCTCAGCAAGTTCCAGGCCAGTGAGGGAACTCTATCCCAAAACACAAAGCAGATCGCACCTGAGGAATGACAGATGAGATTTACATCTGGACTTTACCTGCTTGCGCATTGTATTAGTCACTTTTCTGTTGCTGTGATAAAACCCCATGACCAAGGGAACTTATAAAAGGAAGAGTTTACTTGAGCTTACGATTGGCGGTTCCAGGGAATCAGAGTCCATTGTGGCGGGAAGCGTGGTGGCCAGGGCTGGAGCAGCAAGCTGAGGGTCACATCTCGCAATGAGCACAGGAAGCATAGAGAGGGAGAGGCTGGAGACTGCAAGGCTTGTTAAACTCACTAAGCCTGCCCCCAATAACATACTTCCTCCAGCACGGCCACACCTTCTAGGACCTCCAAGAACAGTGCCACCAACTGGAGACAAAATGTCTGAATACTTAAAGTCTATGGGGGGACACTCTCATTCAAACCACCACACGCATACATGTGCACATGGCCGTACACACACACACACACACACACACACACACACACACAGATCCAGGAAAGACCCACCTCACCCCGTAAGTATACCAGCCACCTCATAAATCTTCATAAAAACTTCTTTGAAATCCAGAATGCAGAACCTAGGCGGCAGCTACCCTCTCTGTGTGCTAACACTCTCTTTCCCCTCTGCGCAATAAACTGTTGCTTAAAGTGTATCTTTCGGGGCTGGAGAGGTGGCTCAGCGGTTAAGAGCACTGACTGCTTCTGCATGGTGGCTAAGAACCGTCTTTAACTCGAGTTCCAGAGGAATCCGACACCCTCTTCTGACCTCAGCGGCATTGCACGACACGGGTGCACAAACCTACATGCAGACAGTATACTCATATACATAAAAAATAAAAAAATAAAAGAGTACCTAAAAAAAGTGTATCTTTCAGCCAAATTCTTCTTCAAGAAGACAAAAACTGGGGCTGGAGAGATGGCACAGTGGTTAAGTGCACTGACTGCTCTTTCAAGGGACCTGGATTCAATTCCCAGCACCCACATGGCAGCTAACAACCATCCATAGCTCCAGTTACAGTGGACTCCAACATTCTGTTTGGACCTCCACGGGCATGGCATGACACCGGTGTACTCACATACATGCATGTAATACATGCATACACTAAAAATCAAAATAATAATATAGTTCTTTTTTTTGTCTTTTCGAGACAGGGTCTCTCTATAGTCCAGCTGTCCTGGAACTCACTCTGTAGACCAGGCTGGCCTTGAACTCACAGAGATCCGCCTGCCTCTGCCTCCCAAGTGCTAATCCCAAGATTAAAGGCATGTGCCACCACACCTGGCAATAATACAGATTTTTAAAAAGACAAGATCTGAGGAGAAATCTTCACCTGGGAAGGAGCCTCCTAAATTGACTATATTTAAATTTTTAAATATTGTATTTATTCATAAAATAAAATAAATCTCTGCTGTCTGCTCACCTTCTGTTCAGTATCACGGCTATAACACCCAGAGCTTGAAAAATTTTCATCGTGATCAGTGTGAGGCATTAATAATAATAGTTGTGAGAATATGGAGAAAGAACCGTTTTCCCCACGAGCACCCAGCAGAGAGCCAGCGTTTTGGCTTAGGACATAAAGGGCCCCCTGGTTGGAGGGGAGCTGTCCTGGCAGGTGATGGGGTTCTGAATGCAGGGCTGTAGTCACATCTGAGCAGTGCCTGTCCTTGAAATGTTTCAGGCCCGGTCAGGATGGAAGCCAACATCTCCAGCCCTCTGAACGGATCTGACGTGGAGATCTACGACTCTGCCACCTCCAGAGCCCTGTGGATCCTCTCAATGGTGGTCCTCTCCATCACCTGTGTCCTCGGGGTGCTGGGCAATGGGCTGGTGATCTGGGTGGCCGGATTCCGGATGGCGCACACCGGGACCACCATCTGCTACCTGAGCCTGGCTTTGGCTGACTTTTCCTTCACAGCCGCTCTACCCTTTGTCATTGCATCCATGGCCATGGGAGGAAAGTGGCCTTTTGGCTGGTTCCTCTGCAAACTGGTTTACATCGTGGTGGACATCAACATGTTTGTAAGCGTCTTCCTGATCACCCTCATCACCCTGGACCGCTGCATCTGTGTCCTGCATCCCGTCTGGGCTCAGAACCACCATACTGTGATCCTGGCCCGGAGGGTGACAGCTGGAACCTGGGTTTTTGCCGTGCTCACATTACCTCTTATACTCTTCTTGACCACAGAAACAGACCCAAGGGGAGTGGTGTACTGTAAAATCACCTTTGAATCCTGGGGTGACACACCAGAGAGGTTGAACATGGGCATCACCATGTCAACAGTGACGGGGATCATCAACTTTGTGACTGGGTTCACCACGCCCATGCCCATGTGGCCATCTGCTACGGACTCATCACTACCAAGAATCGCAGGAAAGGCCTTGTGGACTCCAGCCGTCCCTTCCGCTTCCTCACGTCTGTTGTGGCTTCTTTCTTCATCTGCTGGTTTCCCTTCAGCTGTTTTCTCTGCTAGGCACAGTCTGGCTCAAAAAGAGGCTAATTTGTGGCCGTTATAAAAATCCTTGACATGGGGCTGTAGAGATGGCCTAGCGGTTAAGAGCGCCAACCGCTCTTACAGAGGACCCGGGTTTGATCCCCAGCACCCACATGGCGGCTGAGAACCGTCTGAAACTCCAATTCCAGGAGAACTCCAGTTCCAGGGGAATCCGACGCCCTCTTCTGACCTCCGCGGCATTGCACGACATGGGTGCACAAACTTGCATGCAGACAGTACATTCATACACATACAGAAATAAATGAATGCCAGGTATGGTGGCGCATGCCTTTAATCCTAGCACTTGGGAGGCAGAGGCACTCGGATCTCTGTGAGTTTGAGGCCAGCCTGGTCTACAGAGTGAGTTCCAGGACAGCCAGAGCTACAGGGAGACCCTGTCTCAAAAAGACCAAAAAAAAAAAAAAAAATCCTCGACATGTTGGTCAACCACACGACCTCCCTGGCCTCCTTCAACAACTGCCTCAACCCCATGCTCTACATCTTCATGGGCCAGGACTTCAGAGAGAGGCTGATCCAGTCCCTGCCCACCAGTCTGGAGAGAGCCTTGAGGGAGGACGTGTCCCCAGTCTGTGACAAAGGTGCCAGATGTCATAATTTTGGTATATGTGATATATATATACATATATATATATATATATATATATATATATATATATATATATATATATGCCATATTTTAGACCAATACAATTGGAGAAAAACAAAAACAAAAGAACTGGGTCAAAGAACTGACTGAAACAGCAGCCTTCTGCCCCAAACAGTAAACCCCTCACAGAAAAATTTTAAAAAGACTGGGAAAAAGAGACACGTTATCTTTGGTAGAATGCATGAACATGGGTTGGGGGAGGGGCATGGAAGGGGAGTGGGTCTAAATTGGATTGAGAAATGTTGCATGGAAGACACAAAACTTCAATAAAAAATATTAAAAAAAATTTTTATTTATTTCTGTATGTTGTTATGAATTTACTGTCTGCATGCAAGTTTGTGCACCCGTGTCATGCAATGCCGCGGAGGTCAGAAGAGGGTGTCCGGATTCCCCTGGAACTGGAGTTCTCCTCGGAATTGGAGTTTCAGACGGTTCTTCTGGCCACCATGTGGATGCTGGGGATCAAACCCGGTCCTCTGAAGAGCAGTCGGTGCTCTTAACCACTAGGCCATCTCTCCAGCCCAATAAAAAATATTTTTAAGAAAGAAAAATGTACAAAATTCAAAATTTCAGTACCTAATAATAAAGTATTATTGAAACAGCTAAAAAAGGAGAGAGAGAAGAGAGAGAGAGAGAGAGAGAGAGAGAGAGAGAGAGTATTGGTTCAACTGCTCCAAGTCAGAACTGACTGGCTGCACATCAGGAATGCAGGAAAGTCATCAGGTGGTCAGACTCAACCTGTAAATGAGTTTTTACTTTTGAGTTCTGTCCCAGACTATATGGTTTTGGGGCTAGGGTGGGGCTCCCACTGGACGTCCCTGTCTGGCCTGAAACTGGCTAAGTAGACCAGGCTGGCCTGGAACTCACAGACCTCTGCCTCCTGAGTGTAGAGACTGAATGAATGCTTCACCACCCGGGGTTGCTTTCTTGTTTGTGAGGCAGGGTTTCATGTAGCTAAGCTGGTCCTGAACTCACTACATAGCTGAGGATGGGCTTGAACTCCTGACCCACCAGCCTCCACCTCCTGAGTGCTGAGATGACCGGTGAGCGCCACCAAACCCAGTTTGGATTAAACTCAGTGCTCCACACATGCGAGGCCCCTGTACCCTTGTACAGCCCCGGACCACATCTGCAAAGCCAACAAGCTCCCTGAGGGAGTCCTTTGGAACAGTGTCTGTTGCACATCAGCATGTGGGAAACAGTTATTCTGATAGCACATGCAGCTGGGGGAGGCAGGAGATGGAGTGTGAAGGGAAGGCCAGCCGCAAGCCAAGGTGCCAAATCATTCAGACCCGCTTTCTTTATCTCAAAGCAGGCTACTCCTTAGTGTGGGCTGAGCTAAGAAATCCCCAGGTTCTCCCATCATCGCTGGGATCGACGCTCTAAAATGGTAATTTCCTGGATTAGAAAATCACAGTTTCTTTCTGCAGCTGCTTTAGAAACTAAACCAATAAAGCAAATACGTGTCTCCTTGAGTCAAGCAAGACTCCACCGTCAGCACCAAGCTACACCTCACCTGCTGGAAATTGCTGTGCAGCAGAGGCAGCCATATGCCTGTATATCCCAAATCTAATTGTGCTATTGGCTCTCTCCTTGGAGAAATAACCCATGGCTGATGCCACAAGCTTACATCCTCTAGGGTTAGGAGATTTTATAAGCCACAGTAGACCCTGTCATATCTAACAGGAAAAATGTAATTCATGGATAACATACTACAAACATATGTGATTATACCAAAGTTACCTACCATAACTATTAGTGCTGTTTAAATACCTATATATCTAATTGCTTGTGCTTACTTAGTAGGATCGAGCAGGTTATTCCTTGGACAACCTGTCAGCCCATGAAAGGAAACAGCCAGAATTGACCAGAGTCCAAGACAACAGCTCCAGAGAGAGTGGACTGTTTTGCTTCTCATCCACCTGTGCCCCTTTTCTAAGCCTAGGGAACAATCTGCGGAAGAGGGGGTGTGGTAGAATGTAAGGGCTGCGATTGGGGTGAATGGTGAAACTACAGCAATGTAGTCTGGACACTCATTTGATCAACTTGATTGAACATACAACCCCCCCCCCCCCGCTGGAAGGTGGGACTGTGGGGGTTTGGGCACAACAGCCTACAAATTGGTTTTACATGAAGGATGCTTGTACTCATGGATTATCACTTATAGCCAAAAAAAAATGAAAAAAAAACTGAGAGATAGATGCAGGACAGTTATGGCAGAATGCATGATCTGGGATAGGGTTGGGGTGGGAGGGAAGGGAAAGGGAAATATGCCTGATCTGAATTGGAAAATGATGTATGAAATGCACAAAGCACCAATAAAAAAATGTTAAAAAAAAGAAATTCAGCAGGAGATCTCAGAGGAGAGAAGCCAGTCCTCCCAGGGAGTGTCCCTGACTGAGGTCAAGGGGCTGGGTGGGCAGGAAGACTGCCTGTTGTGTCCTTGCTGTGTGTCTGAGTGGCCGCTAGATGGCGCACCATTCCCAGTGAGTCGATTTCACTTGTGTTTAAGACAATTGAGTGACTCAAGCCAGCCCAACCCAGGAAGGTCAAGCAAGGCTGTGTGGATGAACGGATAATGGAAATGTGGTTCACAGACACAATGGAATTTGAAAATGGGTGGAGCTGGAGAATATTATATTAAACAAGGTAACCTAACTCCACAGACCCAAACACCCCATGATCCGTCGTAGATCTTAGCTTCTAATTGTTACACATGTGTTAGTGAAGGCGTTTGGAGGGCTGGAAGATAGACAGAGGTTCAGGCAGGAGAAAAAGCAGTTTTAAGGCAAAGGGGTGGGGAGGACAATAAAACACATGCGAGAGGAGAAATGTTTCTGAGGACTGGAGGATTTAAGTGAAGATGAGGACTGGGGGGATGGAACCAAAACCTGGTATTATGAAAATACTGCATACAAACCTGCTATTATGAAAATACTGCACAGAAACCCGCTATTATGAAAATACTGCATAGAAACCTGGTATTATGAAAATACTGCATAGAAACCTGGTATGATGAAAACACTGCATAGAAACCTGGTATTATGGACATACTGCATAGAAACCTGGTATTATGGACATACTGCATAGAAACCTGGTATTATGGACATACTGCATAGAAACCTGGTGTTATGAAAATATTGCATAGAAACCTGGTATGATGAAAATACTGCATAGAAACCTGGTATTAGAAAATACTGCATAGAAACCTGGTATGATGAAAACACTGCATAGAAACCTGGTATTATGGACATACTGCATAGAAACCTGGTGTTATGAAAATACTGCATAGAAACCTGGTATGATGAAAATACTGCATAGAAACCTGGTTTATGAAAATACTGCATAGAAACATGGTGTTATGAAAATACTGCACAGAAACCTGGTGTTATGAAAATACTGCATAGAAACCTGGTATTATGAAAATACTGCATAGAAACCTGGTATTATGAAAATACTGCATAGAAACCTGGTATTATGAAAATACTGCATAGAAACCTGGTATTATGAAAATACTGCATAGAAACCTGGTATTATGAAAATACTGCACAGAAACCTGGTATTATGAAAATACTGCATAGAAACCTGGTATTATGAAAATACTGCATAGAAACCTGGTATTATGAAAATACTGCACAGAAACCTGGTGTTATGAAAATACTGCATAGAAACCTGGTATTATGAAAATACTGCACAGAAACCTGGTATTATGAAAATACTGCATAGAAACCTGGTATTATGAAAATACTGCATAGAAACCTGGTATTATGAAAATACTGCACAGAAACCTGGTGTTATGAAAATACTGCATAGAAACCTGGTATTATGAAAATACTGCACAGAAACCTGGTATTATGAAAATACTGCATAGAAACCTGGTATTATGAAAATACTGCATAGAAACCTGGTATGAAAATACTGCACAGAAACCTGGTGTTATGAGAATACTGCATAGAAACCTGGTATTATGAAAATACTGCACAGAAACCTGATATGATGAAAATACTGCATAGAAACCTGGTATGATGAAAATACTGCATAGAAACCTGGTATTATGAAAATACTGCACAGAAACCTGGTGTTATGAAAATACTGCATAGAAACCTGGTATTATGAAAATACTGCACAGAAACCTGGTATTATGAAAATACTGCACAGAAACCTGGTGTTATGAAAATACTGCACAGAAACCTGGTGTTATGAAAATACTGCACAGAAACCTGGTGTTATGAAAACACTGCACAGAAACCTGCTATTATGAAAATACTGCATAGAAACCTGGTATTATGAAAATACTGCATACAAAACTGGTATTATGAAAATACTGCATAGAAACCTGGTATTTGGTAAGCTAATTTAGAAAATTTAAAAACTGGGGCTGGAGAGATGGCTCGGCAGTAAAACAGTACTCCTGATCTTGAAGATGACCTGGGTTCCGTTCCCAGCACCCACGTGATGGCTAACAACCTCCACAACTCCAGTTCCAGGGGATCCGTTGCCCTATTGTGGCTTCCACGGGCACTGCACACATATGGTGCTCATACATATGTTCAGGTAAACATTCACATACATTAAATAAATAAGTCTTTTTTTTTTTTAATAGTATTTTCAGCTGGGCATGGTGGTATGTCTTTAATCCCAGCCTTTAGGAGGCAGATGTCGGCAGATCTCCATAACAAGCTCCAGGGGAGCTGGGGCTACAGGGGGACTATGTTGCAAAAAATTCAAATAAAAATAAAACAATATTTTTATTGCTTCTTTGAGAAATTCATATTCAGATCATGTCCCCCCGTTTTCTCAGATCCACCCCCACTTCTCTACCCCCTTCATATCCTCTATCAGTTTTTTAAAATTTATTTATTTATTTATTCATTTTAATAATAGGCCATAAGTAATGAATACAGGCATCCTTCATGTAAAACCAATTTGCAAGTAGCTATACCCAAAGTTATACAGCCCGAGGCCCCTATTGTCCAGCTGGGGGAGCTTGTATGTACTATCATGATGATCAAATAAGAATCCAGTCTATGTTTCTGTAGTTTCGTAGTTCACCCCAATCGCAGCCCTTACATTCTACCACGCCCCCTTTTCTGCAGGTTGTTCCCTAGGCTTTAGAAAAGGGACACAAGTGGGCGAGAAGCCGAACAGTCTACTTTCTTTGGAGATGTCGTTTTGGACTCAGCCTCTATCAGTTTTTAAGGCATGTTGAATCTAATCCATATTCCCCCAAATACTCTTGGGTGTAGTAGATATATCCCCGGAGTGTGGACAACCCACCCAGCATCATACCCTTAAAGACAAAAACAAAATTTTTTAATTGTAAGCTGGGCTGGAGAGATGGCTCAGCGGTTAAGAGCACCGACTGCTCTTGCAAAAGACCCGGGTTCGATTCCCAGCACCCACAAGGTGGCTAAGAACTGCCTTTACTGCTAGCACTTGGGAGGCAAGAGGCAGGTGGATCTCTGTGAGTTCAAGGCTAGCCTGGTCTATAGAGTTCCAGGCCAGCTGGGGCTATAACAAGACCCTGTCTCAAAAAGACAAAAAAAAAAAAATTGTAAGATATAGAAACTAACAAACTTGCATAAAAATGAAAGAACCGGAAAGATTTAATTCATTTTTGCATAAGAGACAGGCACAGGAGTGGAGACGCAGATCCTCATCATCATCCCAGGAGTCACCACCATAGCACTGTTACTAAGCTAGTGTCCCTCACTCCTCTAGAACTGCTCTGTAAATCAAGTCTAGAAGAGACAGACAGCGGTGGCCTCCCCTGTGCTGCAGTACTGCTCAGCAGTTGCCCAGTCTAGATGGAAGTGTGGCAGGATGCTGTGTGGGTGTCGCTGGGTAAATTGTCAGAAAGAGGAGGGACAGAGACTGGGATAGGCAGGGGTAGCCTGTGCCACAAATCACCCCTATGGTCTCTCAGCAGCCTTCTGCACTCGTCTCTTCTAGACGGAAGTAGTCTGATTCTTCCCAAGGGCAGTAGCTTCAAAGTCGTATTTTGGAAATGCAGGAACGATTCAATGGAGCAAAGACCCTGGAGGGAAGGAAAATAGTAGCGCCGGCTCCCCATCAACACGGACATTCCAAGAACACGGATGAGCCAGGTCGTGCGGATGTAACATAAACCACGCCAGACTGCTCCATCCCAGACACGCAAGGAGAGTTAAACATACAAAATTAGTCCGTGTTAGTCATGATTATGGAAGCAAAAGGGTAAAAATGATGTAACAGAGCCGAGGAGTGAGATGGCTCAGGGGGTAAGAACGCTTGCTGCCTACGCAGGAGGACCTGACTAGATCCCCAGAACACAGGCAAAAAGCCCGGGGTGTGCCAGGAAGTCAGTGCTGTGGGGAGAGGAGGTCGGGCGATCGCTGGGGTTTGGGTGGCCACCAGCCTGGGTGCAGGTTTAGAGAGAGATCCTGTGTCAAGGGAGTTGGCCAGAGGCTGATAGGGCAAGGCCCCTGAAGCTTTCTTCTGGACTCTACCTATCCACAAACACGTGTACCCACTTAACCTATGTGCCAATAATGCGAGGGCGCAGCACACACACACACACACACACACACAAACATAGAGGCATATATATATATATATATATATATATATATATATATATGATCATTGTAATATATGTAGAAAATTCATATGATAAAAATCCTACAAGCAGGGCTGGAGAGATGGCTCGGGTTCCATTCCCAGCACCCACATAGAACTAACATACACTAACAACTTTCCATAACCCCAGTTCCAGGGATCTGACACCCCATTATGATTTCCATGGGCATTATACAACATGGGTGCACTTAAATACATGCAGGCAATACTCTCATACACATGAAATAAAATAAGTAAAATATTAAAAATGGAAAGTATTTTAAAAAAATCCACAACATTTTTTTTTCTTTTTTTGGTCTTTTTGAGACAGAGTTTCCCTGTAGATCCAGCTGGCCTGGAACTTCTTTTTTTTATTTTTTATTTTAATTTAATTTTATTTATTATTTATTTTTGGTCTTTTTGAGACAGGGTCTCCCTTTAGTCCCAGCTGGCCTGGAGCTGGCTATGTAGACCAGGCTGGCCTTGAACTCAAAGAGATCGGCCTGCCTCTGCCTCTCAAGTGCTGGGATTAAAGGTGTGTGCTACCACACCTGGCAAAACTTCTTACTACTGTATAGACCAGGCTGGCCTCCATCTCACAGAGATCCTCCTGCCTCTTCCTCCTGAACGCTGGAATTAAAGGTGCGGCCACCACGCCTGGCCTTCCATGGTTTTTTTTAAAAAAGAAGAAAGATTTTTAGCAAACTAGAAATAGAAAGAAACTTCCATAATTTTTTTATTAATTTTATTTCTGTATGTGTATGAATGCACCGTCTGCATGCAAGTCTGTGCACCCGTGTTGTGCAATGCCGTGGAGGTCAGAAGAGGGTGTCGGATTCCCCTGGAACTGGAGTTCTCCTGGAATTGGAGTTTCAGACGGTTCTCGGCCGCCATGTGGGTGCTGGGGATCGAACCTGGGTCCTCTGTAANCTTAATAATTTGCCTCACTTCAAAAAAAATGCACCAATTTACCTAATTTGTATGGCAAACTGAGCGACATCAATGCTATCTGAAAACAACTGTGATTATTATATTGTAGAATCCTTAAAAAAATAACAAATAAAAAGAAAATTATAAAAAAGGAGACTTGGGAAGCATCTAGTTGCTGTGAAAAAAGTTTAAGATTCTGGGGCAATCATCTTAAATCCATCTTCTAAAACCCAACCCACCTCAAATATCTTTGTAGCATGTAACCAAAATAAAAGTAACTAATATGACCATTTAATAATTCATACAGTTGTTTTTCATACTCGGTTTGAATATTCCAAACGTAATTTATTCTTTGCATTTTTTCCTAGTTGAGAACCCAGCAGGTATGTAGAGCAAGTGGATGCAACCCGAGATAGTTCTGGAAAAGACATTAGGAATTGACCGTCATATAACATACCTCCAAATGAGTCTCCTTTCCGTGGCTGGCTCCTCACTTCCTGTGGAATAACTGAGATGTTTGGCTCTCAGCAGAGATTTTAGGAAATTCGCAGAGGGATGAGAAAGCCGAAACTAACCATGTGACAGAAACTCCGAGTTTCTTAAGATTTCCAGAAGTTACCACAAACATTACCAGTCCCCTGCCTGTTCCCCGGAGGGCTCCAATCTGAGGGAACTCACAAGTCTGAATCTTCCCTTATCTTTGTAAAGTCAGTCCCCTGAATCTCAGGGTCTAGGCCTCCGGGTACCCAGGGTCTTCTTTGTTTAGAGACTTGGGGAAGTAAACAAAACATTTACTAAGGTGAGGAGAATTAGAGGTAAGACAGATGAGGGTCTGGAGAAATGGCTCAGCAAATTTAAGAGCAACTGGCTGCTCTTACAGAGGGCTGGGTTTTGATCCAGGACCCACATGGCAACCAAGAACCGTCCTGGACTCAGTTCCAGGGGATCCAATGCCTCTTTGATTCGGGCACTGCATGACACGGGGTACGCTTTATATCCATGCAAACAACTATACATATAAATAAAAAAATAAATTTTAAATGACAGGTAAAAGGTCAAATAAAAACTTACCATTCTACTATTTAACAGTGCTCTTTGGATGACAGGTGCATGGGGTTTTTCCCAACGATGAGCAATTCTCTAGGTCTCTGTGAACAATCTGGTTCTCTTAAAATTTCATTTTTTCTCCAATGCTCCCGGATCCAACAATGTGGGAGAGATGTCAGAGATCCTCATGATTAGGACTCTCTCTCTCTCTCTCTCTCCTCTCTCTCTCTCTTGCCTCTCTCTCCTCTCTCGTTCTCATATATCTCATGCTGTCCTCCCCTTCCGATTCTCCTGTCTCTACATCGCAAATGCTACAATTATGCTGTACGAAACCCCACAGGATTTACACAGGGCTTTGCCTATGCTACACAAACACTTTTCCAACACTCTACCAACAACTGGGTAGCAGTTTCCTTTCAGTTGAAGCATTCCATCGTGGAGAGAAGTTGGTTAAGGCTCAGGAAGTTCTAACTTGAAACAACTCCCTCCAGGAAGGAGGTGGGAGGCTTCTGTGACTCAGGAAGTAAATAACTCAAAAGCTTCAAGAAGTCTCTGAAACTTAAGAATACACACAGTGCCCAGTCCCAGGGTTGCGTAAACAGTAAAGATTCCCAAGGTTCTGGGAGAAGAGCAGGTGGAGCTTCTCGGGGAGGAGCCTCTCCACACGTCGCGCTGCCTGCAAATGCTGCTGAGAGTTCCGTACAGTGCCCAGTCCCAGGGTTGCGTAAACAGTAAAGATTCCCAAGGTTCTGGGAGAAGAGCAGGTGGAGCTTCTCGGGGAGGAGCCTCTCCACACGTCGCGCTGCCTGCAAATGCTGCTGAGAGTTCCGGAGACATAGCGTTTATGAGTTTTCTCCCATGCAAGCCACGTCTGGCTGTTCAGTGATGCTGTTGCCTTTGAAACATCCCCACCCCTGTAGTTCTCTATCCGTACTGCTGTACTATAAACCCAATAAAGGCCTCACTTGGCCAAGATTGATGTTGGTCTGATCATTGCTCTGGTGTGTGGTTGGTTCTGTCTAGCTTGAATAGACCTGTCTGTTGCATCTCCGCAGGAAGAGTCTCACACAACACTGAAGGAGCTGCTTCCCACACATGATGATATTCTTTTTTTTTTTAATTTTATTATTCTGTTTGTGTATGAATGCACTCGTCTGCAGTAGGTTCTGTGCACTCCTGTGTCAGTGCAAATGCACGGAGGTCAGAAGAGGGTCGTCAGTTCCACCTGGAACTGGGAGTTCTCCTGAATTGGAGTTACAGACGGTTCTTCGCCACCAGGTGGGGTTGCGGGGATCGACACCGGGTTCCCTCTGCAATGAGAACGTTCGTGCTCTTAACCCTAGGCTATCTTTCCCAGACCAACATAATGATATCGTTAAAACACCACAGTAACCGAGTAGATTTGAGAGCATCAGAGAGGCGAAAATCTCTGAAGAGAAGCAGAGTGGCTCACCTCGCTAGGACTGCTAAGCGTCTTAAATAATAGCCATTTTCTGGCACAGTTCTGGATGCTGAACATCCAAGGTCAATCGAGGACGTCTCTTATTGGCAGTGTGGTCTCTCCCCCCTCCCCCAATCCCCCGGCCACCCAACCCTGGTGTGTCTTTTTCCTCTCAAAAGCACCCCACTTATACAGCATTAGGGCCCCAGTCTAATAACCTAACTCAGCTTTACTTACTTTTTAAAAATTTTATTTATTGTGTATGATATATTGTCGGATGTTTGTGCACCCGTGATCGTGCAATGACCTCGGGGGTCAGAAGAGGGGTTCAGATTCCCCTGAACTTGGAGTTAAAGACGGCTCTCAGCCAACGTGAAAGTGCTGGGGAACGAACCGGGTCCTCTGCAAGGAGCAGTCGGCGCTCTTAACGCTAGGCCATTTCTCCGCCCCTAACTTACTTTTTTTTTTTTAAATCTATTTTTTTTATTTTAAAAAAATATTTTATATTATTTGTTTATTTTTAAGGGATTCTACAATATAATAACAGTTGTTTTCAGTTAACATTGATGTTACTCAATTTACCATACAATTAGGTAATTGTTGCATTTTGCAAGTATCTATGTCCAAAATTTCTTGAACAACCCCAAGGTTCCCATAGTCCAGGTTGAGAAGTTTGTATGCACAGCATGCTGATCAATTAGGAGTCCGAACTATATTGCTGTAGTCTCATGATTTCACCCCTATCTCTCCGCAGCCCTTACATTTCTTCCCACGCCTCTCTTCTGCAATTTGTTCCCTGCAGCCCTACTTACTTTTTAAAACATCCTAACTTTCAACAGCCACATTCTTGGGTCCCAAGGAGTCGGGCTATAAGTTGCAAATGCCAAAAGACCCCAGTTTACTCCACAGCACAGAATTCATGGGAAAAGGTCATGAGAGAAGATGCTGGAAATGGGAGCGAAGAAGCAGATGAACCCGGAAGTGCCAAGGGTTCAAATGCAACGTCTGAGCTGAAGACGGAGATTCAGAAACACCTGACAGGACCCAGAAAGATGGAGACATTCAGGCAGATTGTGAGACAGAAAATGTTTCACTGAGATTTAGGGCTTGGGATCTAGCTCATCTAATTTGAACAGGAAAATTACAATATACAATAAAAAATAGATCTCTTATATTCTCAAATAAATTAATGTAGCAGCATTGTGGGCTCCTTTCACAGGATAAAGTGGTGAACCTTCGTACACGTGATATCAGATCCCTCCAGCATGGATTTATTACTTTTGTTTATTTTTTTTTTTTTTTGGTCTTTTCGAGACAGGAGTCTCCCTGTAGCCCCAGCTGTCTGGACACTCATCTGTAGACCAGGCTACCCTTTGAAATCACAAAGATCCGCCTTGCCTCTTCCTCTGTCGCTCCCGAAGTGGTAAGGATTAAAGGCGTGGGCCACCAGTGAGGCTTTTTTTTAAATATTATGTTGTATTTGAAATGTACTGTCCATAGAATAAAATAAGATTTGCCACCCATGTTGTTGTTGCGATCCCGAACTGAGCCAAAATTCACAGTCTCAGCTGCCATGGTGGTGCTGGGGATGAACCAGGTTCCTCTGCAGAGTGAGTCAGCACTCTTAACCACTAGGCCACTCTCTTCAGTCTTTTTTTTTCTTTATTTTATAGGGCCGAAGAAATATAACTTAAAATAATTTCGTGCTGGCGTGAACCTCAATTGCCATGTTCTCACGTGAAGTTTTGCTGGACCTGGCTGGACCCCTTATTTACATATTGTCTCTGTACTCACACCATAAAGCTGAGCTAGAGACCCTACAGCCTACTTTCTGTGAAACATTTCCTCTTCTTCTCGATTGGAAAGGCTCAGCCCTGCTTGAATTGTTTGCCCCAGCCCAGCGCAGCCCAGCACCACTTCCCAGTGGCTCGCCTTGATTGTGCAATGGGACCACAGAGAGGGGAAGTCCACAAGACACTTTCTTTTCTTCACACTTCCCCCTACAGGCTTCCCTCTGTGCACTTTCCCAGCTGCTGTTTGTCAGCAAGGAACAAAACCTGCCTGTACTTCAGTAAGGGACGGACTGGGCTGTGGGAAACAGGCAGGAGCTTCCTATCAACTTCAAGAAGAGCAGTCAGCCTCCGGAAGTCCTCAAAGTCTGCTCAGCAGCAACTGTCCACGGCGTGTCTGTGTCCTGTCTTCTCTTGGTGTCTGGGTGGGTCTCTATAGAAAAGGATACCTCCCGCCACTCGAATTTGGGAAGCTTCTGAACTGTAGGCTATATATGACAGCAGAGGGGGCGTTTGCCCAGGTGTGGGGTGTTACTCTGCTAACACGGGCCCGGGCCGCGGTGGCTGAGGGGAGAGTGTTCGATCCTCTCTGACTTCTGTATTTCCCACCTTTGTTTCCTGAGCTCAGAGTCTCCGTTTCTGGTTCCCGTGCCTCGGAGTTTCCTCTATGCTTCTCACGGTTCACCACGGATTCTTTTTACCCCGTTTGCCCCTTTCCTTATACAGAAGAGAGCTCTGGAAACCCAAATTCCTTCCCTTCTGATATGGAAAAAGTTCAACCTTTTAATCCTTGAAACACGAAGCAGAGGAAGACCATCCAGGCACTGAAGTTTCCAGAAGGACCCAGCCCACTCCTCAAAGACTGATAAGAAAAAGTGTTGGGGCTGGAGAGTAGGCCAGCAGTTTAAGAGCACCAATGCTCTGCAGAGGACCCGGGTTTGGTGATCCCCAGCACCCACCTGTGCAAGCTAGAACCATCTTTACTCCCAGTTCCAGGGGAATCTGAACCTCTTTTCTGACCCCGTAGGCTATGCAACGAACTATACTAAGTAGACAGGGTGCAACAAACCTACAATGCAGACAGGATACACTCCATACACATAAAATAATAAATAAAATTTTAAAAAAAAGAGGTGTGACTTTTGCAATATTGTATTGGGGGTCACTGGAATCCCAGAAGCCCTGGCGTTCCTGATTCCAGTTACCCAGTTGGCTTTTGTCCTGTCACCCCTCTCCCCTACCTTGGTATATTCTCTGCTGAGAACATTAGAGCTAAGGTTACTTTCCCCTGGAGATCGGGAATCGGCGCTGACCAGACGAAGGCCCACAGCTGGTAGAGCTCCCAGGTGAGACAGTACTGCCTGGGAGTCTGGGGACCTGTCAAGGGTGTAGTCAGCAGCACCCACTCTTCGCACTGACGTCCTGGAATGTCACTCACTTAGTAAGAGTAGGTTAGAGTACTTGCCTAGCTCGCACGGAGCCCTGGATCACAGACACCTAATAACTCCAGTGGAGCCCTGGATCACAGACACCTAATAAACTCCAGTTCGAGAGGAATATGATGCCCTCTTCTAACCTCAACAGCATTGCATGACAAGGGCACACAAACCTACATTCATACAAATAAAAAAAAAAAAAAATTAATTTTAAAATAAAATAAGCCCTGATAGATTATTCGTTCAGCAAATTTTGTAGGCCAGGGGACGCCTGCCTGTGATTCCAGTATTTAAGAGGGAGAGTCTAGAGCGCTCAGAACAAGGCCAGTCTCAAAGAAACCAAGCATGTCAACTGTGAAGAGCACTGTCATGCTGCCTGCAGGAAAATGGGCCCACTGGAGAACATCATTTTTTTTTTTCAAAGCCATTTTTTTTTTACTGAAGGTCTGTGCATTTTCTTTGCAAAATTACAAATCAAGTCTAGACCCGTTCCCCCTCTCTGCTTCCCCCACCCACCAGAGCTCATTGCATTCTGGCCAAACATGTTCTTCATCCTTTTCTCAGTCTATTTCAAAATTCTCTTGATGTGCAGAAGTTTACTGTTTTCAAGCAGAATTCACCAATTTCATCAGGTTCCTTGACTAGTCTCTCTGTTGTTTTTTGTGTGCTGTTGTTGTTGTTGTTTCCAATATGCCATCACTCCAAAATATTGCAATATGCAGCCACATTATGTCATCATAGGTTTTAGCATCTTCAGTTTATGATTTTTTCTTTATTTAGGCTGAAGATGTCATTGTTTGAAGGCTCCTCCTGGCAACCCCAAACAACCATTCAGTTTCTGTCCTTGTGCTCCACAACTGGGGTTTTCCCTTCCCATGGCAGTCAAATGAGGTCCATTAAGCACCGCATCCTGTCTTGATCTTCCTGTTACTGGTCTCCATGATAGAGCTTGGGAGTCCAACAATGGTAGTGTATAATCTGAAGAGGCTGAACCCCAGTAGTAGCTCAGTCAATCTCCACAAGCTGGATGTCTCAGCAAGTCCCCATCTGGCACTGAAGGTTGGAGGACTCTTGGAAGACATGAGTCTTCAGGCCAGATTGGAAGGTTGGAGATGATCGTATTAAGTAAAGTAAGCCGTTCTCAGAAAGACAAAGATTATAGATCTTCTCACATCTGTGGTTCCAAGATTTTACATAGATACATAAATCATTATAACATTTACATTACATTACATATTCATGCATTGAAGGCATATACACTTTATACATACATCTAATGAAACTATCTAAGAGGATAAAGGAAATTATCAGGAGTGGGGAGGGGGAAGGAAAGAGAAAAAAAAAAAAAAAAAAATCTAGTTTTCTTTTTTTTTCCTTCCCTTTTTCCCTCACAGAATTCAGAACACTGCAATTCCAACTCCTAAACTCCCAGGATGAACAATAAAGGATCTGGGACCTGGAGAGACATTTTGTGATTCCTAGAAAGGGGGGCGGAGACAGATGCCATGTAAGACTCCCAAATCCTTCTATAATTCGATCCCTAGGACCTGTGGCCAGGTTAGCTCCTGCCGCTACCTGATGTTCAACTCTTACCCAAGCATTTCGGATGCCAAAGGCCGAGTCGAGGAAGAAATCAGCAAATTCTCAGCACTTTCCACTCCGTGCCATGTCCCCCCTGACCAAACGCACAACTGACTGTTAAATAAGTGAAGTTCTTGTGTTTGCTAAGATGAGTTACCACAGACAAAGGCTTCTCCAGAGAGAAAAAAAGAAGCAAAAAGGAAAAGAGAAAAAAAAACAAACAAAAAACACGTCCTCTCCCCACAGACTGCCCTCAAGCCTCTAATCTCATCTGTGAAAAGGAACTGTACTTTACTGTCCACAAAACAGTCTAGAGCGGCCGCCTTGCCCGAATTCCTGCTTGTTTATAGAATGCAGTTGGCGAGGACTGGCCACTTTGAACCACCTGGGTGAGCGATATTAAACAGAATCTCACTGCTCAAGTGTGAAAGAAAAGGAAGAAAGAAAAAGCAGAGTAGATCTTTGCGGCAAACCACTAGATGGATGATAGAATCCAAAAACATCTTTGGGGAGATCAAGGATGGCAGGCTTTGAAGCCTGGAGGGCGGGCCAGAGGCTCAGAGCACCGGGCCCGCCAGCCCCACACCCGAGCAGCCGCAGTCTTGCACTTGCTGGATGGGAAGCATTTAAATGGGAACAATGTCAAATTTCACAGCTATCTTATGTCCAGTGACCTTAGGTGATGACCCCGAGGGAAAAGACAGATCGAAAATGATTGTTCTCGACAAAAGCGAAGAAGTCAAATAGGCAAACCTCGAGAAAGGATCGTTTTGTAGAATGAAAAAAAGAAAAACTCTCCTGAAAACTCTGGTCTTGTGTGCATGTGCATCCGTCGGAGATCAATGGCTTTGTTCTTAGTCATCTATTCATCTATCAGCTATCTATCTATCTATTATCTATCTATCTGTCTGTCTATCTATTATCTAACTATCATCTATCTAACTGTCTAGTCGTTCTACCTATCCATTCCTTGCACAGGACTCACCCAACGTATGGCTTAATTCTTTTATAGGACACCTAATAAAACTACATTTTCATCTTCACAGTTCAAGACTTGGGGGGGGGTGGTTTTTTGCGGGGCTAGGAGGAGTGAGGGAGACATGCGCTGTGGATATGGTCACAAGGTATTTCTGAAACATATATTTAATCGTTTGAAGAGCTTTTCCTGTTGTGGTAATAGAAAATGCGATAGGCTAGAGTCTGACCAAAAAAGCGGTATAACTCGAAGTGGAAGAACAATAAAGGCCCAGTTAGGAGAGCAACAACAACAACAACAAAAAAAAGTAAAAAAAAAAAGAGAAGAAATTGATATTTTTAAACAATGCATATTATTTGTTATTGATTTAAGTTGGTTTTTTAATATAATTAAATAATTATTTAATAATTCGTTCTAAGCGTACGAATGTATTGCTGCAAGTAGGTAAGTACACTGGGGTTGTACAATGCCCATAGAGGACAGAAGTCCCCTGGAACTGAGTTACAGAAAGGTTGTTGTGAGCTGCCGATGTGGATGTGGGAATCAAAACCCGGTCCTCTGCAAGAAGCAGCCAGTTCCCTTAACTGCTGAGCCATCTCTCTACCCCGATTAAATTTGTTATATATATAAAATCACTTTATTGTGAGACAGAACAAATTAAACCTCACCGGGCTACACACATGTAGCCATTCAAATAAAACACATGCCCAGTCCCAACCATACAGACCTCAGTGAACTTCCACACAGCCTGAAACGGCCACTCTGAAGCCAGGAAGCTTTGTTTAGGGTTTTACATTTGCGCTGTCATTATATTTTTCTGTGTTTATCCAACAGAAAAAAGGAAACAATCCAGGAGAGAGTAAAACTAGAAAAACAATTAGCTTTATACTTTCCTCCATGACTCATGTGTCGTTTGCTTCTACTCGCTCCTTTCTCATCACCTAATATCACCCTTTCTTGTTCACAGATCTGTCGTTTGGCAAGTTCGTGCCTGTCTCACCCCCAACAGCTCTTTCTCCTTCCCAGTCTTGCCATCCCCTCCTCCTCCCCCTCCCACAAGTCCAGTCCTCCACACTTGTGATTGGATGTTTTGCTTTGTGACCCAGTGATTTTCACCAGGACAATCTGTGTGGCCACAGGTTTGAAACCTTCCATTGCATATAATTGTAGATGCACAAAACCAAGTGTGATCGTGGTGGCAGGGAACATCACAGAAGCTGGAACTGCGGTTGTATTATTGTCCAGAACACTTGGAGAATCCCAGGTATGTAGAAGAAGCATCGTGTTTGAGTTGAACTTCCTTTATATAATCACGTGTGTGACATTAACTGGACACACCAAAATTAAGCCAAAAATAATATTTCTTATTAAAAAGCAATCAGAGGTAGCTGGGTGTGGTGAGCACATTTATCCCAGCACTTGGGAGGGAGAGGCAGGTGGATCTCTGTGAGTTCAAGGCCAGCCTGTCTACATAGAAGGTTCCAGGACACCTGGGGGCTGCAGGGATACCCTGTCTTTAAACAAGACCAAAAAAAAAAAAAAAAAAAGACACAAAAAAGAAAAGCAACAAAGACCAAAAAAATATTTCAAATTATTTCTTTTAAAAAAAAATATTTTTTTAAATATATATTTGTACAAGATTATCAAATCTAGCCCGTTTCCCCACACCCCCCCCACTCCACCAGAGCTCATTAATTGCCAAACATCTTTTTCATCTCTTTTCAGGCTTTCTTCATATTCTCCTGTGGAAGTTAACATGTTAATTTGAGCAGAAAGTTCACTGTTTCAGTCAGTTCTTGATGGGAGTCCTTTCTGTTGTTGGTTGTTGTTGTTGTTTCCAATATGCAATCACTCCCAACCTGCTTGCACAAAGTCAAGGGGCCGTGCACCAGAATATATTACAACTAGGTAACTGGCACTAGCATCCACAGATGAGGGATACCAGTCATCGTTTGTTTTCTGGGACGTGTTACTTCACTCAGAATGATGTCCTCTAGCTCCAGCCATTTTCCTGCAAAGCTCATGATGTCATTTTTTTACTGCTGCATAGAACTCCATTGTGTAGATGTACCACATTTTCTTATCCACTTGTCAGTTGAAGGGATTTGGGTTGGTTCCAGCTCCTTGCCATTGTGAAGAGAGCTGCAATAAACATGGCTGTGCATGTATCTCTGCAGTGGATGGGTCTTGAGGGTACATGCCCAGGAGTGGTATGGCTGGGTCGGGTGGCAAGTTCATTCCAAGTCTTCCAAGGGTTCTCCACACTGCTTTCCATAGTGGCCGTATGAATTTACATTCCCACCAGCAGTGGATGAGTGTTCCCCTTTCCCCACAATCTTCCCAGCACTTGGTATCATTTGTTCTTGATTACAACCAGTCTATTGGGTAGATGATATCTTAAAGTGGTTTTGATTTGCATTTCCTTAATGATTAGTGATGTGAGCACTTTTTTTTTTTTTTTTTTTTTTTTTTTGGTTCTTTTCAGACAGGGCTCCTGTAGCCCCAGCTGGCCTTGGAATCGCTCTGCTAGACCAGGCTGGCCTGAACAGAGATGCATGGGCTTTCGCTCCCAAGTGCTAGGATTAAAGGCATGTGCCACCACACCTGGCTGAACACTTATCTTAAGGTGTTTCTCAGACATCTCTAATTCTCAATTGTGGAAGTCTCTGTTCAGCTTCTTTGCTCCATCTATTGAGTGGGTCATTTGGTTTTCTTTCTTCTTTGTTTTTTGAGTAGTTTATATATTCTAGAAATCAATGCTTTGTCGAGTGTTTCTGCAGTGAAGGTCCTCCCACTCTGTGGGATTTCTCTTCACTTTCTTATTGTTTCTTTTGATGTACAAAGAAGCTTTTGAGTTTAATGAGGTCCCATTTTGTCAATTGTCGACCTTAATTTCTGCGGTAGCTGCTGTTCTGATTTAGGAAGTCTTTTCCTACGTCTTGTAGGCTGCGCCACTTTTTCTTCTTCACCTTCAGGATTTGGGTTTCACGTTGAGGTCTTTAATCCAAGGGTTTTTTTTTTATTTTATTTATTGTTTTATGTGTATGAGTGTATTGCCTGCATGTGTGTAAACCCACCTGTGTTGTGCAATACCCTTGGAGGTCAAAAGAGGGCATCGGAATTCCCTGGAACTGGAGTTATAGATGGTTGTTAGCCGCCATGTGAGTATTGGGAACCAAATGAACCCCGGTCCTCTGGGAGAGCAGCCAGTGCTCTTAACTGCCTGAGCCATCTCTCTAGCCCCATGCCTACTTTTTCTTATTAAATTATGGAAGTGGGGCTGGAGAGATGGCCTAGCGGTTAAGAGCACCAACCGCTCTTACAGAGGACCCAGGTTCGATCACCAGCACCCACATGGCGGCCATGAGAACCGTCTGAAACTCCCAATTCCGGAGAACTCCAGTTCCAGGGGAATCCGACACCCTCTTCTGACCTCACGGCATGCACAAACAACGGGTGCACAGACTTGCATGCAGACGGTCCATTCATACACACTACAGAAATAAAATTAATAAAAAAATTTATTTTCTTTCTATTTCTAGTTTGCTAAAAATCTTTCTTCTTTTTTAAAAAACCATGGAAGGCCAGGGTGGTGGCCGCACCTTTAATTCCAGCGTTCAGGAGGAAGAGGGCAGGAGGCATCTCTGTGAGATGGAGGCCAGCCTGGTCTATACAGTAGTAAGAAGTTTTGCCGGGTAAGCACACACCTTTAATCCAGCACTTGAGAGGCAGAGGCAGGCCGAATCTCTTGAGTTCAAGCCAGCCTGGTCGACATAGCCAGCTCCAGGCCAGCTGGGACTAAAGGGAGACCCTGTCTCAAAAAGACCAAAAAAATAATAAATAAAAAATTAAATTAAAATAAAAATAAAAAAAAGAAGTTCCAGGCCAACTGGATCTAACAGGAAACTCTGTCTCAAAAAGACCAAAAAAGAAAAAAATGTTGTGGATTTTTTTTACTTTTTTTTTTAATATTTTACTTATTTTATTTCATGTGTATGAGAGGTATCCTGCATGTATTTAAAGTGCACCCATGTTGTATAATGCCCATGGAAATCATAATGGGGTGTCAGATCCCTGGAACTGGGGTTATGGAAAGTTTTAGTGTATGTAGTTTATGTGTGGGCTGCGGAATGGAACCGAGCCATCTCTCCAGCCCTGCTTGTAGGATTTTTATCATATGAATTTTCTACATAATTACAATTGATCATAATATAATATATATATATTATATATATATATATATATGCCTCTATGTTTGTGTGTGTTGTGTGTGTGTGGTGTGCTGCGCCCTCGCATTATTGGCACATAGGTTAAGTGGGTACACGTGTTTGTGGATAGGTAGAGTCCAGAAGAAAGCTTCAGGGGCCTTGCCCTATCAGCCTCTGGCCAACTCCCTTGACACAGGATCTCTCTCTAAACCTGCACCCAGGCTGGTGGCCACCCAAACCCCAGCGATCGCCCGACCTCCTCTCCCCACAGCACTGACTTCCTGGCACACCCCGGGCTTTTTGCCTGTGTTCTGGGGATCTAGTCAGGTCCTCCTGCGTAGGCAGCAAGCGTTCTTACCCCCTGAGCCATCTCACTCCTCGGCTCTGTTACATCATTTTTACCCTTTTGCTTCCATAATCATGACTAACACGGACTAATTTTGTATGTTTAACTCTCCTTGCGTGTCTGGGATGGAGCAGTCTGGCGTGGTTTATGTTACATCCGCACGACCTGGCTCATCCGTGTTCTTGGAATGTCCGTGTTGATGGGGAGCCGGCGCTACTATTTTCCTTCCCTCCAGGGTCTTTGCTCCATTGAATCGTTCCTGCATTTCCAAAATACGACTTTGAAGCTACTGCCCTTGGGAAGAATCAGACTACTTCCGTCTAGAAGAGACGAGTGCAGAAGGCTGCTGAGAGACCATAGGGGTGATTTGTGGCACAGGCTACCCCTGCCTATCCCAGTCTCTGTCCCTCCTCTTTCTGACAATTTACCCAGCGACACCCACACAGCATCCTGCCACACTTCCATCTAGACTGGGCAACTGCTGAGCAGTACTGCAGCACAGGGGAGGCCACCGCTGTCTGTCTCTTCTAGACTTGATTTACAGAGCAGTTCTAGAGGAGTGAGGGACACTAGCTTAGTAACAGTGCTATGGTGGTGACTCCTGGGATGATGATGAGGATCTGCGTCTCCACTCCTGTGCCTGTCTCTTATGCAAAAATGAATTAATATCTTTCCGGTTCTTTTCATTTTATGCAATTTGTTAGTTTCTATAATCTACAATTTTTTTTTTTTGTCTTTTTGAGACAGGGTCTTTTATAGCCCCAGCTGGCCTGGAACTCTATAGACCAGGCTAGCCTTGAACTCACAGAGATCCACCTGCCTCTTGCCTCCCAAGTGCTAGCAGTAAAGGCAGTTCTTAGCCACCTTGTGGGTGCTGGGAATCGAACCCGGGTCTTTTGCAAGAGCAGTCCGTGCTCTTAACCCTGAGCCATCTCTCCAGCCAGCTTACAATTAAAAAATTTTGTTTTTGTCTTTAAGGGTATGATGCTGGGTGGGTTGTCCACACTCCGGGGATATATCTACTACACCCAAGAGTATTTGGGGGAATATGGATTAGATTCAACATGCCTTAAAAACTGATAGAGGCTGAGTCCAAAACGACATCTCCAAAGAAGTAGACTGTTCGGCTTCTGCCCACTTGTGTCCCCTTTTCTAAAGCCTAGGGAACAACCTGCGGAAAGGGGGGCGTGGTAGAATGTAAGGGCTGCGATTGGGGTGGAACTACGAAACTACAAAACATAGACTGGATTCTTATTTGATCATCATGATAGTACATACAAGCTCCCCCAGCTGGACAATGGGGGCCTCGGGCTGTATAACTTTGGGCATAGCTACTTGCAAATTGGTTTTACATGTAAGGATGCCTGTATTCATTACTTATGGCCTATTATTAAAATGAATAAATAAATAATAAATTTTAAAAAACTGATAGAGGATATGAAGGGGGTAGAGAAGTGGGGGTGGATCTGAGAAAACGGGGGGACATGATCTGAATATGAATTTCTCAAAGAAGCAATAAAATATTGTTTTTATTTTTATTTGAATTTTTTGCAACATAGCCCCCTGTTAGCCCCAGCTCCCCTGGAGCTTGTTATGGAGATCTGCCGACATCTGCCTCCTAAAGGCTGGGATTAAAGACATACCACCATGCCCAGCTGAAAATACTATTAAAAAAAAAAAAGACTTATTTATTTAATGTATGTGAATGTTTACCTGAACATATGTATGAGCACCATATGTGTGCAGTGCCCGTGGAAGCCACAATAGGGCAACGGATCCCCTGGAACTGGAGTTGTGGAGGTTGTTAGCCATCACGTGGGTGCTGGGAACGGAACCCAGGTCATCTTCAAGATCAGGAGTACTGTTTTACTGCCGAGCCTTCTCCAGCCCCAGTTTTTAAATTTTCTAAAATTAGCTTACCAAATACCAGGTTTCTATGCAGTATTTTCATAATACCAGTTTTGTATGCAGTATTTTCATAATACCAGGTTTCTTGCAGTATTTCATAATAGCAGGTTTCTGTGCAGTGTTTTCATAACACCAGGTTTCTGTGCAGTATTTTCATAACACCATGTTTCTATGCAGTATTTTCATAACACAGGTTTCTGTGCAGTATTTTCATAATAGCGGGTTTCTGTGCAGTATTTTCATAATACCAGGTTTCTATGCAGTATTTTCATAACACCAGGTTTCTGTGCAGTAGCTTTTCTTTTTTGTGTCTTTTTTTTTTTTTTTTTTTTGGTCTTTTTTAAAGACAGGGTATCCCTGCAGCCCCAGGTGTCCTGGAACTCTCTATGTAGACCAGGCTGGCCTTGAACTCACAGAGATCCACCTGCCTCTCCCTCCCAAGTGCTGGAATTAAAGGTGTGCACCATCACACCCAGCTACCTCTGTTGCTTTTTAATAAGAAAATATTATTTGGCATTAATTTTGGTGTGTCCAGTTAATGTCACCACAGTGATTATATAAAGGAAGTTCAACTCAAACACGATGCTTCTTCTACATACCTGGGATTCTCCAAGTGTTCTGGACAATAATACAACCGCAGTTCCAGCTTCTGTGATGTTCCCTGCCACCACGATCACACTTGGTTTTGTGCATCTACAATTATATGCAATGGAAGGTTTCAAACCTGTGGCCACACAGATTGTCCTGGTGAAAATCACTGGGTCACAAAGCAAAACATCCAATCACAAGTGTGAGGACTGGACTTGTAGGGAGGGGGAGGAGGAGGGGATGGCAAGACTGGGAAGGAGAAAGAGCTGTTGGGGGTGAGACAGGACTGAACTTGCCAAACGACAGATCTGTGAACAAGAAAGGGTGATATTAGGTGATGAGAAAGGAGCGAGTAGAAGCAAACGACACATGAGTCATGGAGGAAAGTATAAAGCTAATTGTTTTTCTAGTTTTAACTCTCTCCTGGATTTTTCCTTTTTTTCTGTTGGATAAACACAGAAAAATATAATTGACAGCGCAAATGTAAAACCCTAAACAAAGCTTCCTGGCTTCAGAGTGGCCGTTTCAGGCTGTGTGGAAGTTCACTGAGGTCTGTATGGTTGGGACTGGGCATGTGTTTATTTGAATGGCTACATGTGTGTAGCCGTGTGAGGTTTTAATTTGTCTGTCTCACAATAAAGTGATTTTTATATTTATAAACAAATTTAATCGGGGCTAGAGAGATGGCTCAGCAGTTAAGGGCACTGGCTGCTCTTGCAGAGGACCCGGGTTTGATTCCCAACATCCACACGGCAGCTCACAACCATCTGTAACTCCAGTTCCAGGGGAACTTCTGTCCTCTATGGGCATTGTACAACCCCAGTGTACTTACCTACTTGCAGGCAATACATTCGTACACTTAGAACGAATTAGTTAAATAATTAATTAATTAATTAATTAAAACCAAACTTAATCAATAAAAATAATATGCATTGTTTAAAATATAATTCTCTCTCTTTTTTTTTTTTTACTTTTTTTTGTTGTTGTTTGTTGTTGCTCTCCTAAATTGGCCTTTATTGTTCTTTCACTTAGAGTATATAGACTTTTTTGGTCAGACTCTAGCCTATCTCATTTTCTTTAAACAACAGGAAAAGCTGCTTCAAATCGATTAAATATTTCAGAATACTTGTTACCTCCTCCTCCTCCCCTGCAAAAAAATCCACCCCCCCCCAAGTTCTTGAACTGTGAAGATGAAAATGTAGTTTTATGTGTGTCCTATAAAGAATAAGCCATACTGTGAGTCCTGTGCAAAGGAAATGGATAGGTAGACAGACAGACAGATAGATAGATGATAGTTAGATGATAGATAGACAGACAGATAGATAGATAGATGATAGATAGATAGATAGATGATAGATAGATAGAACAAGCCAATTGATCTCGCGCGGTGCACAGTGCACACAAAGACCAGAGTTTCAGGAGAGTTTTCTTTTTTCATTCTACAAACGTCCTTTCTCGAGGTTTGCCTATTTGACTTCTTCGCTTTTGTCGAGAACAATCATTTTCGATCTGTCTTTCCCTCGGGGTCCCCTAAGGTCACTGGACATAAGATAGCTGTGAAATTTGACATTGTTCCCATTTAAATGCTTCCCATCCAGCAAGTGCAAGACTGCGGCTGCTCGGGTGTGGGGCTGGCGGGCCCGGTGCTCTGAGCCTCTGGCCCGCCCTCCAGGCTTCAAAGCCTGCCATCCTTGATCTCCCCAAAGAATGTTTTTGAATTCTACATCCATCTAGTGGTTGCCGGCAAAGATCTACTTGGCTTTTTCTTTCTTCCTTTTCTTTCACACTTGAGCAGTGAGATTCTGTTTAATTCGCTCACAGGTGGTTTCAAAGTGTCAGTCCTCGCCACTGCATTCTATAAACAAGCAGGAATTCGGGCAAGGCGGCCGCTCTAGACTGTTTTGTGGACAGTAAAGTACAGTTCCTTTTCACAGATGAGATTAGAGGCTTGAGGGCAGTCTGTGGGGAGGAGAGTGTTTTTTGTTTGTTTTTTTTCTTTTTTCCTTTTTGCTTCCTTTTTTCTCTCTGGAGAGCCTTTGTGTGGTAACTCATCTTAGCAAACACAAGAACTTCACTTATTTAACAGTCAGTTGTGCGTTTGGTCAGGGGGGACATGGCACGGAGTGGAAAGTGCTGAGAATTTGCTGATTTCTTCCTCGACTCGGCCTTTGGCATCCGAAATGCTTGGGTAAGAGTTGAACATCAGGTAGCGGCAGGAGCTAACCTGGCCACAGGTCCTAGGGATCGAATTATAGAAGGATTTGGGAGTCTTACATGGCATCTGTCTCCGCCCCCCTTTCTAGGAATCACAAAATGTCTCTCCAGGTCCCAGATCCTTTATTGTTCATCCTGGGAGTTTAGGAGTTGGAATTGCAGTGTTCTGAATTCTGTGAGGGAAAAAGGGAAGGAAAAAAAAAGAAAACTAGAGCAGCCATTTCATCAGCAGCCTTTCCTTCCCCCTCCCCACTCCTGATAATTTCCTTTATCCTCTTAGATAGTTTCATATATGTGTATGTATAAGTATATGCCTTCATGCATGAATATGTATGTATGTAAATGTATATATGATTTATGTATCTATGTAAAATCTTGGAACCACAGATGTGAGAAGATCTATAATCTTTGTCTTTCTGAGAACGGCTTACTTTACTTAATACGATCATCTCCAACCTTCCAATATGGACTGAAGACTCATGTCTTGCCAAGAGTCCTCCAAACCTTCAGTGCCAGATGGGGACTGCTGAGACATCCAGCTTGTGGATGTCTGAGCTACTACTGGGGTTTCAGCCTCTTCAGATTATAGACTGCCATTGTTGGACTACCCAAGCTCTATCATGGAGACCAGTACAGGAAGATCAAGACAGGATGCGGTGCTTACTGGACCATGGGAAGGGAAAACCCCAGTGTGGAGCACAAGGGCAGAACTGATGGTGGTTTGGTCTTGCCAAGGAGGAGCCTTCAAACATGACATCTTTCAGCCTAATAAAGAAAAATCATAAACTGAAGATGCTAAAACCTATGATATATGTGGCATGCATATGTGCATATTTTGGAGTGATGCATATTGGAACAACAACAACAACAGCAACAACAACAACAACAACAGAGAGACTAGGTCAAGGAACTGACTGAAATGGTGAACTTCTGCTTGAAACAGTAAACTTCTGCATCAAGAATTTTGACAGAGACTGAGAAAAGGATGAAGAACATGTTTGGCAGAATGCATGAGCTCTGGTGGAGTGGGGGAGCAGAGAGGGGGACACGGGTCTAGACTTGATTTGTAATTTTGCAAGAAATGCACAGAGCTTCAGTAAAAAAAAAAAATGGCTTTGAAAAAAAAAATGATGTTCTCCAGTGGGCCCATTTTCCTGCAGGCAGCATGACAGTGCTCTTCACAGTTGACATGCTTGGTTTCTTTGAGACTGGCCTTGTTCTGAGCGCTCTAGACTCTCCCTCTTAAATACTGGAATCACAGGCAGGCGTCCCCTGGCCTACAAAATTTGCTGAACGAATAATCTTCAGGGACTTATTTTATTTTAAATTATGTGTTTGGGTGTCCGTGCATGTGTGCACGGGTAGGTGTGTTCATGAGTGCAGGGCCCACTGGAGGCCAGAGGCATCGGGTCCCTCTCGAACTGGAGTTATTAGGTGTCTGTGATCCAGGGCTCCACTGGAGTTATTAGGTGTCTGTGATCCAGGGCTCCGTGCAGCTAGGCAAGTACTCTACCTACTCTACTAAGTGAGTGACATTCCAGGACGTCAGTGCGAAGAGTGGGTGCTGCTGACTACACCCTTGACAGGTCCCCAGACTCCCAGGCAGTACTGTCTCACCTGGGAGCTCTACCAGCTGTGGGCCTTCGTCTGGTCAGCGCCGATTCCCGATCTCCAGGGGAAAGTAACCTTAGCTCTAATGTTCTCAGCAGAGAATATACCAAGGTAGGGGAGAGGGGTGACAGGACAAAAGCCAACTGGGTAACTGGAATCAGGAAGCCAGGGCTTCTGGGATTTCCAGTGACCCCAATACTATATTCAAGTCACACTCTTTTTTTTTAAATTTTATTTATTTATTTTTTATGTGTATGAGTGTACTGTCTGCATGTAGGTTTGTGCACCCGTGTCGTGCAATGCCACAGAGGTCAGAAGAGGATGTCAGATTACCCTGGAACTGGAGTTAAAGATGGTTCTTAGCCACCATGTGGGTGCTGGGGATCCAACCCGGGTCCTCTGCAAGAGCAGTTGGTGCTCTTAAACGCTAGGCCATCTCTCCAGCCCCACACTTTTCTTATCAGTCTTTGAGGAGTGGGCTGGGTCCTTCTGGAAACTTCAGTGCCTGGATGTCTTCCTCTGCTTCAGTGTTTCAAGGATTAAAAGGTTGAACTTTTTCCATATCAGAAGGGAAGGAATTTGGGTTTCCAGAGCTCTCTTCTGTATAAGGAAAGGGGCAAACGGGGTAAAAAGAATCCGTGGTGAACCGTGAGAAGCATAGAGGAAACTCCGAGGCACGGGAACCAGAAACGGAGACTCTGAGCTCAGGAAACAAAGGTGGGAAATACAGAAGTCAGAGAGGATCGAACACTCTCCCCTCAGCCACCGCGGCCCGGGCCCGTGTTAGCAGAGTAACACCCCACACCTGGGCAAACGCCCCCTCTGCTGTCATATATAGCCTACAGTTCAGAAGCTTCCCAAATTCGAGTGGCGGGAGGTATCCTTTTCTATAGAGACCCACCCAGACACCAAGAGAAGACAGGACACAGACACGCCGTGGACAGTTGCTGCTGAGCAGACTTTGAGGACTTCCGGAGGCTGACTGCTCTTCTTGAAGTTGATAGGAAGCTCCTGCCTGTTTCCCACAGCCCAGTCCGTCCCTTACTGAAGTACAGGCAGGTTTTGTTCCTTGCTGACAAACAGCAGCTGGGAAAGTGCACAGAGGGAAGCCTGTAGGGGGAAGTGTGAAGAAAAGAAAGTGTCTTGTGGACTTCCCCTCTCTGTGGTCCCATTGCACAATCAAGGCGAGCCACTGGGAAGTGGTGCTGGGCTGCGCTGGGCTGGGGCAAACAATTCAAGCAGGGCTGAGCCTTTCCAATCGAGAAGAAGAGGAAATGTTTCACAGAAAGTAGGCTGTAGGGTCTCTAGCTCAGCTTTATGGTGTGAGTACAGAGACAATATGTAAATAAGGGGTCCAGCCAGGTCCAGCAAAACTTCACGTGAGAACATGGCAATTGAGGTTCACCCAGCACGAATTATTTAGTATATTTCTTCAGCCCCTTAAAATAAAAAAAAAAAAAAGACTGGAGAGATGGCCTAGTGGTTAAGAGTGCTGACCACTCTTGCAGAGGACCCTGGTTCAATCCCCAGCACCCACATGGCAGCTGAGAACTGTATTTGGCTCCAGTTCCAGGGGAATCCAACACAACATGGGTGCACAAACCTATAAGCAGACAGTACATTCATACACATAGAAATAAATTTAAAAAAAAAAAGCCTCACGTGGTGGCCCACGCCTTTAATCCTACCACTCGGGAGGCAGAGGCAGAGGCAGGCGGATCTTTGTGATTTCAAGGGTAGCCTGGTCTACAGAGTGAGTTCCAGGACAGCTGGGGCTACAGGGAGACCCTGTCTCGAAAAGAACCAAAAAAAAAAAAAAAAAAAAACAAAGTAAAAACCATGCTGGACTGATACATTAACGAAGAGTTCCAACCACTTTACCTGTGAAGGAGCCACAATGCTTGCACAGTAATTTTATTTGAATATAAGAGACAAGGTAACTGATTCCTGTTCAATAGATACTATCCAAGCCCTAATCATCAGAAACATTTTCTGTCTCACAATCTGCCTGAATGTCTCCATCTTTCTGGGTCCTGTCAGGTGTTTCTGAATCTCCGTCTTCAGCTCAGACGTTGCATTTGAACCCTTGGCACTTCCGGGTTCATCTGCTTCTTCGCTCCCATTTCCAGCATCTTCTCTCATGACCTTTTCCCATGAATTCTGTGCTGTGGAGTAAACTGGGGTCTTTTGGCATTTGCAACTTATAGCCCGACTCCTTGGGACCCAAGAATGTGGCTGTTGAAAGTTAGGATGTTTTAAAAAGTAAGTAGGGCTGCAGGGAACAAATTGCAGAAGAGGAGGCGTGGGAGAATGTAAGGGCTGCGGAGAGATAGGGGTGAATCATGAGACTATAGCAATATAGTCTGGACTCCTAATTGATCAACATGCCTGCGCATACAAGCTTCTCCAACTGGACTATGGGAACCTTGGGTTGTTCAAAATTTGGACATAGATACTTGCAAAATGCACCAATTACCTAATTGTATGGTAAATTGAGTAACATCAATGTTATCTGCAAACAACTGTTATTATATTGTAGAATCCCTTAAAAATAAACAAATAATAATAAAAAAAAGAAGTGCAAAAAAAATAAGATTAAAAAAAAAAAGTAAGTAGGGCTGGAGAGATGGCCTAGCGGTTAAGAGCGCCGACTGCTCTTGCAGAGGACCCGGGTTCGATCCCCAGCACTCACGTTGTGGCTGAGCACCATCTTTAACTCCAGTTCCAGGGGAATCTGACACCCTCTTCTGACCTCCGAGGCATTGCACGACACGGGTGCACAAACATGCCGACAGTACATTCATACAAATAAATAAAATTTTTAAAAAGTAAGTAAAGCTGAGTTAGGTTATTAGACTGGGGCCCTAATGCTGTATAAGTGGGGTGCTTTTGAGAGGAAAAAGACACACCAGGGTTGGGTGAGCACGGGGGATTGGGGGGAGGGGGGAGAGACCACACTGCCAATAAGAGACGTCCTCGATTGACCTTGGATGTTCAGCATCCAGAACTGTGCCAGAAAATGGCTATTATTTAAGACGCTTAGCAGTCCTAGCGAGGTGAGCCACTCTGCTTCTCTTCAGAGATTTTCGCCTCTCTGATGCTCTCAAATCTACTCGGTTACTGTGGTGTTTTAAAGAATATCATTATGTGGGGCTGGAGAGATAGCCTAGGGGTTAAGAGTACCGACTGCTCTTGCAGAGGACCCGGGTTCGATCCCCAGCACCCACCTGGTGGCTAAGAACCGTCTGTAACTCCAATTCCAGGAGAACTCCAGTTCCAGGGGAAACTGAGACCCTCTTCTGACCTCCGTGGCATTGCATGACACAAGTGCACAAACCTACATGCAGACAGTACATTCATACACATACAAAAATAAGTAAAATTAAAAAAAAAAGAATATCATCATGTGTGGGAAGCAGCTCCTTCAGTGTTGTGTGAGACTCTTCCTGCGGAGATGCAACAGACAGGTCTATTCAAGCTAGACAGAACCAACCACACACCAGAGCAATGATCAGACCAACATCAATCTTGGCCAAGTGAGGCCTTTATTGGGTTTATAGTACAGCAGTACGGATAGAGAACTACAGGGGTGGGGATGTTTCAAAGGCAACAGCATCACTGAACAGCCAGACGTGGCTTGCATGGGAGAAAACTCATAAACGCTATGTCTCCGGAACTCTCAGCAGCATTTGCAGGCAGCGCGACGTGTGGAGAGGCTCCTCCCCGAGAAGCTCCACCTGCTCTTCTCCCAGAACCTTGGGAATCTTTACTGTTTACGCAACCCTGGGACTGGGCACTGTACGGAACTCTCAGCAGCATTTGCAGGCAGCGCGACGTGTGGAGAGGCTCCTCCCCGAGAAGCTCCACCTGCTCTTCTCCCAGAACCTTGGGAATCTTTACTGTTTACGCAACCCTGGGACTGGGCACTGTGTGTATTCTTAGTTTGAGGGACTTCTTGAGACTCGTGAGTTATTTACTTCCTGAGTCACAGAAGCCTCCCACCTCCTTCCTGGAGGGAGTTGTTTCAAGTTAGAACTTCCTGAGCCTTAACCAACTTCTCTCCACGATGGAATGCTTCAACTGAAAGGAAACTGCTACCCAGTTGTTGGTAGAGTGTTGGAAAAGTGTTTGTGTAGCATAGGCAAAGCCCTGTGTAAATCCTGTGGGGTTTCGTACAGCATAATTGTAGCATTTGCGATGTAGAGACAGGAGAATCGGAAGGGGAGGACAGCATGAGATATATGAGACGAGAGAGTGGGAGAGAGAGAGAGAGAGAGAGAGAGAGAGAGAGAGAGAGAGAGAGAGTCTAATCATGAGGATCTCTGACATCTCTCCCACATTGTTGGATCCGGGAGCAATGGAGAAAAAATTGAATTTTAAGAGAACCAGATGCTGTTCACAGAGACCAGAGAATTGCTCATCGTGGAAAAACCCATGCACCTGTCATCAAAAGCACTGTAATAAGTAGAATGGTAAGGTTTTATTTGACCTTTACCTGTCATTTAAAAAATTTATTATTTTTATTTTATATGTATATGTGTATTGCATGGATATAAGCGTACCCGTGTCATGCAGTGCCCAGAGATCAGAAGAAGGCATTGGATCCCCTGGAACTGGAGTTCAGGACGGTTCTTGGTTGCCATGTGGGTCCTGGGAATCAAACCCAGGCCCTCTGTAAGAGCAGCCAGTGCTCTTAATTGCTGAGCCATTTCTCCAGACCCTCATCTGTCTTACCTCTAATTCTCCTCACCTTAGTAAATGTTTTGTTTACTTCCCCAAGTCTCTAAACAAAGAAGACCCTGGGTACCCGGAGGCCTAGACCCTGAGATTCAGGGGACTGACTTTACAAAGATAAGGGAAGATTCAGACTTGTGAGTTCCCTCAGATTGGAGCCCTCCGGGGAACAGGCAGGGGACTGGTAATGTTTGTGGTAACTTCTGGAAATCTTAAGAAACTCGGAGTTTCTGTCACATGGTTAGTTTCGGCTTTCTCATCCCTCTGCGAATTTCCTAAAATCTCTGCTGAGAGCCAAACATCTCAGTTATTCCACAGGAAGTGAGGAGCCAGCCACGGAAAGGAGACTCATTTGGAGGTATGTTATATGACGGTCAATTCCTAATGTCTTTTCCAGAACTATCTCGGGTTGCATCCACTTGCTCTACATACCTGCTGGGTTCTCAACTAGGAAAAAATGCAAAGAATAAATTACGTTTGGAATATTCAAACCGAGTATGAAAAACAACTGTATGAATTATTAAATGGTCATATTAGTTACTTTTATTTTGGTTACATGCTACAAAGATATTTGAGGTGGGTTGGGTTTTAGAAGATGGATTTAAGATGATTGCCCCAGAATCTTAAACTTTTTTCACAGCAACTAGATGCTTCCCAGTCTCTTTTTTTCTTCCTCTTTTATTTGTTTATTTTTTTAAGGGATTCTACAATATAATATCACAGTTGTTTTCAGATAGCATTGATGTTGCTCAGTTTGCCATACAATTAGGTAATTGGTGCATTTTTTTTGAAGTGAGCCAAATTATTAAGCATAAGCAATGAATGTAAGTAACATTCATGTAAAACCAATTTTCAAGTATCTATGTCCAAATTTTGAACAACCCAAGGTTCCCACAGTCCAGTTGGAGAAGCTTGTATGCACAAGCATGTTGATCAATTAGGAGTCCAGTCTATATTGCTGTAGTCTCAATTCACCCCAATCTCTCCACAGCCCTTACATTCTACCATGCCTCCTCTTCTGCAAGTTGTTCCCTAGGCTTTGGGAAAGGGGCACAAGTGAGTGAGAAGCAAAACAGTCTACTTTCTTTGGAGTTGTCATTTTGGACTCTAGTCTGTTCAGGTTGTTTCCCTTCATGGGTTGACAGCTTTTCCAGTGATACCTTTTCAGTCATACTAACAAAGCACAAGCAATTGGATGTACAGGCATTTAAGCAGTACTAATTATTATGGCAAGCTAAGCTGTGAGCATAGACACAGATGCTTGGATGGTATGCTAATCCACAAACTGTGGTTTCTCTATAAAGGGTGACAAGTTCTTATTGTGGCTTATAACATCTCCTAACCACTAGAGGACATAAGCTTGTGGCATCAGCCATGAATTATTCCTCCAAGGAGAGAGCTAATAGCCAATTAGATTTGGGATATATATAGACACATGGCTGCCACTTTTGCACAGTATCTCCAGGCAGTTGAGGTATAGCTGATACGGAGGAGTCTTGCTTGTCTCAAGGAGACCAATATTTTGCTGTACTGCTTTATTGGCCTTTGGTAACGCTCTCTGGCATTTCAGAGGCCAGTTGTACATTAGCAAGTGACATCTCATAACATTTTTTCATGCTCACACTAGGTCTTCGACAACAGGGACTTACTGCCTTTCTCCTTGCATATATCCCACTTATAGGCAAAAGGCTTTATAATTTTGGGGGTCCCAGTCTCTTATGTGAGTCACATCTATAGCTCAATTCTGATGTCATGCTAGAGACACTTGGTCTTCTTGCTGGAGTTTACATATTGTTGCAGAAAGATTTTTTTTTTACCACGGAGAATACATGAATAGAGAAATAAAGAAAGTAGCTCAGAGGTCTTCTTGATGTTGTGGGCCAGACTTGACCTCTGACAACTCATATTTTAGCAGAGATATGAATGTTTGGAAGGAGGCAGGAGAGGACTGCTCCGTAGAGACTGCAGAGGCTTGGCTTGTGAAGATTCGAGGGAGGCTAGCAAGACTCTTTGAATGATATTTTGAATTAAGAATCTGGTTTCTGGTTGGCTGGGGCTGAAAAATGCATTATGATTAAGAAGAGACCAGGACGGGGACTGGACAGATGGCTCAGTGGTTAAGAGCACTGACTACTCTTGCAGAGGACCCAGGTTCAATTCCCCAGCTCCCACATGGTTGCTAAAAATCGTCTTCAACTCCAGTTGCAGGGGATCCCAGATCTTCTTCTGATCTCCACAGGCATTGCACAACACGGATGCAGGCAATACATTCATACACATAAAATAAAATAATAAAATATTTTTAAAAATTCAAGGAAGCGGGGGCTGGAGAGATGGCCTAGCAGTTAAGAGCACCGACCGCTCTTGCAGAGGACCTGGGTTCAATCTCCAGCACCCACATGGCGGCTGAGAACCATCTTTAACTCCAGTTCCAGGGGAATCCAACGCCCTCTTCTGAACTCCACGGCATTGCATGACACAGGTACACAGACCTACATGCAGACAGTACATTTATACACATAAAAATAAATAAATAAAATTTAAAAAATTTCAAGGAAGCTAGTGAGCAAAATCAACCTGTCAATAAGAGCATGTTTAAAATATTTTTGGCTTTATTTATTTTTATTCTACGTGTATATGTACTTTGCTTGCAAGGATGGAAGTGTGCTGTGTACATGCAGTGCCCACAGAGGCCAGAAGAAGGCATCTGATCCCCTGGAACTGGAATTACAGATGGTCATTAGCCATCACATATGTTGTTAGCCTCAACTTTGCTTTGTAGCTCAGGCTGCCCCCTGATCTTCTGAAGCATCTGCCTCTACCTACCAAGTGCAAGCATTTCAGGCATGTGCTATTATGCTTAGCTTAAAACAGTCTTTTGACTAGATTGCACCTCTAACCTTGAACTCCTGAGCCCAAGTGGTCCTGATAGGGGGATAAAAGAAAGATCTTCCTTCTTTCCAATAGCTGGGATCATGGTGACGTTCCACCAGGGCCTTGTTTGTCCTATTAAAAAGGTCATAGGGCCTCTGTCTAGAGAATGAAGTTTAGGGAAGGGATATCAGATTCAGTAACAAATTATTTGCAAAGCTAGTGAAAATGTGAGTGGCCATATTTGAGGCAGTGGTAATCTGGATTCTCCTGTGTATCCAGGATGTTCGGTGGGGATTGGTTTGGATTATAGGATAGAGGAAAAAGAAACCAGACATAAATCAAGTCTTTTTCATTTTTAAAAAATATTTTATTTAATATTTTTATTTTAACTGTATGAGTGTATTGCCTGCATGTATGTTAGGGCACTTGTGTCATGCAACTACCTCAGAGGACAGGAGAGGGCGTTGGATCCCCTGGACCTGGAGTTAAGTGCAGTTGTTATCCACCGTGTTGGTGCTGAGACTCAAGCCCGGGTCTTCTGCAAGAGCAGCCAGTGCTCTTAACAGCTGAGCCATCTCTCCAGCCAGCTAAATCAAATCTTACATTTGGAACTTTACAACTGTATCTGTGAACTAGGAATAGAAGTAATGTTAGAAGAATGACAGGCTTTGGAAATGGGACATTGAGAGTATAGCTTGGCCTCTGCTGGGTCTGGGGCCGCAGGGACTTGATGGAGACACATCAAGAAGCCGGTTGGTTCTATCAAGAGAACTTTAGAGCCAGGCGTGGTGGCGCACGCCTTTAATCCTAGCACTTGGGAGGCAGAGGCAGGCGGATCTTTGTGAGTTCAAGGCCAGCCTGGTCTACAGAGTGAGTTCCAGGACAGCTGGGGCTACCAGGGAGACCTTGTCTCAAAAAGAAAAAAAAAAAAAAAAAAAAAAAGAGAACTTTAGAAGTGAGGCATTTTCTACCAGGAGACTGGATTGTACCAGCTTTCACCTACATAAAGATAAAGAGAGAATGAGAACATACAGATAAGGGAAACTCCCCCAGTCAGAGCCACATCTGGATGAGGAAATGCTGGCAAATTTACTGAGAAGAAGGTGGTCCCCTGAGTTATAAATGCAACCAAGAAAGTGCTGCATGAGCCTTTCTAGCAGTCTAATGGGTCCTGTGCCATGGAGATACCAGGATAACAACTGAGAAAGGATCATTGTGTCTGACAGCGTGCAGTCAGGGAGTCCTTGAAGATGGACTTTGGGCACAGTGCTGTTGGGGAGAAGCTGTGATGTGAAGAAGTAGAAAAAGCAGGTACAGTTTCTAAGGTCCTAACAGGTCTTTTCAGAGAAGTAGAACTTCTCTTTGCATACCTCCCTCCCTCCCTTCTTTCCTTCTTGGGATTAAGCCCAGGGTTTCACACACACTAGGCCAGCACTCTACTACTGAGCCATCCTAGCCTCACTGGTGATTTCAGGCAGATACTCTCCGGAGTACAATCCTCCTGCATAGTCTCTGGAGAAGCTGGTATTATAGGCCTTCCTGGGGACAATGTCTCATATGAACTAATATACTATTTTTCATTCTGTGAGAATTGCAGACACACGAACAATGTATCTTGATCTCATCTACACCGCACTTTTCCCTCAAGCGCATCCTGGATGCCGGTCTAACATGTTCCTGTCCTAAACTTCACGATCTTTTCTTGTCTTCCTTTATAACCCACGGAGTACAGTTGGGGCTGCCGTACGTGGGTAGGGGTGCGTGTGTCCTCTGTAACACAGGCATCTACCAAGAGCCACAGTCCTAGAAGAAACATGACTCTCAGTGTCTCATCAGCCATCAACCACTTGGGTCGGGCTTCATGTGCCCTCCCCTCCCCCACACCCCAGAGTGTTGACTGGTTTCACCCTGTGCAGGTGACCACAGCTGCTGTGAGTCACGTTGGGTGGACACTGTTTCCCACACTCCGTCCCAGTCTTTGGCTGCTCTGTCCATGGTGTTTCCTAAGCCTGGTGGGAGGTGATAGAGAGACCCCACGTATGGTTCTGGACGCTTTCTTGCTTTCTTTCTTTCTTTTTTTTTTTTTTTTTTTTTTACTTTTTGAGACAGGGTTGTCGGAATTTAATTATCGTCTGAATAGTCCTTCAGTCACATGGTGTGCTTCCCTTCTCGCATTTCTCAAGACTGTCTCCTGCCTGCAGGCAGACAATCTCTAGGTTTAGCTCTGACAAGGAGGGGACAGGGGACCAAGGGAGAGTTACCCAGAATAGGAAGACAAGGAAATAAAAGACGGACTCAAAGGGCGAGGTCCCGGAGAATAGAGTCTCTCTTTATTCATGCCAGCAGTGTGCTTATATACCAAAAGTTACTGTGCTCTGGGCAAGGAAGTGGGGGGCAAGCAGAAGGGAGGGGCGAGCCACCTTGGTTCTAATGGGGGGGCTGCAGAGCTCTGGTTTGTGCAACAGGTAACTAGAGGTGTGACATTTTGCTCAATGCCTCAAGGGAAGGGGCCATCCAGTTCTGGAATTTTGCAGAGATAGGGCGAAGCAAGAATCATTGTAATATCTCGAATCTTCCTGCTACAGATAACTCACAGAGGCAATCTGAATGTCCACAGAGATATCAGATAACTGGAGATCTTCGGGACAGATCTTACAAGTTCTTGCTTCAAGCCACACACAAAGTTTCATTCCCACACGGGGTCTCCCTGTAGCCCCAGCTGTCCTGGAACTCACTCTGTAGACCAGGCTGGCCTTGAACTCACAGAGATCCACCTGCCTCCTGAGTGCTGGGATCAAAGGCGTGCAGCACCATGCCCAGCCCATGCTTTCTTTTTTGAATGGAGTTGGGATGATAAAATGTTCATGCAACGGTGGCTGAAAAGGGTCTGCTAGAAACTAGATTCTGTTTTTTTGTTGTTTCGGTTTGGGGGAGAAAGGAGAAGAAAAAATGAAGACGTTTATGGAAGGGAGGGAGGGAGGGAGGGAGGGAGGGAGAAAGGGAGATCCAGAGCCAGTACATTATGCAGTGTCCCACAGAGGACCTCAGTGAACAGTGATGTGAACATGTGGGGAGGAGGGGGAAGGGAGAGGGCAATGCCAGGCCAGCACATGTGCATGAGGCTAGCTGGGCTCAAGGGAAAGCACTTCAGAGACTCAGCTGCTGACATGAGAGTTCAACGTGAAGGAGCCTGTGTGCAGAGGAACACACATGGTTCATTTCAGAGCCCTGGAGGCTGAGGAGGATGTGGAGATTGAGGCAAGCCTGAGCTATATAGTAAGATTCTATCCGGGGAAAACATGGGAACGAGTGCTCAGCAGTTGCTATTTATTGCTTAAAAAACTAAACCGCTAGGCCATCTATCCAGGGACTGGATAGATGGCCTAGCAGTTAAGAGCGCCGACCGCTCTTACAGAGGACCTGGGTTCGATCCTCAGCACCTACACGGCGGCTGAGAACTGTCTGAGACTCCAATTCCAGGAGAACTCCAGTTCCAGGGGAATCCGACGCCCTCTTCTGAACTCCACTGCATTTCACGGCACGGGTGCACAGACCTACATGCAGACAGTACATTCATACACATACAGAAATAAATAAAATTTAAAAAAAACAAACAACTAAGCCATAGCCAGGCATGGTGGTACGCGCCTTTAATCCCAGCACTCGGGAGGCAGAGGCAGGTGGATCTCTGTAAGTTCAAGGTCAGCCTGGTCTACAGAGTGAGTTCCAGGACAGCTGGGGCTACAGGGAGACCCTGTCTCAAAAGACCAACAAAAAAAGCACCCCACTTTTTCTAAGTGGATCAATGTGTCAATGTGTTCAGTGACTTCTCATGTCTAATTCCTATTCCACTCGTGGTCAGTGGAATTGAAAACAAAGCCTAACCTTCACGGTTCTGTCCTCAAAGGAGCAGCACAGGTTGGATTCTTCTGAAGTTTAAAGACGGTCCTTGCTAATTTACCCAGAGAGTTCAATCCACATTTCCACCATGAAAAAAAATATTATGATGAAGATCGGACCAGAAAGAAAATAGCTCTCCTCTTCCGATGACGCCCATGCCCCTTGACCTACATTCTGTCCTTCCTCCCTCCTCCTTACCCAAGGTTTAGACTGTGCCCACACAAACCCCAATTTACATATACATGTATACGCTTCTCTTAAAGAGCTAATTCTCAAATTTTGTAACTATGGAAAAATCATCCTAGTCTTTATGAAAGAGATTGTAAAGCAGGATCATAAGTAATTAAAATGCTTTGTGTGCGTGCGTGTGTGTGTGTGTGTGTGTGTGTGTGTATTTGTGTGTGTGACTTTTTGAGACAGGAGCTGGCCTGGAATTCACTATGTAGGCCAGGCTAGCCTTGAACTCACAGAGCTCCACCTGCCTCTGCCTCCCAAGTGCTGGGATTAAAAGTGTGGGCTACCATGCTTGTCTGGGAATGTGTTTTTTTTTTTTAATTTTTATTATTATTACTGTTATTATTTTCTTTCTTTCTTTCTTTCTTTCTTTCTTTCTTTCTTTCTTTCTCTCTTCCTTTCTTCCTTCCTTCCTTTCTTCCTTCCTTCCTTCCTTCCTTCCTTTCTTTTCTTTTCTTTTCTTTTCTTTTCTTTTCTTTTGAGACAGGGTCTCCCTGTAGCCTCAGTTGGCTTGGAACTGGCTATGGTAGACTGGGCTGGCTTTAATTACATGGTGATCCACCTGCCTTCACCTCCTGAGTGCTGGGATTAAAGGGGTGCACCACCAGCCCCAACAGAAATTATTCTCTGTCTTTGGTTTTTAATTAAAAGAAACTGTGTATTGCCTGAATGTACGTAAGTATATCTGTGTCATGCAGTGCCTGTGGGTGACATGGCAGAACCTGCAGTCATGAATCAGGGAAAGGGACCGTAGCAGGTGGGGGCTGGAGGTGGGGGCTTCATTATTTATGCCCTTTGCTTTTCTGGTGATGGTGAGAGAACCTCACAACTCTCACAGGCTGGCCAAGGGTTTTACCACTGAGCCACACCCTAGCCCCTCACTGGGATTCTAGACAGGGATCTATCACTGAGCCGCACCCCAGCCCCTCACTGGGGATTCTAGACAGGGCTCTACCACTGAGCCACACCCCAGCCCCTCACTGGGGATTCTAGGCAGGGCTCTACCACTGAGCCACACCCCAGCCCCTCACTGGGGACTCTAGACAGGGCTCTACCACTGAGCCACACCCCAGCCCCTCACTGGGGATTCTAGACAGGGTTCTACCACTGAGCCACACCCCAGCCCCTCACTGGGGGTCCTAGGCAAGAGTTCCATCACTGATCTTGCCCCATCCTTCCATTGAGCCACACCCTTAGGCCACATAGCCTGGATGTAGCTGCTATAGTCCACACACTATAGCTCAATGAAATGGGCCAGGTTTCCTGAATATTGGTGGAGGGTGTCACAAAATGTCTCACAAGCTACAAAAGCAGTCTTGGAAACACCCTAAGGACACCCTCCCCGAGGTCACACACAGAATTCAGTGGTGTTTTCATGGCTCCAATGCAGTGCTCATCAGACTAATCTGGATTTACCCTTAAAGTTGGAAAGAGGGCTGTCATCCCGGAACAAAACTGTGCTTTTATTAGTGAAGAGTAACAAGTTAACAGGCTGCAGGGGCAAGAGAGCATCCAGATGTATCTATAACAGTGTGCATGCACACACGCACACGCATGGACACACACACAGAGGAAATCTGGTACATCATAATTTGGAGGGGAGAAAGGATCACCTTATCCAAATGAATACACCACCCATCTCATTAATATTAAAATGTCTTTAAAAAATCCACAGTATCGAACACAGCGAACTGCTACACCTCCTGGTTCAGTCCACTACAACACCCCCCTGGGTCTCTGTCTCTCTCTCTCTGTGTGTCTGTCTCTCTGTCTCTCTCCTCTCTCTCTCTCTCTCTCTGGAACATGATTTACTTATGATTTACTTTTCTTAATAAACTTCTGATTAAACTGTTTGCTTCTCTGAGCTGAATTCTTTCCTTCAGGAAGACAAGGACTGATGACGAACTGTCACCCTTCTGCTTTGACTGCATTCCTCATAATCTGAACGTTGAGCCTTCCACGCTCTTTTCTGTTCACCTGCAACATCGCTGCAGAGACACGGGAGATTATATTCTTTTTTACAATCAGTCTGAGAGGCAGACCTTATACTAATGGTTCTGAGAATGTAGAGAACGATGTTTTCCCCACGAGCACCCAGCAGAGAGCCAGTGTTCTGGCTTAGGACGGAAAGGGCCCCCTGGTTGGAGGGGAGCTGTCCTGGCAGGCGATGGGGTTCTGAATGCAGGGCTATAGTCACATCTGAGCAGTGCCTGTCCTTGAAATGTTTCAGGCCCAGTCAGGATGGAAGCCAACATCTCTAGCCCTCTGAACGGATCCGACGTGGAGCTCTACAACTCTGCCACCTCCAGAGCCCTGTGGATCCTCTCAATGGTGGTCCTCTCCATCACCTGTGTCCTCGGGGCGCTGGGCAATGGGCTGGTGATCTGGGTGGCCGGATTCCGGATGGTGCACACCGTGACCACCATCTGCTACCTGAACCTAGCTTTGACTGACTTCTCCTTCACAGCCACTCTACCCTTTGTCATTGTGTCTATGGCCATGAGAGAAAAATGGCCTTTTGGATGGTTCCTGTGCAAACTGGTTCACATCATGAGAAGAATAAACCTGTATGGCAGCATGTTCCTGATCGCGCTCATCGCCTTGGACTGCTGCATCTTCGTCCTGCATCCTGTCTGGGCGCAGAACCACCGCACCGTGAGCCTGGCCCGGAAGGTGGTGGTTGGGTCCTGGATTCTCGCTCTGATCCTCAGTTTGCCAAGTTTCCTCTTCATAGGTATAATGAGAGACCCCAAAGAAGATGAGTACTGTGTGTATAGCTTTTTATCCTGGGGAGACACCATAGAGGAGAGGCTGAACGTGGCCATCACCACGGTTACCGCTACGGGGATCATTGATTTCATCGTCGGATTCAGCATACCCATGTCCATTCTCACCATCGGTTACGGACTCGTTGCTGCCAAGATCCACAGAAGAGGCCTTGCTAATTCCGGCCATCCCTTGCATGTCCTCACCGCCATTGTGGCTTCCTTCTTCATCTGCTGGTTCCCCTGTCAGCTGGTTGGTCTTCTAGTCAGTGTCTGGTACAAAGACATTCTACTTGGCTGTGATTATAGAACCCTGATAATGCTGATAGACCCAGCGAGTGCCCTGGCCTCCTTCAACAGCTGCCTTAACCCAATACTCTACGTCTTCATGGCCCGGGCCTTCAGAAAGAGGCTGATCCACTCCCTGCTCAGCAGTGTGGAGAAGGCCCTGGGGGAGGACTTGGCTCAGACCCTACCTACGAATGTGGAAGGGGCTGTGAGTGAGGATTCCACCCACACCAGTGACATAGGCACCAACTCCACTCCACCTTCTGCAGACACTGTCCTATAGGCAACCTGAGGGCAGGGCTGGGGGACGCTTTCTTGTCCTACCCCATGGCCACATCCGGAATTCTCTGACCTCGAATCGTGCTTTTGAGGATTACTCTAGAAAACTACTTTCATGTTCCTGATTTGGGGGAAAGAAATAGACAGTAGGGCTAATGCTGCTGTCATCCGGGGGTTTTGCAATTAAGCCTATAGCCTAGCAAATATGGCGTTGTGCCATGGCGACTCAGTCAGACAAGGGCCCAGAGTGGAGGGAGGGAAACGGGCGGCAGGCCGGCTCTACCCTGGGGACTGTCCGTGACTGACTACTGCTGGGTAAGGGAGAGTAGATCTTCCTAAAGATCTCTAGATGGGCTGACTAGACTCCAGCAGATGAACTTGCACTGAAGGACACCTCAGCCAGTTAGGACTTAACATGTATGACGGAATGCATGAGGCGGGGGGGGGGGGGGGGAGGAGGGAGGTGTAATAATATGGTGGGGTATGGCTGTGGGGAAGGTGCTTGGTAGGCATAAGCTGTCAAGGGGCATAGCATGCTGGCACGAGAAAATTATAGCTTGACTTATCTCAGGAGTTAGGGAGCCAGCTTACTTACCGTCGGGAATTTACAAGCAGCTTAACTACCTCAAGGATTTTATGAGTGCAAACTTGCTTATATAGAAATTTACTGCTATACCAACCACCAGACAAAATTAGTAAAATAGGAATCCAGTTACAGTCATACATGGTAGAAAACATTACTTAAATAGAGGTAATGGTGGGCTCCTTCTTTAGAAATATAAGAGGAAAGAAAACCGAAAAAGACCTCCCTTCCTAAAAGCCTCTTACTAGAGGTAAAATGGAAAGGAAGACATTGCACTGAGTGATATCATAGTCAGTTACAAGCAGCAAAAGTGTTTTTCCAGACTTAATAAAAAGCTCAGTCTCCTGAGCGAGGAGTTGTACCTGATAAAATTAGGAAAATAGAAGTCTTAGTTACAGTTTTGCATGTTAAAATGCAATACTTGGTCAGAGGCAAGCGGCAGGCTTCTCCTTAAGAAAAACAGAACTAATTAAGAGACTCTCCCAGGCCATAGCTTAAAGATAACAAGCGATGGATAGATCGGGCACCAGGAAGAATGGGAAAGAACCAAACTGAAGCTTCAAAGGGAGACAATGTCTCACATCTCACAAACAAACTCTGTGGTTTTACAACCACTGTTTGTTCCCAGAGATGTGCTCATCTTGAGCAAAGTGCCATGTGTAAATACTTCTGGTTAGTGCTTCTGGTTAATATGTAAAACTTAAACTCTTTAGTAAAGGGCTTAATTGTTCCTGGGGATGTATTAATCTTGATCTGTCTTTTCATGACATGTACAATATAAACAGTTGCTTGCTCTTAGTAAAACGCACCAGATTCAAGACCACTCTGGTGGCATGTCTGTCTAATATTCACCGAACCCGTGCCCTCCTTCCAAGACCCTGCTTCCCACAGATTGAGTGAGCCCCCCACTGGGACGGTCTGCGGCAGGAAGGGCTCTAGATTTGATTAAGAACTATTGTGTGAAAAGCTCAATAAAAATATTTTAAGAGTCTATAGCTTAGGCCAAGCATGATAGTGAAATATTGCAAGAGAAAAAAAGAGTGACACATGTTTGCAGAGTGAAGATATCATACTTATATTAAAGGCAAAATTATATTATTTCGTCAAAAAGTAAAATTTTTATTTCAATCCTCTGGTTCCCTAGGTTCAAGGTTCATGGCAGAAGAGTAGGTAGAAAGAGCAGAGGGGTGGATGACCACAGGGAGACAGAGTCCTCCAGACAACTGGTCAGCCTCTCATATGAACTCATAGCAATGGTGACGGAATGCACAAGTCCTATGCTCCAACAGGACACAGTCCTGGCGTAGACATGGGGAAGTGGTTAAGAAATCCCAAGCTCAGGAACTTTTGACAATTGATGGCTGCTGGGAGGGGGGAAGACAGTGTCTTACAGGGATGGGACTCTTGGTGGACTGGGTGAATGGATCCACACTGAAGGACACTGGGTACAAAAATCACACTCTATAGACCACATTACATATATGTATATGAGGAGCTAACATTAACTTGGCCAGGGGGATGTGGAAGGAGGTTGGGAGAACGGAGCCTATCTAAATGCCATCAAACTATGTTGTATGAAAATTATAAAAATTTAATGAAACATGCAAAAAAGTAAAATTTTACTGGGTTCCATCATTCCTGTAATCCTGGAAATTGGCAGGTGGAGACAGGAGGTTAGTTAAATGCATGCAACTTCTTCACTGGCTTGGAAAAAAAAGTCCTTAAATTCATTTGGAAAAACAAAAGACCCCAAATAGCCAAAACAACCCTGAGTGAAAAGAGCTACACAGGGGGGGATCTCTATACCAGACTTCAAACTATACTACAGGGCTATAGTCATAAAAACAGCCTGGTACTGGCACAAAAACAGACCTGTTGACCAATGGAACAAAACTGAAGATCCAAACCTGAGCACATACAATTTCAGCCACCTCATATTTGACGAGGGGGCCAAGAAGACACAATGGAGAAAAGACAGCATCTTCAGCAAGTGGTGTTGGAAAACTGGATCACCACTTGTAGAAGAATGAAATTAAACCCCTACCTCTCGCCCTGTACAAAAGTCAACTCCAGGTGGATCGAAGACCTCAACGTGAAACCCCAAACTCTGAAGGTGATAGAAGAAAAAGTTGGCAGTAGACTACAAGACAAAGGCGTAGGAAAAGACTTCCTAAATCAGACAGCAGCTACGCAAGAATTAAGGTCGACAATTGACAAATGGGACCTCATTAAACTCAAAAGCTTCTGTACATCAAAAAAAAAAAAAATCAAGGAAGTGAAGAGAAATCCCACAGAGTGGGAGGAAACCTTCACGCGGAAACATCTGACAAAGCATTGATTTCCAGAATATATAAACTACTCAAAAAACAAAGAAGAAAGAAAACAAATGACCCACTCAATAGATGGAGCAAAGAGCTGAACAGAGACTTCACAAGTGAGGAATTAGAGATGGCTGAGAAACACCTTAAGAAGTGTTCAACATCACTAATCATTAAGGAAATGCAAATCAAAACCACTTTAAGATATCATCTTACTCCAATAAGACTGGCTAGGATCAAGAAAACAAATGATACCAAGTGCTGGAGAGGTTGTGGGGAAAGGGGAACACTCATCCACTGCTGGTGGGAATGTAAACTCGTACAGCCACTATGGAAAGCAGTATGGAGAACCCTTGGAAGACTTGGAATGAACTTGCCACCCGACCCAGCCATACCACTTCTAGGTATGTACCCTCAAGACTCACCCCACCGCAGAGATACATGCACAGCCATGTTTATTTCAGCTCTTCACAATAGCAAGGAGCTGGAACCAACCCAAATGCCCCTCAACTGACGTGTGGATAGAGAAAATGTGGTACATCTACAAAATGGAGTTCTATGCAGCAGTAAAGAAAGATGACATCATGAGCTTTGCAAGAAAATGGCTGGAGCTAGAAGACATCATGCTGAGTGAAGTAACACAGTCCCAGAAAAACAAACGATGAATGGTATCCCTCATCTCTGGATGCTAGTGCCAATTACCTAGTTCTAAGTATTTCTTGTGTACAAGAGCTTTTGTGCAAGCAGTTGGGAGTGATGCATATTGGAAATAACAACAACAACAACAACAACAACAACAGAAAGGACTGCATCAAAGAACTGACTGAAACAGTGAACTTCTGCTCAAAACAGTCAACTTCAACATGGACAATTTTGAGAAAGACTGAGAAAGAGATGAAAAGCATGTTTGGCAGAATACATGAGCTCTGGTGGGGTGGGGGGATGGAGGGGACATGGGTCTAGATTTCATAATCTTGTACAAAATATATATAAAAAATAAAAAGCAAAAAAAAAATAAATGGATGCAACTGGAGATAAACTAAATTAAGCCAGTCTTGGAAAGACAAATATTACATTGATGTTAAAATCCTTGGTGGGGGAATGTTGTGATCATTGTTCCTGTCCTCTTTTGGTCCCAATTTGTGTGTGTGTGTGTATGTGTATATGTGTGTGTATGTGTGTGTATGTGTGTATGTGTATATGTGTGTATATGAGTGTATGTTTGTATGTGGTGTGTGTATGTGTTTGTATGTGTGGTGTATGTGCGTGTATGTGTGTGGGTGTGTGTATGTGTGTGTGTATGTGTGGTGTGTGTGTGTATGTGTATGTATGTGTATGTCTGTGTATGTGTGTGTGTGTATGTGTGGTATATGTATGTGTGGGGTGTGTATATGTGTGTGTGTGTGGGTGTGTGTATGTGTGTGGGTGTGTGTATGTGTGTGTGCATGTGTATGTGATGTGTATGTGTATGTGTGTGTATGTGTGTGTGTGTGTCTAGGTGTACATGTGTCACATGAAGTAAAGTTGTCTAGAGGAACAAAGGCACTGAAAGAAGGGAGTGGCAAGAATAATGAGGGTAAGTGTGATGGTTAACATTAACTGTCACCTACGCATGATCTCCAGTCACCTGCGAAGGGAGTCTCAGTCAAGGACTGTCTACAACACGTTTCCCGAAGGCTGATGGGTGGACGGGTATCTTAATTGCATTAACTGAGGTGAAAAGACTCGCCCTTATGGGTGGCCATCCCTTAGGCCGCTAGAGGATCTTTGAAGACGACTGGAAGAAGGCAGCAGAAGAGCAAGCTATCACGCATGCATTAATTCATCATGCATGCATTAATTCATCACACATGCATTACTTCATCATGCATGCATCACTTCATCACGCATGCATCACTTCATCACGCATGCATCAATTCATCACGCATGCATCAATTCATCACGCATGCATCACTTCATCACGCATGCATCAATTCATCACACATGCATCAATTCATCACGCATGCATCACTTCATCACACATGCATCAATTCATCACACATGCATCAATTCATCACGCATGCATCAATTCATCACGCATGCATCAATTCATCACGCATGCATCAATTCATCACGCATGCACCAATTCATCACGCATGCATTAATTCATCACTCTCTGCTCTTGCCTGTGGCCAACTAATTCATGTTCTGTTCCCTACAATAATGAACTATAACAAAACAAAACAAAACACTTTTCTCTAAGTTGCTTTTGCTCAGGTATTTTCATTGCAGCAACAGGAAACTGGGACATAAACTCAGCATGGGTCCTTGTGATAAGCCCGACTACATGATTTCATGTTTTGGGGACAGTTTTGTGGGGGGGGGTGTGGAAGAGTTTGGAAAGGTGGGCTAGAAAAACCAAAGAATTCTGCAAACAGAGCTTAACAGACCATTCTAGTGGGAGCCCTGGATCATGAAGTCTCTAAGGGGAATAGGAACTCTTACCAGGAACTAGGCTAGAAGTCATTCACAGGATATTTGGGTACGAGGTGGGCTTTATTCCCCCCGTATCCTGAGAACACGGTGGAGCTGAATTTAAAGATAGCAAGCAGATCAATTTGTTTAATGGAGGAAGGATGTATGGTCCAGCTTACATTTCCAGACAAGGAGAGTTCAGACAAAAGACAGCTGTAATGGTTAAAGATATTAGTGTCAGCACACCTTTAATTCTAGCACCTGGGAGGCAGAGGCAGGCAGATCTTTGTAAGTTCGAGACCAGCCTGGTCTACAAGAGTGAGTTCCAGGACAGCTGGGGCTACAGGGAGACCTGTCTTGAAAAGACCAAAAAAAAAAAAAATAATTAGTGTCATTAAAGAGAAACCTGGATTCTGCACTGAGACAATGGGAAACTGGGTCTTCAAGCCTGACTTACAAAAGCTGATACCGCTGTCATCCAAAGGGTCTCAGCTACATCTCAAAGCTGGCAGGATAGGTTGGCAATGTCAATCCAGAAGACACTAGTTTTGAAGGCGTTGGACTCAAACTGGCACATTCACGAAAGAAACCAAGGAGGGGCCACAGATTAATATGAAATTTATTTAATTTACTGGTGCACCAGAACCCAATTAAGAAAACTGATGCATCAGAGAAGCCAATTATTGATGTGTCAGGGATGCACCCCACTCCAGGCAGGGATGGGTGCGACTCCAACTGTCTGTTACAGAGACCTTTAAAATACAAAAACCACAAACTAGAGGAATTTGAGGACATCGTACATACACAATTGCAAGGCTACAGAAACACAATGCAAGCGGTGGTGAACTTTAAGCTTATTGGTTGTGTTTAGCAGGGTGAAGTCCCTTGGAGAGGAATGGGCTCCTTAGGGGGTAGGAAGCACTCCTTCAGGGCTGGGAAAGTTCATCCTGACCTCAGGTAGCTGTGGAACTAGGAACTCAGGGTCAGACTGTATTCTTGCAGTTAAGGTAGGCGTGGGAACCAGACCTGCTTCAACTAGAGAGTTGCTCCTGCGTGGTTAACCCTTTCCTTTTGATTAACTTCTTTCTGACCTGGTCCTAACAAAGGCATGAAAAATTCAAAGTGGAAGTGGCCAGGCACTGAGTGTCAAGTTTGGAGTTCCTCTGGAGAGATCATTGTGTGAAGCTGTGGAAGTAAAACTTAAGCAGCAGGGGAGACTTCAGAAATGGCAGGACCATGGGACATCTGCCAAGGAGAGCCGGGCATGTGAAGAAGGGAGAGTCTGAGCCCAAGAGAGAAGCTGTGTGTGTGGCAGACGGCTGAGGTAGAGAGGTGGGGGCTATGTGAGCCCTTTGGAGCACAGTCAATTTAATCAGAAGTCCCAGAAGCCAGACTTGAAACTACAGGGTTGAATATTTACCCTGCTGAATTGTGGGATTGCTTCAGTGGGGTTGTTTTATGTCACAGTTCTTTGCTTTTGGGGATAAAAGCAGTTACTCTGAGCCACCGTATATTGCAAGTGTGTAATCTTTGCTCAGCAATAAGGGACTTTGGACCTTTAAAATGCTGAAACCATTAATGACTACGGGAACTGAAAGTTGGCATGAGTTTTACATTATGATGTAGACCTGTGTTTTTCCGAACAAAGGGGTGGGATGTTGCCACTTAAACTGAGTTGTTCTGTGTCAACCTGACAAAGGGCGAGGCTGCGGTTACGTTTAATCCTACACTTGACATTATCTGGAATCAGATTCAATGCATTAGATTAGTGCATCTCAACTCCCAGGAGACACCCTTCCAATGTAATGGATGGGGATTAGCGCAGAGGACCACAGCTGGCGAGAGTGCAGAGACAGAGGCTCATCCCTGATAGGACACCTGATCAAACTCCTGAATCCCAAGTCTCAGATATCAGGAGAGGGAGTGGAAGCACTGTGGGAGCCGGGGGTGGTGGATGACCACAAGGAAAAGGATTTTTCCAGAAGTTGTGCAGTTACCCCTATGAACTCACAGCGAAGGTGACAGCACGCACAAAGCCACAAATGCTCAAGCCAGACCAAATCTCAGCCTGGAATTGGGGATTTCTTTATATGAGTGTTATGTCTGGCCTCATGTAAGCACAACCATGTTGTACAATGGCCTTAGAAGACAGAAGAGAATTAAGGATGGTTGTTAGCTACCATGCGGGTGCTGGGAACAGAACCTGGGTCCCCTGCAAGAGCACCCAGTGCTCTTAACTGCCGAGCCACCTCTCCAGTCCCTGGCTTTGTGTGTTCAGTCTTGTTCATTTGTGATTAATGCTTTCCAGTGTCCAGGCCCTAAACTTCACGTAATGCTGTCCAAGAGATGCCAAGTCTTGACCACCAGGACCATCTCTTTTTTTTATTTTTTAAAATTTATTATTTTTTATGTGTATGAGTGTACTGTCTGCATGTAGGTTGGTGCACCCATGTCACGCAATGCCGCAGAGGTGAGAAGAGGGCGTCGGATTCCCCTGCAACTGGAGTTAGACAGTTCTTAGCCGCCATGTGGGTGCAGGGAATCAAACCCTGGTCCTTTGCAAGAGCAGTCGGTGCTCTCAACCGCTGAGCCATGTCTCCAGCCCCAAAACATGAAACTCCTTTTTTTTTTTTTTTTTTTGGCATTTTGAGACAGGGTCCCGGCTGGCCGTGAAACTCATGGTGTAGACCAGGTTGACCTTGAACTCACAAAGATCCACCTATCTCTGCCTCCAAAGTGCTAGGATTAAAGGCGTGCGCCACCATGCCCGGCTAGGACCATCTCCCGCTGTGGGGTTCTAGGTCCCCTAAAGTACTTAGTCCTGGGTGACATTTATCCACATTTATCCCACTTGTCCCTTACACAAACCCCGGGAAACCCACCAAGTCTATATCTCCATACAAAGAAACAACCAATACAGGGGGCATCAATCCATCCTTCAGGGAGTCGTGTCCCAAATTCTTGCTCAGGGAGTTATAATATTGAAAAATCTAACTGGACAGCTACATGTAGAAGAATAACACTAGATTCTTCTCTCTCTCTCACCCTGCACAAAATTCAACTCAAAATGGACCATAATATAAGACCTGATACCTTGACTCTGATAGAGGAGAAACTAAGAACATGCTGGAACTTATAGGCACAGTAAATGACTTCTCTACAGGACCCTGACAGTGCAGGCATCAAGACCAACAATTGACAGATGGAATCTCTGAAAACTAAAAGGCTTCTTTCTAGAAAACAACACATCATTTGACTGAGGAAGGAGCCACAGTACAAGAGAAAAAATGTTTATCTGCATATATTGGACGGAGGATTAGTATCTAGAATATACAAAGAACTCAAAAAAACTAAACATCCAAACAAAACAATCCAGCTTTAAAAATGGGGCGTGAAACTTAACAGAAAGCTCACAAAATATGAAATGCAAATGGCTAAGACATATTCTTAAACTTTCAATATCCTTAGCCTCCAGGGAAGTGCAAATTAAAGCTATTTTCAGGTTTCACCGTACCCCATGAAGGCCAAGTGTGGTGGCACACGCTTTTAATCCTAGCGCTCAGTAGGCAGAGGCAGGCGGATCTCTGTGAGTTCAAGGCCAGCCTGGTCTACAGAGTGAGTTCCAGGCCAGCTGGGGCTATAAGGAGACCCTGTCTCTCTCTCTCTGTCTCTCTGAAAAAATGAATGAAGACCTGTGCTGATGAGCATGCAACACACTCATGCACGAAGTTGTAATCACTTGAACAAACTTACATGTGGCTGGTTTCCTTCGGGCATTTTCTTTTTTTTTTTTTAATTTTTTTTTTAATTTTATTTACTTATTTTTTATGTGTATGAAAGTATTGTCTGCATGTAGGTCTGTGCACCCGTGTCGTGCAATGCTGCGGAGGTCAGAAGAGGGTCTCAGATTCCTCTGGAACTGGAGTTCTCCTGGAATTGGAGTTACAGACGGTTCTCAGCCGCCATGTGGGTGCTGGGGATCGAACCCGTGTCCTCTGCAAGAGCGGTCGGCGCTCTTAACCGCTAGGCCATCCCTCCAGCCCCACCTTCGGGCATTTTCATACATAAGTTTTGCTGGTCCTCCCCGAGCCCTCTCCCCTCCTCCTTCCCCCGGTTCCGGTTCCTGTCCCCCAGATGCCCAGTTTCTTACCTCTTCGAAGTTGGCTTCCCCCTCCTGTCTACGGCTGGTTTGCAGGCCTCTGCACACACTGACTCCACAGAAATACACTATATAAACGCTAAAAGCTGAGCTGTCCAGACAGATCGTGAGACGGCAGCTCTGGCGGAGGACCCGGGTTCCATTCCCAGCGTGCACCTCTCTCGGCTCACAACTGCCTCTAACTCCAGCTGAAGAGAAGCTGGCCCATATTTCTTGCTCCTGCAGATACACAACTTGCACATAATTACAAACAAAAAATAAACATTTTTTAAAAAATTTAGAAGCTAAGATTTGTAAGAGAGAATATGCGTCGTTTGTGTTTCTGGGCCTGAGTATGTTACTTAATACACTACCTATTTTCCTGAAAATTTCATAATCTCGTTTTTCTTTAAAGCTGAATAAAATTCCATTGTGCGTGTGCCACATTTTCATTAGCCATTCATCTGTTGATCGACATGTAGGCTGAGGAGCGCAGAAATGAACATGGATGAGCAGACAGTCCCACAGGAAGATACAGAACCCTTTGGGTATAAGCCCAGGAATGGTATAGCTGTAACTGTTGGAAATAAAACAGATCACTCAAACCTGGATCCTGTTTCCTTCCCACGTCTGGATTCACGGTGCTGGGAAGTAAGGCACTCATTCACGTAGCCAAGATGGCGATGAGAGGGAAGCCACTAGCAGTCAGCCCCCCACCCCCAGGCACCTCTGGCATCAAATGCCAAGTGAAATCAACTCACCGGGAATGGTGCGCCACCTCGTGGCCACTCAGTCACATAGCAAGTACACACCAGGCTGACTTCTTGCCCAGCTCCTTGACCTCAAGGACACTCCCTGGGAGGACTGACTTCTCTCCTCTGAGTTCCCCTTCTGAATTTCTAAAGCACCTGCAGAAAGAAACTGTGATTTTCTTTTTCTTTTTAAAAAATAAGTTTTATTGTAGTTTATTTTTAATGTTTTAATTAAATTTTAATTTATTTTTGTATGTGTATGAATGTACTGTCTGCATGCAGGTCTGTGCACCTGTGTCCTGCAATGCTGAGGAGGTCAGAAGAAGGTGTCGGATTCCCCTGGAACTGGAGTCAAAGATGGTTCTCAGCCACCATGTGGATGCTGGGGATCGAACCCGGGTCCTCTGCAAGAGCAGTTGGCGCTCTTAACCACTAGACCATCTCTCCAGTCCCAAAACTGTGATTTTCTAATCCAGGAAATTACATTTATTTTAGAGCTTCGATCCCACTGATGATGGGAGAATCTGCGGATTTCTTAGCTCAGCCCACACGAAGGAGTAGCCTGCTTTGAGATAAAGAAAGCGGGTCTGAAAGATTCAGCACCTTGGCTTGCTGCGGGCCTTCCCTTCACACTCCATCTCCTGCCTCCCCCAGTTCCATGTGCCATCTAACAGACCATTACACACAAAAGGCTGCTCCAAGAGAATTACCCGGTTGGGATGATTCTCTCACTGGTTGGGATCCTGGTGTCTTGGCCTTGTAAAGACTCAATCCTAGCACCACACACATGACAGTGCCTTTCAGGACTGAAGCCATGTCCTCTGGGAACTGTGTATGCTCCGAACAGCACCCAGTCGACATGCAGCACTGTCTCTGTTATGCCCATGATTTACAGGCCCAGAAGTCCGGGGAGGGAAGGCATTTTATTTTATTTTATTTTTATTTTATTCGTTTGGATGAGGATACTGAAGTATCAAGACATCTGATTCATAAAACCTCATCTAGGGAATTGAGGATGTAGTTAGGTTGGTAAATTTTTGCCTAGCATGCATAAAACATGTATGAGTGTATTGCCTGCATATATGTAAGTGCACCCATGTCCTGTAATGCCCACGGAAGTCAGAAGAGGGTGTCAGATTTCCTGGAACAAGATAGTTATGGACAGTTGTTTGCTCCCATGTAGGTGCTAGGAACTGAACCTGGGTCCTCCAGGAGAGTAGGTGGTGTTCTTAATCGCTGAGCCATCTCTCCAGCCCCTTCTTTGAATTCTTGATGTGTAACTGAATATTCTGATAAAGAACACAGTGAAAACTGCTATTAGCTCACACCCGTGGACACACGGATTCTTCACTAGCAACGGCAGCTGTGGCCACTGAAAGGAGAATGCGGACTGAAGTCCAGTTGCCAAATCAATCTGGAAAGAAAGGCCACTTAGCATCTTCTGTAAATCCCCACCGGCACCCTCTTGTCTTGAAGTTCTGGTGGCTTCAAGTTAAGGTGTCAATATTGTATTCTTCTGAAGAGCAAGTTCTCAACAGCTGACATAATTAATAGTTACCTAGAAAGACATTTCCTTCCTCTCCCACTTCCCCATTCTGATCACAGATCACATCCCAAGTAAATCGGTGCACGAATCCTAGATCTTCTTCTACTTGGAAGCACAAAGCGCTTGACAGAGACTGAAACAGAGGAAGAAACAGAATCAGCCTCTGATTCAACAAAAATCCCAGGTCTCTCCCCTCACGCCTTCATCTGCACCAAGGTTTTCTTTTATGGTTTGAAAACTTCATGTATATATAATATAATATATTTTGATCAGTGCACCCCAAATTTCTGCCCCTCCAACTATTCCCATCCCCCAATGACCTCTTTTCCCTCCTAATTGCTATAGTGTATATATTCTAATGTGATATATATATACACAATAGTACTACAAGACGAAACAATAAAATATATATATAGCTATATATATCTATAGATATCTATATATAGCACATACACTGAAAGGGACTGGAGAGATGGCTCAGGAGTTAAGAGCACTGGCTGCTCTTGCAGAGGACCTGGGTTCTGTTGCCAGCACCCACATGGCAGCTCACAACCATCTGCAACTCCAGTGCCGAGGGATCCTACGCTCTCTTCTGGCCTCTATGGGCATTGCATGATACGGGTGCACTTACACACATGCAGGTAATAGAGTCATACACACACACACACACACACACACAATAAAAATGATAAATAATGCAGAGAGCCATGGAGAGCCCTGAGTGCTGATGGTGTGTACACCAGTTCTGGAACACTTATTGCAGCATGAGGGTGGCATCCCTGAAGAACGATGACTCTCCCTGCCCCAGCAGCTATCAGTCGCACTAGCTTCTCAGCTATGCATGGGGCATCATGAGCCGCATGGACGGACGTCCACGCTGGGGTTTTGTTTGGCTGTATGTTGTGCAGGTTTTGAGCAAGCAGTCACGGCCTCTGCGCAGTCGTGTGTGCAGTGCTCACCAAACACTGTTCCACTGCAGATGCCCTGCTAAGGGGCCATAGTGTTACACTTCCTCTTAAGTTCTTTAAACTCCGTGCTTAGTGCGTCTCTTTTACACGCCCTCAAGTTCCAGTCTCAATTTTCAGGCTAATAGCTGCCAGACGGTTACTCCGGCCAGTGCGATATCTTCCTTTTGAAGCTGAAATCTAGGTATAAACTTTGGAAGATTTGGTCAGAGAAACAACAGAAACCATGCTGACCCCATTGGGCCGGTTCCATCATGGAAGGCCCGGTGCCTTCTCATTGGCTGAGGCTTTTTAGCGGCTGTGAATTTTCCTTCAGCTCCATAAAGCTGCTGTACAAAGCACCATCTCCGGGATTACCCATGATGCCTTGACCATCGTGCTGCCGCTCCACACAGGGCTGTGTCTGTGGGAGTCTGGAAATGGGTCCACCCTGGAGCTCACTGGCTGGGATCTTGGTGTCTTGGCCTTGTGAAGACTCAATCCTAGCACCACACACATGACAGTGCCTTTCAGGACTGAATCCAGTCCTCTGGGAACTGTGTATGCTCCGAACAGCACCCAGTCGATATGCAGCACTGTCTCTGTTATGCCCATGATTTACAGGCCCAGAAATCCGGGGAGGGGTGGAGCAGTGGGGGCGGTGTGCCCTAGGGACCTACCAGTAAAACACCCTCTTCCCCTTCCCAGGACTTCACTTTGTTCGCTGAGAGGTCCTCACTCCAAAGGAAGAAATGTACCCACCCACATGAACAACCAGCCCACTGAGCAACAACCTCCCCTCCCACTCCCCCTCCAGATAGTAACAATTTTTCTAACTTTGTTATTGCAATCAGCATAATCTATCTTCTGCTGTTCTCCTATCTATCTATCTATCTATCTATCTATCTATCTATCCATCCATCCATCCACCTATTGTCTATTCATCTATATATCCATCTACCTATCCATCTATCCATTTATCCATCTATCATCTATCCATCTATGTATCCATCTATGTACCTATCCATCTGTTTATCCATCTATCTATCCATCTATCCATTTCTCTATCTATCTATCTATCTATCTATCATCTATCCATCTATGTATCCATCTATGTATCTATCATCTGTCTATTTATCTACCCATCATCTATCTATCTATCCATTTATCTATCCATCTATCCATCTATCTATCATATATCCATCCATCATCTATCCATCTATCTATCCATTTATCCATCTGTCTATCTATCCATCTATCTACTATCTATCTATCTATCTATCCATCCATCATCTATCCATCTATTTATCCATCTATCTATCCATTTATCCATCTGTCTGTCTATCTATCCATCTATCTACTATCTATCTACTATCTATCTATCTATCTATCTATCTATCTATCTATCTATCTATCATCTATCATCTATCCATCCATCTATACACACATCTGGTTTCTGTGTGTTTCTCAGTCTAGAAGTGACCGCCTGTGTTCAAGCCATCTTCCCGCCTCAGTCACCTCCATCTATGGGATTGAAAGAGTAGGCCACCATGCTCAGTTAGAGCCACCACTTTGGGTGCCTCTGCCTCTGGATCAACAGGCACACTAGAAAGCTACTGAATGGGCTGGGGCGATTGTTCCTGCTTGCAGTGGAGCAAGATTATACAGTGGGGAAGAGTATTTCTGCAGTGCAAGAGCCTTTTCAGGGCAACTCAAGATGACCATTTATTTTTTTTTCAATTGCTCTACCCAGCTATTCCAGTCTTCTGCAGTTTATAAAAAAAAATGAGCAGGGAAGAGTCAATGGAGGTTGGCGTTGGGTTAGAGTAAAAGAGTGACTGTGGCTTATGTAAACGTGGGACTTACCGGCCAGGTCTGCAGTCCAGACCAGACTGTCAGAAATGGCAAACTAGAAATAGAAGCAAATACTAAAGTGAGTCCACAGTTAATAGCTTCTCCTCCTCCTCCTCCTCCTCCTCCTCCTCCTCCTCTTCTTCTTCTTCTTGGTCTTTTTGAGACAGGGTCTCCCTTTAGTCCCAGCTGTCCTGGAACTCACTCTGTAGAGCAGGCTGGCCTTGAACTCACTGAGATCCACCTGCCTCTACCTCCCAAGTGCTGGGATTAAAGGCATGTGCCACCATGCTCGGCTTAAGTTTCTTCTTCTTTATGAAAATATCAGGCTCTAATCATGAGAACTTCCCAACCAACTAGTTCTGGTCCACTTGGACTGTCAGGAACAGTCTCCTTTACTTAAAGTCAACTCAATAAAAAGAGATAGTAAAACTGAAAAAGTGTGACATCTGAAATAATGTTTGATTGGTTATCATGTCTTAGTTACACTAACATAGAAAACTAGCCATCTAAATCCATCCTTGTCACCTTGAACTGTCTGTCTCCTTAAATCACATCTAATATCCAAAAAAAGGACAATAACCACTCACACTCCTGTCTGCACACAACCAAAAACTCACTCATCTTTTCTCCAGAGGCAGATTCAGTGTCCTGGGTGACTGACAGCTGCTGTCCTCTTTGATATTCTTAAGCACACACATATCTAAAATCACCTATTATTAATCTATTTTATGTTAGAATGGACACAAAACGAGAGAGGAAACAAAGGTATTTGATGCATACAAATACGTTTGCAATATCGGCCAGCCAAAATTCCCATGGAGGCTCTGATGTCCCTTGCTTAGCTGAGAAGCTAATGCAGCTGATAGCGGCTGGGTCAGGACACTCAGCTTTCTTCATAGATGCCCGCCTCCTGCGGTAGACAGTCCTACACCCATGCACATGCAGGAACAGTGAAATGGACTCAGTGGGTTTAAACAAATAAAAGTCCATGAAGTAGGCAGGGAAAATGGGTGTGGACCCAGCAGAGGACTTGGAGGGGACGGATCGGATTGGGTGGAGGTTTAGATAAGATAGATTATCTGTGAGTGTGAAATGCTCAAGCAACAAAAATAAAACACTGATGTAGAAGGTTGGTGTCGGCCTCTCTCCTCTGCTCTGTGTATTCAGGCACAAGCTGATGCAGGTTTAGCTGGGCTGGCTTCCCAGGGACACGATTGGTGGTTAGATTAGGGGGATGGGAGGGGAAGAAAACTTCTTTCCAGTTAATTATTAATTCTGCCAACTGTCCCTGAGAACCTGTTCTTCCAGAAGATCAGAATATTGACACCTTAACTTGCAGCCACCTGAAAGGCAAGACGAGAGGATTTTCACAAGACGCTAGGGACAGCGGCCTTTCTATTGAAATTTATGTTGGTAATTGAAGTCCTGTCCACATCCTCTTTCTAGGGACCAGGTCACCAGACCCTAGCGAAAAATGCCATGAACTACAAAGATATATCCGTGTTCTCGAGGCCTAATACTAATTCCTTCTCTTCATTAATTAAAGAGAGTCTTTATTCACATGCTATTAGGATAGTGTGGCCGCACATCATTAATAGTCATCAGGTAATCAGATTCAACCTGGGAAAAGTACTTACTCCTGAGTTCTGCTCCAAACTTTGTTTCTTTTTTTTAAAAATATTTATTTATTTATTTATTTATTTATTTATTTATTTATTTATTTATTTTATGTATTTCTTTTATGTGTATGAGTGTACTGTCTGCAGGTAGGTTGGTGCACCCATGTCGTGCAATGCTGCAGAAGTCAGAAGAGGGCATCAGATTTCCCTGGAACTGGAGTTAAAGACGGTTCTTAGCCGCCATGTGGGTGCTGGGAATAGAACCCCTGTCTTCTGTCTTCTGCAAGAGCACTCAGTGCTCTTAACCACTGAGCCATCTCTCCAGCCCCCAAACTTTGTTTCTGTTTGCTTGTTCTGTTGCTTTTGAGACAGGGTCTCTTGTAGCTAAGCTGACCTTGAACTCCTGATCCGTGACCGTGCAGCCTTGGAGTGTTGGTGTTATAGATATGCACCACCACACAGTTTTACATCTCTGTGTGAGTTGAACTCAAGGTTTCATGCATGCTACGTAGGGACTCCACCACCTGGAATGCATCCTCACAAATCAGATGCCTCGATGCTGCAGCAGCCCCGGTCCACATCTGCAATGCCTCGATGCCGCATCAGCCCCGGTCCACATCTGCAAAGCCAACAAGTTCCCCGAGGGAGTCCCTTGGAACAGTGTCTGTTGAACATCAGCATGTGGGAAACAGTTATTCTGATAGCACATGGAGCTGGGGGAGGCAGGAGATGGAGTGTGAAGGGAAGGCCAGCAGCAAGCCAAGGTGCCAAATCATTCAGACCCGCTTTCTTTATCTCAAAGCAGGCTACTCCTTAGTGTGGGCTGAGCTAAGAAATCCCCAGATTCTCCCGTCATCGCTGGGATCGACGCTCTAAAATAAAGGTAATTTCCTGGATTAGAAAATCACAGTTTCTTTCTGCAGCTGCTTTAGATATTCAGCAGGAGATCTCAGAGGAGAGAAGCCAGTCCTCCCAGGGAGTGTCCCTGACTGAGGTCAGGGGGCTGGGTGGGCAGGCTGCCTGCTGTGTCCTTGCTGTGTGTCTGAGTGGCCACTAGATGGCGCACCATTCCCAATGAGTTGATTTCACTTGTGTTTATGACTCAAGCCAGCCCAACCCAGGAAGGCTGACTGCTTCTGGTTTTCCCCTTATTCTCCATCTACGTTCCAAGTTAGAGAATCTCGGCACCTACATGAATTGGTGAATTCAGACGGTATGAAGAGAAACCGCACCCAAGGTTAACTCAGCTATTTTATCCAAGCTATAACTAGCTATACAACCCAAAGAACTCTGATCCTACTACAGGGAGACTTATTCATCCAAATGCATGTGAGTGCCCCCGAGTTGTGCAATGCCCACAGAGGTCAGAAGAGGGTGTCAGACTTCCCTAGGACTGGAGGTACACGGACAGTTGTTAGCTATGATATGGATGCTGGGAACCAAACCTGGGTCCTCTGCGAGAGCAGACAATGCTCTTACCCACTGAGCCATCTCTCCAGTCTCACTCATCCATATTCAGTTTAGATACAGAAACTGGCTAGGCAGTTCACAGTAAAAAGACCCCGCAAGAAAAGGGACAAATTTCTTTCTTGGCTAAACGCTGGAGATGCCCTTGGGCCTGTGGCCAGGACACCTGGACTGGGAACTGGACTGTCCAACTCATCTCTCCCTCACCTCCTTCCTCCACTAAAGCCTTATTAACTCCAGGGGTGTGAGACTCAATGGATCCCCACACCCAGGGACCCTCTCCTCCACCTCAGGAGCTCTACCTGCTCTCTCTCTCTCTCTCTCTCTCTCTCTCTCTCTCTCTCTCTTAAGCTCCCTCTAATAAAATACTTCTTTCAAGCTGGGCGTGGTGGTGCATGCCTTTAATCCCAGCTCTAGGGAGGCAGAGGCCAACCTGGTCTACATAGTGAGCTCCAGGCCAGCTGGGACTAAAGGGAGACCCTGTCTCAAAAAGACCAAATAAAATAAAATAACAAAATAAAATAAAAAAACAAAATAAAATAGATAAAATAAAGATATAAATAAAATACTTCTTTCTAAAGCTCACCCTCTGTGGTTTTTGAATTTCATCCTTTAAATTTGTTTTTTCTTAATATTTTTTAAATTTTATTTATTTATTTATTTATATGTGTATGAATGTACTGTTTGCATGTATGTCTGTGCACCTATGTCATGCAATGCCGCGGAGGTCAGAAGAGGGTGTCAGAGTCCCCTGGAACTGGAGTTAAAGACAGTTCTTAGCTGTCATTTGGGTGCTGGGGTTCGAACCCAGGTCTTCTGCAAAAGTAGTTGGCACTCTTAACTGTTAGGCCATCTCTCCAGCCCCCATCCTTTGAATTTGTGAGAAAAGAATGCAAGAGTCTCTGGTAGAGGGACCGTTGGTGGCCGTTGAGTTTCCGGGACCCTGGCTGCGAGCTAAGCAGACAAAGCTGTCCCTCACTCTCGAAGTCACCCTGCTACTCTCTTGTCATTTTCAAACAGTCAGCAAACAGATTCAGCCAGGTAGCCATAAATAGACAAGGACCATGAAAATGTGATGTGTACACACAATGGAATTTATTCAGACAGGTAGTGTGGTCGATCCTATGAAAGCAAGACTGACACTGGGCTCCAGAAGCAAAGCAGGCAGATTTCTGTGAGTTCAAGGCCAGGCTGGTCTACATAGTGAGTTCCAGGCCAGGCCATCAGGAGATACAAGGAGACCTAACTCAAAAAGATGGAGAGAGCTGGGTGTGGTGGCGCACGCCTTTAATCCTAGCACTTGGGAGGCAGCGGCAGGTGGATCTTTGTGAGTTCAAGGCCAACCTGGTCTACAGAGCGAGTTCCAGGACAGCTGGGGCTATAGGGAGACCCTGTCTCGAAAAGACCAAAAAAAAAAAAAGAGAGAGAGAGAGAGAGAGAGAGAGAGAGAGAGAGAGAGAACATCATGAGGCAGTTGCTCTCTCCAGCCGGTGTCTGTCATCCACAGATCTTTTCTCTCTGTTTCTTTATGTAATAATGAGTGTGTGTAGAGAACAGAAATCTACAAAGGGGCCCAGGAGAGGGGGAAAGAAGTTCCAAGGAAAGGGGTGTGGAGGGTGTTAAAACACATGGGATTTGAGAGGTGGGGGGGGTGCTGAGGGTTGGAGGGTTTAAGTGTAGATGGGACTGGGGAGGTAGATCAGCCCAAACAGTGCTTATGAAAACACCATTCAGAAACCTGGTATTCTAAGCTTTATAAATCCTGCTCTGCTTCTCGTCGGGGTGGAGAATTCTTCCTGGCATTAGCCCCCTCTTGACTCGGCCAGCACTGTGTGGCAGACTGCTGAACGATCTCTTCAGACCCCAAAATAAAATAATTTTGATCTTATTGTGCTTTATCATATATCTGCATATGTATATGTATAGAGATAGATAGATAGATAGATGATAGATAGATATAGATGATAGATATAGATAGATGATAGATATAGATAGATAGATATAGATAGATGATAGATATAGATATAGATAGATAGATATCACTTTTCCCTTGACCTGTTTTGCCAATACCTCTTAGACCAAGCTATAGTCTGAGTTGAAACCCCAAAATAGGAGCTGGAGTGATGGCTCAGTGGTTAAGAGCACTGACTATTCCTGCAGAGGTCCTGGGTTCGATTCCCAGCACCCAGATGGTGGCTAACAACCATCTGTAACTCTAGTTCCAAGGTATCTGGCGCCCTCTTCTGACATCTTTGGATATTGCATGACACTGGTGCACTTACATGCGTGCAGACAATAACACTCATACACATAAAATTAAAAATAATAGGGCTGGAGAGATGGCCTAGTGGTTAAGAGCTCCAACTGCTTTTGCAGAGGACCAGGGTTCGATCCCCAACACCCACATGGCAGCTGAGAACTGTCTTTAACTTCAGTTCCAGGGGAATCGGATGCCTTCTTCTGACCTCCATGGCATTGCAGGACACGGGTACACAAACCTACATGCAAACAATACATTCATACACATAAAAAATAAATAATTTAGAAAAAAATTAGAAATAATAAATTAATTATTTTAGAAAAAGAAAGGAAAAAACCAAACAACGGCCATAGTAGCTTTAGATTTTATTTCTTTTCTCTCAAATCAAGGCGTCCCTTGATACAGAAGGGCCTGGTACCAGGTAAGATAACACTGGAAGTGTGGCCAGGCGGTTTATGTTGCCTATAACTTTGATTCTGCAGTGGGTAAAGAAGAATGGGTTTCTGTGGTTGTGGCTGAGTCCTCTGTCAGGGCCCTCTCCAGATTGGCCGGCAGAGACTGGATCAGCCTGTCTCTGAAGTCCTGGCCCATGAAGACGTAGAGCATCGGGTTGAGGCAGCTGTTGAAGAAGGCCAGGGAGCTTGTTGGGTTGACCAACATGTCAAGGATTTTAGGGCCTCTAGCAAAGAGTTCCTCTTTGAGCCACACAGTTTGAAGAAGAGCAACCAGCTGAAAAGGGAACCAGCAGATGAAGAAGGAAGCCACAACGGCGGTGAGGACACGCGAGGGACGGCTGGAGTTAACGAGACCTCTTCTGTGGATCCTGGCAGCTATGAGTCCGTAGCAGACGGCCACAGTGCACATGGGCGTGCTGAATCCAACGACGAAGCGGACAATCCCTCTAGCTGTTAACATGGTTATGGCAGCGTTCAGCCTCTGCTCTGGGGTGTCACCCCAGGATCTAAAATTGAATGTGCAGTACACATCTCCTCCTGGGTGTGTTACTGTGGTCAGGAAAAGGAAAAGGGGCAAGGTAAGGATCAGAGCGAGAATCCAGGGCGCAACCACCACCTTCCGGGCCAGGCTCACGGTGCGGTGGTTCTGCGCCCAGACGGGATGCAGGACGCAGATGCAGCGGTCCATGGCTATGAGCGCGATCAGGAAGACGCTGCCAAACAGGTTAATGTCCACCACGATGTGAACTAGTTTGCACAGGAACCATCCAAAAGGCCATTTTTCTCTCATGGCCATGGACGTGATGAGGAAGGGTAGAGTGGCTGTGAAGGAGAAGTCAGCCAAAGCCAGGTTCAGGTAGCAGATGGTGGTCACGGTGTGCACCATCCGGAATCCGGCCACCCAGATCACCAGCCCGTTGCCCAGCACCCCGAGGACACAGGTGATGGAGAGGACCACCATTGAGAGGATCCACAGGGCTCTGGAGGTGGCAGAGTCGTAGAGCTCCACGTCGGATCCGTTCAGAGGGCTGGAGACGTTGGTTTCCATCCTGACTGGGCCTGAAACATTTCAAGGACAGGCACTGCTCAGATGTGAATACAGCCCTGCATTCAGAACCCCATCACCTGCCAGGACAGCTCCCCTCCAACCAGGGGGACCTTTCTGTCCTAAGCCAGAATGCTGGCTTTCTGCTGGATGTTCTTTAGAGAAATCATAATTCTTCACATTCTCACAGCTGTTAATACCCCCTCTCGCTGATATGAAAACAAATTATAAACTAGCCAGGCCTGCTGGAACATACCCTTAATCTCAGTACTCAGGAGGCAGAGGCAGCTGGATCTCAGTGAGATCCCGACACAGCAGTAAACTCACAGATTCAGCAACTGAAACTTTGGTGTAATCTCTACTTTAGTCTGTCTTTGGTTTCCTGTCTGAGATGAGTAGATCTCTCTCTCTCTCTCTCTCTCTCTCTCTCTCTCTCTCTCTCTCTCTCTCTGATATGTCTCCCCAGAAAGTCTCATGCAACACACAGCCGGCATTTGTTCTCATTTAGTTCCCATGGTAATATTATAGGACAATAGCATTTCTCTCCTATCAAGCAGAAAGCTATACCCTAAGGATTCCAGTAGGTTTTTGTGATTTTCTTTTCTTTTCTTTCTTTTTTTTTCCAACAGCAAATGCTTTGAAAGCCAAGTTTAATGACTTCTGGAGCTTTAACCTTTGCCCCACTGATGCACTGCCTTTGAGAGACCTCTGCCAAGATCGCTGACTAACCAGCAATATTGGTCCTCTCCCTGTCACACTTCCGTCTGTCTTGTCTTATCTCCAACCATCGCGCATTGTGTAATGTGGTATGGGATTTCTCAACCCTGACACTCTCAACACTTGTGGCTACCTAATCCTTGGCTGTATCTGAACGCCAGTCCTACATCTCAGGAGGCTGGTCTAGTTAGATTTCGTCAGCTTGACACAAACTAGAGTCTCCTGGGAAGCGGGAACTTCGTTTGAACAAGATCAGATTGGCCTGTAGCAAGAAAGTATAATAAAGATAGCTAAGTAATCATAAGGGGGGGGGTCCAGGAAGCAGTGCTCCCTCATGCTCTGTGCTTCAGCTCGTACCCGAGTTCCTGCCTTGAACTCCCGCCATGCCAGGACTTGGCTCAGTGATGGATTGTGACCTGATGATGGTAAGCTGTAATAAACTCTTACATCAAGTTCTTCTATCGATCACACCCGTAGAAAGCAAATCAGATGTCTAGAAGCATCTTAGGCCTCATCCACTAGATCCTAGGAGCAGCCCTCTTCCAGTTATGAGAACAGTGGCTATCACCCTTGTCAAATATCCCCTGTGTGACAGAAACACTCGCAGACAAAAGGCACTTTTGTAGTGTCAAAATCCTGGACTCTACCGTCAGGAGAATTTCTTTCCTTTTCTTTTCTTTGTGTGTGTGTGAAGTCCATGTGTCTCTCCATGTGCACATGGAGTCCAGGGGTCAAGGTTGGACGTCTTTCTCAACCTGCCCCTTGGCTAGGAGACTGCCCAGCCAGCTCCCTGGCCCTGCTTCCTGCCTCCTGGCACTGGGGTAACAGATAGGGGCTGCCGTGCCTGTTTTCCTTTATGATTTACTTGATTTATTTTTTTAGTTATGTGTGTGTATATCTCCAATATGCAATAACCCAAGAAGAGATGTAGAGATCATCAGGCCCGTTGGAGCTAGAGTTAAAGGCTGTCATGAGCCACACGACCTAGGCGCTGGGAATGGAAATTAGGTCCTCTAGAAAACCAGCAGGTGCTCTTAACTACTGAGCCATCTTTCCAGCCACAGATGCCTGGATTTCCTTTTCATTTGTTTTGTTTTAATGTGGGCAGGAGGAATCTAAACTCAGTTCCTCCTGCTTACACAGCAAGCACTTTACCTGCTCAGCCGTCTCCTTGGCCCCAAACCATCTGCTTGCTAACTGCATCTCTGAAGCTCTCCAGCATGAGTTCCAGTCAGCATCACATCTTTGAGCCTCAGTCTCCTCGCTCAAAGGCCAGGAATGGCTATTACGAAGAACAGGTGACTGCCCTTGCAGAGGACCTGGGTTCGATTCCCAGCACCCACAGGACGGCTAAGAACTGTCTTTAGTGCCGGGTGTGGTGGCGCATGCCTTTAATCCTAGCACTTGGGAGGCTAGCAGAGGCAGGCAGATCTTTGTGAGTTTAAGAGCAGTCTAGTCTACATAGCAAGTTCCAGGGCAGCCAGAGCTACAGGGAGACCCTGTCTCGAAAAGACCAAAAGAAAAAAAAAATGTAAAAAGAAAGAGTTAAGACTTGGACTGGGGACATCATGGTTAGGCGTCCATTTAGAAAGCAGTAGGGCCATCACTCAGACTTAACCCAGCTCTTAACCCTGTAGCACCCCATTTTCCTCACCAGAATCAGGTTTTCACCTCCCAGTCTCCAAACATCCTACAGAGCTCTTTGAAGATAGGGCGTATTCAATACTCTTTAAACTATTGCAATAAAAATACACGGGGACAACTAGGAAGGAAGATGGAAGGACAGAGGTGAAGAATGGCGAGTCCTCACAGAACACCCGTGAGCCGCAGAACACGCCCGTGCTGGCCCGGATGGCCCCCGAGTGCCACCATCCATGCTAGTGTGTGCCAATCACCTCTCATTACCACATGCTTATCTGAGGCAAGCATCGCCATTTGGTAATAGAGGAAAAGTGATGGGCATGAAAAGGAACTGAGTGATGCAAATAACCCTGCCTTGTAGCAGGTGCGCTGTCCTTCCCGTAAATGAGTGAGTATTCTGGGGCTGGGGAGACGGCTCCCTGCAAAGGGTTTGCCATGGGATTGGACTTCTAGCACCCGTGTAAAACCTGGGCATGCTGGTGCACATCTACACACCCAGTGGCGGAGAGGGAAAGGGGGGGAGAAGAATTCGTATGTGGAGCTGGGCTCACTGGCCAGAGATTGTAGCCAATCAGTGAACTGCAGGCTCCAGGAAGATACTTGATGGTACCCACGGGCTTCCACTGGTACATACGTGCAGGAACACACACACATACACACACACACACACACACACACACACACCAGAGAGACGCTGAAGAAAGAGGATTCCGTGTCTTTCCTCGCCTCTAAAACCACCTTGATTCCTCTTGTAAGGGACTAAAGCCACAGTAAGCAAAGAGTATCAAGAAGTAATAACAAAGCCGGGCCTGGTGGCCCATGCCTTTAATCCTAGCACTTGGGAGGCAGAGGCAGGTGGATCTCTGTGAGTTCAAGGCCAGCCTGGTCTACAGAGTGAGTTCCAGGACAGCTGGGGCTACAGGGAGACACAGTCTCAAAAAGATGAAGACGAAGGCAAAGACAGAAGAAGAAAGAAGAAAGAAGAAAGAAGAAAGAAGAAAGAAGAAAGAAGAAGAAGAAATAACGAAAAAAAAGCCAGGTCTGGTGGCTTCCGCCTTTAATCCCAGCACTCGGGAGGCAGAGGCAGGTGGATCTCTGTGAGTTCGAGTTCAAGGCCAGCCTGGTCTACAGAGTGAGTTCCATGCCAGCTGGGACTAAAGGGAGACCCTGTCTCAAAAAGACCAAAAGAAAAAAAAAAAAAAAAGAAGTCATAACGTGGGCTGGAGAGATGGCTCAGAGATTAAGAGCACTGACTTCTCTAGCACAGGACCCAGGTTCGATTCCCAGCACCCACATGGTGGCTAAGAATGCCTTTATCCCCAGTTCCAAGGGAATCCGACACCCTCTTCTGACCTCCTCGGCATTACATGACACAGGTGCACCATCCTACATGCATACAGTACATTCATACACATACAAAATAATAAATAAAATAAATAAAAAAAACTTTAAAAAAGCTGAGTGTGGTGGCACATGCCTTTAATCCTAGCACTCGGGAGGCAGAGGCAGGCAGGTCTTTGTGAGTTCAAGGCCAGCCTGGTCTACAGAGTGAGTTCCAGGACAGCTGGGACTAAAGGGAGACCCTGTCTCGAAAAGACCAAAAAAAAAAAAAAAGAACACTGAAAAGACCAAAAAAAAAAAAAGAAGTAATAATGATGACCACTTCCTGCCCTGCTTCTTAGGCTGGCCGGAAAGCCTTATTTTGAAATTCCAAAAGGCCCCTTTAACTGATGTGCTTAGGGTCACGTAGCCCTGGACATCTCAGTTTGGAGATGTGACCTGTCAGCCTTCTCTTCTTTGTTTAGGTTGACCTGTCCAGAATTAGGGGAGTGGACACCACTAAAACCCTTAAAGTCCATAGTTTCCCAAGGGGACTCTGGATGCGGCTTCCAGAGGTCCTTCTCTAGTGGTGAAGAGCTCCGTCTTTCCATATGAGTGTGTGTTTGGAGGTGCGATTCCTTATCTTTCAATAAAAGTCTGTTGCTCTCTGCTAGTCTGAGGCACTTCTTGCCTTTTAAGTCTTTAATTGGCTGGGAAAAGGAGCCCAACGATGTCCTAGATTGATGATTCCTGTGGCCACACTGTCACCCCCACACTTGGCCTGTGATCTGGACTGAAACATTACTGGGAAATAACAGTAATAATGAGATGTGCATGTTCAGTCTACCATAAACAACCATTCTAGTTTGCATTCTGTTGCTGTGGTAAAACACTGATCGGGGCTGGAGAGATGGCCTAGCGGTTAAGAGCCCCGACCGCTCTTACAGAGGACCCGAGTTCGATCCCCAGCACCCACATGGCGGCTGAGAACCGTCTGAAACTCCAATTCCAGGAGAACTCCAGTTCCAGGGGAATTCCAGACCCTCTTCTGACCTCCGCGGCGTTGCACGACACGGGTGCACAGACTTGCATGCAGACAGTACTTTCATACACATACAGAAATAAATAAAAATTAATAAAAAAAATTAAAAAAAAAACACTGATCAAACCAATTTGCAGAGGAAGGGTTTATTTCCTCGTACAGGGCACAGTTCATCAAGGGAAGCTGGGGCAGGGACCTGGAGGCAGGAACTGAAGCAGAGGCCAAGGAGGAATGCTGCATACTGACCTGCTCCCCCACTCTTCTTATACAGCCCAGACTGCCTAGGGTTGGCACTGCCCAGGTGGGCCAGCCCTCCTGAATCAACTGACACTTGAGAATGTGCTTTACAGACATGGCCGCAGGCCAGTCCAATGGAGGAATTTCCTCCACGAGGCTCCCTCTTCACAGGTGATTCTACTTTGTCACCAGCACACACAACCTTCACTTGTACCTTCCTAAAGGGCAAAGAATTCTCATTCACTTCAAACTGCCTGTCCACACATGTTGAATTTCTCTCTCCCTCTTCTCCCTCTTTCTCTCTCTCTTTCTCTCTCTCTCTCTCTCTCTCTCTTTCTCTCTCTCTCTCTCTCTCTCTCTCTCCCCCCAGAAACTTTACTCCTTATCTTTTATTCCAAACGAAGGAAAAGCACAGGGGTATGCTTCCTACTGGAGCATTGCTGTGATCTCATGAACATTACCACGTTACTTCACAGACAAATCATCCCCAGCCAGACCTGGCCAGCATGCCAATAATCCCAACTACATGGTAGGTTAAGACAGGAGGAATGCAGATGCAAGGCCCACCTGGGCTTTAGAGTAGGTTCCGGGTCAGCAGTTCATTGAGAACATGTCTTACAATGAAAGGGCTGGGGTGTGGCTCAGTGGTAGAGCCCTGTCTAAAATCCCCAGCGAGGGTCTGAGGTGAGGCTCAGTGGTAGAGCCCTGTCTAGAATCCCCAGTGAGGGGCTAGGGTATGGCTCAGTGGTAGAGACCTGCCTAGAATCCCCAGTGAGGGGCTGGGGTGTGGCTCAGTGGTAGAGCCCTGTCTAGAATCCCCCAGTGAGGGGCTGGGTTATGGCTCAGTGGTAGAGCCCTGTCTAGAATCCCCAGTGAGGGGCTGGGTTATGGCTCAGTGGTAGAGCCCTGCCTAGAATCCCCAGTGAGGGGCTGGGGTGTGGCTCAGTGGCAGAGCCCTGTCTAGAATCTCCCAGTGAGGGGCTGGGGTGTGGCTCTGTGGTAGAGCCTGTCTAGACCCCCAGTGAGACATAGGCTCAGCAGTAGTACACCTGCCTAGTTTATGAGACCCTAGAATCAATAGAGACAGAGAGAGGGAGAAACATTGTGATGTCACTGCAGAGTGTCCTTCCTATGAAAAGAATTCCCAGCCCAACCTCAGAACCCGGACCCGCTCTTTCCATCTCTTCGCTGCACAGCTTCTCCTGAACTCACTCCAAACATTAACTCGGGTCCCCAGCACTCTACCAAATGCCCATCCTCTGGGACGCTGACTCCATGCCTCCGAACACAGCTCTCTCGTCTCAGTCCTTATCCGGATGTCCACACCACGGCACCTAGGAGGCCCCTTCTTCCTCCCTAAGTCACATTTTTTTTTATGCCTTAAGATGACAAAAGATCCACAGAACATGCACTCGGTTGTGTTAATGGCTCAGCAAACCCCATTCTTCTCAGTCCAATTTCTCAGCTTTCTGTTTTCCAAATCTGCATCTAAATGTTAGAGTTGCACCTGCCCAAGCCCATAATCCTCTTTATGGTCCCATGAGTGACAGATGATACAATCCAGTCTCACGCCTTAAAATATCATACTTCCGAGCCAGGCGTGGTGACGCACAACTTTAATCCCGGCACTCAGGAGGCAGAGGCAGGCAGATCTCTGTGAGGTGGAGGCCAGCTACCCAGCTGGGGAAACAGGGAGACTCTTTCTCAAAAAACTGAAACAAAACAAATAATATCTCTAACTCTCTCTTGATATAACTACCTGGCTTTTTTTTTTAACTGAAGATTTTATTGAATATTTGCGAGCTTTATACAATATATTTTGGTCATGTTTACACCCCTTCGTCTAAGTGCACCCCTTGTAGCTGTCACCAGCATTTCATATTCTCTCTCTCTCTCTCTCTCTCTCTCTCTCTCTCTCTCTCTCTCTCTCCTGCTACAGCACACAGGAAAGTCATCAGTGTAACCACTGCCTTTGACCATGGGTCCTCCCAGTTTCACTGTAACTTGTTCCTGAGTCTGACATATATAAATGTGTGTGTGTGTGTGTGTGTGTGTGTGTGTGTGGTCTATTGAATCAAATTTCTGTCTCCAAATGAACTTCATTGTGGCTCCATCCCTGACGCCTGGCTCCATCCCTGACACCTGGCTCCATCCCTGACGCCTAGCTCCATGCCCTTAAATAATACCAGGTCCACCTTCTCCATGGCAGCCGACCATTGCCAGCAGTTCCTCAGCTAGTGTCCAAGTTTCTTAGACTACACACAAGTCCCCTGTGAGCTCAAGCCAGGTAAGATCCCAACATAGAAAAAAACGAAATGGGGACCTGGAGATGGCTCAGTGTTTAAGAGCACCAGTTGCTCTTGCAGAGGACCCAGGTTCAATTCCCAGCACCCATAAGGCAGCCAACAACTGTCCAATTCCAGAGGAATCTGATACTATCTTCTGACCTCTGCAGGAATTTACCACTTACCTACATGCAGGCAAGACACTCATACACAAAAAAATAAAAATAATAAATAATTTTTTTAAGTAGCAGAGAGTAAGAAACCAGCTGACGCCCTGACCCCCTGTCAGAGTCTCAGCAGCGCCGAGACCCAGCGTTCCCATTATTTCTGTTTGTGGCTCACGGATTCAGTTCTAAAGCTCCAGTTGTAAGGTTTCCCTTCAATTTCATTTTTCCTTTATCCTCCAAACCAGTCCAGCCCTGCCGAACGTACCGAGCACGCAAGAGAGTCGTCCCTGTACCCACCGCCTCTGAACAGGGGTCCTCCCAGTTTCACTGTAACTTCTTCCTGAGTCTGGCACTCCCTCCCCTAAAATCCATCCTCTAGACAGACCCCTGTGACGTTGTACAGGACAAACAAGGTCGTGGTGGCGTGCGTCACCGGGATCCCAGCTTTTGGGTAGGATCGGGGAAGCTCAGGAGCGCAAGGCCAGACTGGGCAATGAGATCAGATCTTATCTCAAGGAACGCTTCTAAGGTAGGCTGTTGCGTGACATGCCTGTGGTCCTAGCACTTTGCAAGTTCAAAGAGGGGGATCAGGAGTTCACGGCTAGCCTGGGCTACATGAGATCAGCTAAATAAAACACAAAAAGTCATTTTTTAAAATAAGGATCATGGCCTCATCCTGTCCACTCTCCCCGGGGTTGTCAGCCCCTGATCTGCCCTGCTCCCCCTTTCCCAGATCTCAACGCCCCCCCACACTCAGCTCACCCTGACATTTGATTCCTTGAACGTGCAGACTCCTGGCCAGCTCAGCGTCTTCGCATTCTCTGTTCCTTTCTGCTCACAATGCTCTTCCTTTGGAGCGTCTTTCTCCTGACTCTTTCTGAACATTCGTATCTCAGCTTCAGTATTATGTCTCCAGAGGTCAGGTCTGACCCACAAGGGAGAGCCTGTTTCCCGGGCTCAGCGTGGTTCACCAGGTACTTTCTTTGTTTATCCGTTCATTTATTTCCTACCCTGAAAAACCCTCTGTGACACTGTGCAGACTCCACAAGACATTACCGAGTGTCTCTAGAGTCACACTGTCCAACAGAAACATAATGTGAGCCAGACATAAGCTGCATATGTGACTGACAGTTGTCTAGTAGTCATGGTGGGGGAAAAAACTAAAATTCTTGAGACAATCATCTTAGTAACAAATGTGACATAGACCAACCTACCCCAAAGAACATCTTTGGCACATGTAACCAAAATGCAAACTATTAATGCAACAGTTTACTGGTTTTCATAGTCTTTAAGTATTTCATGTGCACTTAAGTGTTTATGTGTGAGTGTGTGTATGTGTGTGTGTGTGTGTATGTACCTGTTTGTGCAAGTGCACACAGAGGCCAGAGGTCAACCTCAGTCATTATCTACCTTTATTTTGAGACAGAGTCTGTCACTGGCCTGAAATTAGCTAACTCAGCGAGCTTAGGGATTAGGCCTCTCTACCTCCCCAGCAAAACACAGCACATGAATTTATTTTTTTATGTGGCTTCTGGGAATCAGTCTTCACGCCTGCTGGCAAGCACTTTACACTCTGAACCAGCTCTCCACGCCTCTGAGTGCATCTTGCTCTCAGCATATTCCAAGCCAAGCACCCAGCAGCCATGTAGTACAGGTGAGTATAGTCCTAAACACCTCCGCTCAGGACTTCAGCAAGTATCAGACATACAACAGGCATTCAATCAATAGTTTTTCAGTTGTCAGAATGCAACTTACGCCTGCAGAGGCCCCTTCCTGTTGGTTCTTGGCTTCCTGTGGAGTAACTGGGGGTAGGGTTGACTCTCAAGAGAAGTCCCAACACTCAGGAGGAAGAAGAAAGCTGGAACCAATCAGGTAACAGAAACTGGAGATGTCTTAAGATTTCCGGAAGCACCACAGATGTGTTGCCAATGGAGTCTCCTATAGAAACGTAGAGGTCTGGGTGTTCCCGAACCTCTGACCTTCTGTGAGACAGAAAAGCTTGGTCCTCTGAATCACAGGGTCTAGACACATGAATGAATGTTCAGAGCTCTGCTTCCTGAGACGGCCCGGGAAAACCAAGGGGACAGCCTCGCAAAGCTTTCCCACTCTACGCTCATCAGAACACTGGGAAACAGACCTTTTTTCCACATGAAGCAATTCTCCAGTTTCCTGTGGATGATGACTAGGCTTCTTCCAGTTCAGTTCTGATCCAGCAGTGCCCAGATGCAGAGACGCTACATCAGTAGGAGAAATGTGAGAGAATCTCGAGCTCATTCTCTCTCTCTCTCTCCTCTCTATCTCCTCTCTCTCTGTGCTTCTTTCACAACAAAGCCTCATGTAGCCCAGGCTATCCTCAAGCACACTATGTGGCCAGCTGAATTTCTGAACCTCCTTCCCCCACTTCCTGAGTGTTGGGGTCGCAGTCATCACGTCCTGAGGCTAGGGTCACAGTCATCACCTCCTGAGGCCGGGGTCACAGTCATCATCTCCTGAGGCTGGGGTCACAGTCATCACGTCCTGAGGCTGGGTCACAGTCATCACGTCCTGAGGCCAGGGTCACAGTCATCACCTCCTGAGGCTGGGGTCACAGTCATCACCTCCTGAGGCTGGGGTCACAGTCATCACGTTCTGAGGCTGGGGTCGCAGTCATCACGTCCCAAGGCTGGGGTCACATCACCACGTCCTGAGGCTGGGGTCACAGTCATCACATCCTGAGGCTGGGGTCACGGTCATCACGTCCTGAGGCTGGGGTCACAGTCATCACTTCCTGAGGCCGGGGTCACAGTCATCACATCCTGAGGCCGGGGTCACGGTCATCACCTCCTGAGGCCGGGGTCACGGTCATCACTTCCTGAGGCCGGGGTCATGGTCATCACCTCCTGAGGCTGGGGTCACAGTCATCACATCCTGAGGCTGGGGTCATAGACATCACCTCCTGAGGCCAGGGTCACAGTCATCACGTCCTGAGGCTGGGGTCATGGTCATCACGTCCTGAGGCTGGGGTCATGGTCATCACGTCCTGAGGCCGGGGTCACAGACATCACGTCCTGAGGCCGGGGTCACAGTCATCACCTCCTGAGGCCGGGGTCACAGTCATCATGTCCTGAGGCTGGGGTCACAGTCATCACGTCCTGAGGCTGGGGTCACAGTCATCACGTCCTGAGGCTGGGGTCACGGTCATCACCTCCTGAGGTTGGGGTCACAGACATCACGTCCTGAGGCCGGGGTCACAGTCATCACCTCCCGAAGCCGGGGTCACAGTCATCACCTCCCGAGGCTGGGGTCACGGTCATCACCTCCCGAGGCCGGGGTCACAGTCATCACCTCCCGAGGCCGGGGTCACGGTCATCACCTCCCGAGGCCGGGGTCACGGTCATCACCTCCCGAGGCTGGGGTCACAGCTCCAACACATCCAGTTTGTGCAGGGTTCCCTGTAAGCTAGGTAGCCCCTCTACCAATGAAGCAGCGTCCTCCACCCATGGCCCTGTTCTTTTTAAAAATTATTTATTTTTTTTTAATTTATTTATTGTCTTTTATGTGTATGAATGTACTGTCTGCATGTAGGTCGGTGCACCGGTGTCATGCAATGCTGCAGAGGTCAGAAGAGGGCATCGGATTCCCCTGGAACTGGAGTTAATGATGGTTCTTAGCTGCCATGTGGGTTCTGGGAATTGAACCTGGGTCCTCTGCAAGAACAGTCGGCACTTTTAACCGGTGAACCGTCTCTCCAGCCCCCCAAAATTATTTACTTTTTGAAAATATTTTATTATTTTTATTTTTATCTGCATGCTCATATTGCCCAAATGTATATAAGTGCATCCCTGACAGGCAATGCCCACAGAGGTCAGAAGAGGGCATCAGATCCCCTGGAACTGGAGTTACAGATGGTTGTTAGCCACCATGTGGGTACTGGGAATAGAACCTGGGTCCTCTGCAAGAGCAGCCAGTGCTCTTAACCGCTGAGCCATCTCTCCAGCGCCCAGGGCCCTGCGGTCATTCGGCTGATCTGAGGTCATCATGGACTGGGGAAAAGCAGAGTAGATGAGGTTGCTGGGGCTGTCGTAACAAAACATTCGCTAAGTGTCTCGAACATTATAGATGGAGTGTTCCGGAAGCTGAGGTCCAGATCCAAGTGTCGGTGCTCAGGCCGCCTTCCCTGGTTTTCGTGTGACGCTCTTTTCCTTCCTGTGTCCTCACGTGGTCCTCCCTCTGCGCTTACACAACCCTGCAGTTTCTCTCCTTTCATTAGGACACCACTTATCTAGCATTAGGGCCCACCCTCATTAGCTCACTCAGCTCTAATAACTCCTTTAAATGCCCTGACCTTGGACACAGACATGCCTGGGTCCTGAGGATTAGAGTGAAGGAGAGCCCAGTTTAGGCTCTAAGACAGAATTATGGGAAAAGAACCAGAGAAATGCTAGAGAGAGGTCTGAAGAGACAGGTGACCCCAAGACATGCCTGGAGTCCAAAAGCATGGTCTGAGCTCAAGGCAGAGATTTGAATGGGGTGCGATGGAACCTCGAAGGCGCAGGGACAGTCGCAGAGAGTCTGTGAGGCAGAGACAAAGAACGTTTTCAAATTTTCTCAGTTACTAAGACCTGGATAATTTTACCACATAGGAATCCATACTATGTGACCTGCATTAATTATTTTGTTTAGACTGATGGAGTTTGAAGAAGAGAGTTCTGTAACTGTTACGACTCTCAGTTCACAGGCCACATGATTGATTCTCGTAAAACTGGTGTCAAATCTGCACACCCAGAGCCGATTGATTTTACATTTATTTAAGGCTGAAGAAAATCCAAGGAAGAACAATTTGTAATATGTAAAACTATATAAATCCAATTGCACATTCTTTTTATTCGATTTTTTTTTCATGAATTTTGTTTTGTTGATTTTTAAATTTTTTTTAATTGAGCTTTTGCACATGACATATAACAGTTCTTTTTGGGGGGTATTTTTGAGACAGGGTCTCTCTATAGCCCCTGCTGGCCTGGAACTTACTATGTAGACCAGACTGGCCTCAATCCCACAGAGATCCACCTACCTTTGCCTCCCAAGTGTTAGGATTAAAGGTACATGCCACCACACCTGACAAGATTTATTATTAAAAAAAATTTATGTATTTATTTATTATTATAATTTTTAATTAATTTATTACTTTTTACGTGTATGAGTGTACTGTCTGCATGTAGGTTGGTGCACCCATGTCGTGCAATGCCACGGAGGTCAGAAGAGGGTGTCGGATTCCCCTGGAACTGGAGTTAAAGATGGTTCTCAGCCGTCATGTGGGTGCTGGGGATCAAACCTGGGTCCTCTGCAAGAGCAGTCGGTGCTCTTAACCGCTGAGCCATCTCTCCAGCCCAATTTATTATTTTTTAAATTACCTGCATGCACGCGTAAGGGGTGTGGCTTGCAAGCGCACAGGTCCTTCAGAAGCCAGTGTTACAGTTAGTGAAACACCCCACGTGGGTGCTGAGAACAAAACTCTAGTCCTTTGCATGAGCAGCAAGTGTTTTTTTCTGTTTTGTTTTGTTTTTGTCTTTTCTTTTTTTTTTTTTTTGATCTTTTCGAGACAGGGTCTCCCTGTAGCCCCAGCTGTCCTGGAACTCACTCTGTAGACCAGGCTGGCCTTGAACTCACAAAGATCCGCCTGCCTCTGCCTCCCAAGTGCTAGGATTAAAGGCGTGCACCACCACGCCCAGCTTGCAAGTGTTTTTAACCACTGAGCCATCTCTCCAGCCTTCAGGTCCCACTTCCTATATATAGATATAAATAGATATGTTTGGGAGGGGGTTGAGATAGGAGATCTCTGTAGCCCCAGCTGGCCTGGAGCTCTCTGTGTAGACCAGGCTTGAGTCCACATCACAGAGATAAACCTGCCTCTGCTTCCCAAGCTCTGGAATTAAAAGCACATGGGCTCCCACACATGATTAATTCTTAATGACGTTTTCTTTGCACCCAGCCACACCCCTCATTTACATATTGTCGGTGCACCCACTCTATGAAGCTGAGTAGGGACCCTAAAGCCTGCCTGGTGTGAAATATTTACCATCTCACCCTTGACAGAAAATAATCAGCCCTGGTTAAATGGTTATCCAGTCACCCAACTAGTGACCAGGCCAACCCAGGCCCTCATCGCCAGCCTTACCTGCTCACAGAGCCCACGGCAGGTGGTTCCTGTACCTAACAGAACTGGCAACCCTGGTGACTCACAGAGGGATTTCCCTTGCCCAGCACAGCTGGATTCTACTTCCCCTGGGTTTGCCCAGACTGTGCAATGTGCCCACACAGAGCGGATGTCCAACGGAGACTTTCCTTCTTCTCCTCACCCTGTGAACTTTGCCCTACATAATCCCCCCAGTGCATTTCGAATAGGCTGGGGCATTGATGCTGGGCTGTTTGGTAGCCGGGAGCAAAGAATGCTTGGACTTCAGTAAGGGGTGGGGTGGGCTGTGGGGGACAGGTGAGGCCTTCCAGTCAGCCCACATTCAGGAGGGACAGTTGGACTTCAAATGACTCTGTCATCTGTTCAGCAGACGCCCTGCTAGGGCACGTCTTGTTTCCTCCTAGCATCTGGGCCTTCTCTATGCAAAGTGAGGTCCTTTGCCCCTTTCATCTCCTAATAAGACGTCCTGAGCTCTGTGCACATTGATTTGCATGCCCTTCTGTGGTGTGGCAATATCTTCCCAGTTGACGCATTCCATTCTGGAGCGAGGCTCTTTAAAACTCAGGAAAGCACCCATCTGGGAAGCTGAAACTCACAAGAGACACCAGGCCAGTCCAAGACATCATGGAAGTGGTAGACAGTGGTTCTGTAAGTCATCCCTTCCCTGGGCCCCTGCAAGTGACTCCTATTTTTTTAAATTTATTTTTGTATGTGCATGAATGTACTGTCTGCATGTAGGTCTGTGCACTGCTGTCGTGCAATGCCGCGGAGGTCAGAAGAGGGTGTCGGATTCCCCTGGAACTGGAGTTAAAGATGGTTCTCAGCCACCATGTGGGTGCTGGGGATTGAACCCAGGTCCTCTGTAAGAGTGGTGGGCGCTCTTAACCACTAGGCCATCTCTGTAGCCTCCAGCAAGTGACTCCTATAAGATCATTAGTTCGCCCCATTGGGCTTCAGTGTTACTCTGGTCCATTCTTGGTTCCATATCTGCGCTGTACAGGTGTTTATTCATGTTTCCCCAAGAAAAAGTCTCACACACGACACCTCTCTGTCAGGAACATTCTGCATCTGTTACATCTGACTAATCTTGGCCACGGTGGCTGAATGGGAGATGCTTGATCCTCTCTGACCGTTTCAGATCCCCATCTTTCTTTTCCTCCGTCTGTTTCTGGTTTCTTACCCTAGTGTTCCCCCTTTCCTTATGCTGAGAGAGGTTCTGAACACACTCAGATCCATTCATCTCGGATATGAAGAGAATCTAACCTCTGTGTACCACAGAAGAAAGAAGAAGAAGAAGAAGAAGAAGAAGAAGAAGAAGAAGAAGAAGAGGAGGAGGAGGAGGAGGAGGAGGAGTTTCTTTCTTCTTCTTCTCCTTTCTGTGACACAGAGGTTAGATTCTCTTCATATCCGAGATGAATGGATCTGAGTGTGTTCAGAACCTCTCTCAGCATAAAAGGAATGAAGGGGGAAACACTAGGGTAAGAAACCAGACAAACAGACGCGAGAACAAGCAAGATGGGGATCTGAAACGTCAGAGAGGATCAAGCATCTCCCATTCAGCCACCGTGGCCAAAGATTAGTTCAGATTGTAACCAGTGCGAATGTTCCGACAGAGAGGCGTCGTGTGTGAGCTTTTTCTTGGGGAAACATGAAGAATAAACACCTGTACAGCGCAGATATGGAACCAAGAATGGACCAGAGTAACACTGAAGCCCAATGGGGCGAACTAATGATCTTATAGGAGTCACTTGCTGGAGGCTACAAGAGATGGCCTAGTGGTTACAGAGCGCCCCCACTCTTAACAAAGGACCTGGGTTCAATCCCCAGCACACATGGTGGCTGAGAATCCTCATTTAACCTCCAGTTTCCAGGTGAAGACACCCTCTTCTGACCTCGCGGCTGCACGACAGCAGTGCCCACAGACCTACATGCAGACAGTACATCATGCGACATACAAAAATAAATTTAAAAAAAATAGGATGTCCAACCTTGGCAGGGCCCAGGAAGGGGGTGACTTACCAAGAACCCATGTCTCCAGCTACGCCATGATTGTCTCTTGGACTGGCCTCCCGGCATGGTGTATCTTGTGCAGTTTTTCAGCTTCCCAGATTGGAGCTGCTATTCTCGTGAAGTTTTAAAGAGCCTCGCTCCAGAATGGAATGCGTCAACTGGGAAGATATTGCCACACCACAGAAGGGCATGCAAATCAATGTGCACAGAGCTCAGGACGTCTTATTAGGAGATGAAAGGGGCAAAGGACCNGGTCCTTTGCCCCTTTCATCTCCTAATAAGACGTCCTGAGCTCTGTGCACATTGATTTGCATGCCCTTCTGTGGTGTGGCAATATCTTCCCAGTTGACGCATTCCATTCTGGAGCGAGGCTCTTTAAAACTCAGGAAAGCACCCATCTGGGAAGCTGAAACTCACAAGAGACACCAGGCCAGTCCAAGACATCATGGAAGTGGTAGACATGGTTCTTGTAAGTCATCCCTTCCCTGGGCCCCTGCAAGTGACTCCTATTTTTTTAAATTTTTTTTGTTGTGCATGCATGTACTGTCTTGCATGTAGGTCTGTGCACTGCTGTCGTGCAGCCGCGGAGGTCAGAAGAGGGTGTGATTCCCTGGAAACTGGAGGTTAAAGAGGTTCTCAGCCCCATGTGGGTGCTGGGGATTGAAACCCAGTCCTCTTTGTAAGAGTGGTGGGCGCTCTTAACCACTAGGCCATCTCTGTGTAGCCTCCAGCAAGTGACTCCTATAAGATCATTAGTTCGCCCCATTGGGCTTCAGTGTTACTCTGGTCCATTCTTGGTTCCATATCTGCGCTGTACAGGTGTTTATTCATGTTTCCCCAAGAAAAAGTCTCACACACGACACCTCTCTGTCAGGAACATTCTGCATCTGTTACATCTGACTAATCTTGGCCACGGTGGCTGAATGGGAGATGCTTGATCCTCTCTGACCGTTTCAGATCCCCATCTTTCTTTTCCTCCGTCTGTTTCTGGTTTCTTACCCTAGTGTTCCCCCTTTCCTTATGCTGAGAGAGGTTCTGAACACACTCAGATCCATTCATCTCGGATATGAAGAGATCTAACCTCTGTGTATCACAAGAAGAAAGAAGAAGAAAGAAAGAAGAAGAAGAAGAAGAAGAAGAAGAGGAGGAGGAGGAGGAGGAGGAGGAGGAGGAGGAGGAGGAGGAGAACATTCAGGCACCCAAGTTTCTGGAAGGACCCAGCCCATTCCCCAAATGCTGTTAAAGAAGGTGTGATGGGTGTGTTTTGATGTAGGGGTCACTGTAAATCACAGAATTGCTGTTTTCCTGTTTCCTATTACCCAACTGGTCACTCTTCCATTGCCCCTCCCCTTTGTCCTTCTGTATATTTTCTGCTGAGATCATTGAAGTCAGGCCACTTTCCCCAGCAGATTGGGTCTCAGAGCTGCCTTGTCCAGGAGAAGGCCCACAGCTGGTACAACGCCCAGGTAAGAAGCCTATGCCTTGGGGTCGGAATAACTCAGTGAGGGTGTAGAGTGCAGATTGGTGGTACAATAGACCCTTAGAAATGAGCTACAGAGGGCTGGGATCAAACTTCACCCAGCACACACGAAGCCTTAATTTGGTCTCTAGCACTAGGTAAACCTAGCGTGGTAAGATCACCTCTGCGATCACAGGAAGTAGAGGAAGAAGAATCAGAAGCTCAAAGTCATCCTTGGCTACTTAACAGAAATTCAAGGTCAGCCTGAGCTCTATAGGTCTGAGACTCTGTCTAAAAAAAATAAGAAAAAAAAGGGGGGGAGGGATTTTTTTTGAGACTGTAGTTCCAGCTGTCCTGGAACTTGCTACGTAGACCAGGTTGGCCTTGAACTCACAGAGATCTGCCTGCTGCTGCCTCCCAAGTGCTGGGCTTAAAAGCATGCACCACCATACTCCTTGAGGAAAGGAAAATTTAAAACAAACTGAATTGTAGAGAGATAGAAGATGAAGTGAATATACCAAACATGCACCGCTCTTTTGGGATGTTTTTCCCATAAAGGAGCCAGCGGGGTTGATTGGGAACTGGGGGATAAGGGGAAATTGAACAGGAACTTTTGCTAAAGACAAGGTGTTCTGAAGTGAATAGGAGCACTGGTTGGTAGGGAGGAGTTGAGAAAAGCACTGAAATGGGTTAGGGCGGGACAGAAGTCCTCAAGAAAATGAATATGGATGGGGTTCAGAGGGGAGCAGAGGGCAGGTCTTGGGCTGGGATGCTCTTCAGAACATAGAGGCGAAGCCAGAAGTGTGGGTTCCGGGCCATCAGGACAGAGGGAGAAGCTGGCAATGCAGGGAGGCAGCAGAAATAGTCAAAGATGGTCAGAGCTTTAAATGGGAGCAGGGCGGATATTATTCTTATAAGTCATAGGAAAATGAGATCGGTAGGGAAAGTTACACAGAAGAGGGATCAGTCTACACGGACACCGGTTCCCAGTGTCACTTGGGACCTCTTCCAGAACTCACCTCTGCCTCCCCCAGAATTGCAGATCTCTGTTTACCTTCCTCCAGCCCATCTTGAGGGTGTTGGTCAAGTTCAGGCTTGTCAGGGTCAGGAACAGGCAAGGATGTGATACAGTGAGTGGTAGCTGAAGGGGCTCCCCAGAGGCCGGGGTGTGTGTGTGCACACGCGCACATGAGCAGGCGTTCGTGTGTGTGCATGTACGTGTGTGTACTTCACAACTCCTCTGCTCTTGCTTGCTCTGTCCTGTCCTTGCAGAATCTTCCTCCTCATCCATTGTGTAACCTTTTCAGTAGTTACCTCAGAGATTCTTGAAAACAAACAGCCCTCAGTCTTCGGGGTTGGTGGCGTGTGGGACAGAGGGGATATTTTCATGTTGTTTCTGAGACCATAGAGCATTGAGAACCTGTTTCAGAAAAAAAAAAATTAAAGGAAGGCAAGAAAGAAGGTAATGGATGTCTGGGCTCGGTGGCACATACCTGTAATACAAGTTCCAGGCTGCCCAGGGTTGGCTCCATAAAGAGAAGGGAGAAGGGAGACAGTTCATAACTGTCTATCTGAGTCACTGAAGCTGCTTTCTGCCAGCTTCCCAATGTCCGTGCAACACTTTTTAAAGTTATGCTAAAATACACATACAGAATCTGTTGTTTTGCTTACTATTGTTTTGGTGGTGGTGCTGTGTGTGTGCGCATGTGTGTGTGTGTGTGTGTGTGTACATACACATACACTTGAGGTTGATATCAGATGTCTTCCTCAGTCATTCTTTACCGTATATTTTGAGGCAAGGTCTCTCACTGAACCTGAAGCTCAACAACTGCTCTAGACTAGGTAGCCAGGGAGAGAGAGGCTCTTGTCTCTACCTTCCCTGAACAGGCTGCCATATCAGCGTTCTGTGTGGGTGCTGAGGATCTAGGCTTAGACCGAACCACCTCCCTGCCCCTTGTGGTTTGGTTTTGGAAGCAAGGTCTGATCACATAACCCAGCCAATGCTCACACTCACTATGTAGCCCAGGCTGGCCCCAGTCTTCCAAGTGCTGGGATTACAAGAGCGCACCACCACACAGGGCTTAAAAGTTACCACTAGCCGGTCGTGGTGGAGCAAGCCTTTAATCTTAGAACTTGGGAGGCAGAGGCAGGCAGATCTCTGTGAGTTCGTTCAAGGCCAGCCTGGTCTACAAAGCGAGTTCCAGGCCAGCTGAGACTAAAGGGAGACCCTGTCTCAAAAAGATAAAAAAAAAAAAAGTTACCACTTTAAAATTACATATTATTAAGTGCATTTCAAATGTTTTGCAACTGTAACCACTATCTAGTTACAGAACTTTTTTCCTCACTCTGAAAAGGAACTCCACATCTCCCAAGCAATCATCCTCTCTTGTCCCCATCTCAGCCCCAGCATCCGCTAATCTCATAAATTTGCCTTTTGTGGACATTTGATAGAAACTGAGGAACTGCACACCAGGTGTTAGTGTCCGGTCTTTTGAGTTATATCTTTAAACTTTACGTAATGATAGCATATTTTTGTTTTGTTTCTTGAATCGCGTCTTATGACACATCCCATGGCGCTCTTTACGTAGCCTACATTGCCCTCAAAGTTGTCATCCTTCTGCCTTTACCTCCCAAATGCCAGGATTATAGTTATATTCCACCACCGCCAGTTTGCTTTTTGCCTGTTGATATCCAAATAATGGAAACCTCACTTTAAAAAAATTTTTTTTATTAATTCTATTTATTTCTGTATGTGTATGAATGTACTGTCTGCATGCAAGTTTGTGCACCCGTGTCATGCAATGCCGCGGAGATCAGAAGAGGGTGTTGGATTCCCCTGGAACTGGAGAGTTCTCCTGGAATTGGAGTTTCAGACGGTTCTCGGCTGCCATGTGGGTGCTGGGGATCGAACCCGGGTCCTCTGTAAGAGCGGTTGGCACTCTTAACCGCCAGGCCATCTCTCCAGCCCCAGAAACCTCACTTTTTGTACATCCATTTATCTGTTGTATTGTTTTATCTCCTGGCTATTGTGGGAATCATGGATACAAAAATGTGTGTATAACTTTTATTTGAATGCCTCCATTGGACTGGCCTGTGGCCATATCTGTGGGGTATTTCCTTGATTGTTGGGTGATGTGGGAGAGCCCAGCTCACTGTGGGTGGTTCCACCCCTGGACAGGTTGTTGTGTACTGTATAAGAAAGCAGGCTGAGGATGGGCCTGGGTGCAAGCCAGTGAGCAGCGTTCTTCCATGGCCTGTGCTTCAGCTCCTGCCTCCAGGTTCCTGCCCTGAGTTCCACCTTGGGCTCCCTCAGTGATGAACTGTGACCTGGGAGATGAGGAATTATTGGAAACTGATGGCTGCTGGGATGAGGAAGAGTCAGACTCTTTAAGAGTGAGCTCTCAGTAGGTCGACCAGCCTCCAGTGGACGGACCCCCGTGGAAGGGCACTTGGGGACACAAGGTTGATTCTTTAAAAGAGCAGATTGAATTGGGCAGAGGGACGTAGTGGATGCCAATGGAGGAGCATCTAAATTCTATTCAAATATGTCAATCTATTGTATGAAGTTCATAAAAGTTCAATAATCACTATAGCGTAAGGGAGAGTAGATCTTCTTTAAGGGAGTGACTTTAGACAGGGTGACTAGACTCCTGTGGATGAACTTGCACCAAGGGACATCTAGGCACAAATGCTTGACCAGATAGGACGTAACATATATGACAGAATGCATGAAATCTGGTGGCCAGGGGTTAGGGGGTGACAGGATGGTTTTGGGAGGAGTCTAAATTTGATTAAGATCTATTATATGAAATGCACAAAAACCCAAGTAAATATTTTTTTTCAATTCAATAAAAACCAGAAAAGGGGCTGGAGAAATGGCTCAGCGGTTAAGAGCACTGACTGCTCTTGCAGAGGACCCGGGTTCGATTCCCAGCACCCACCTGGCGGCTAAGAACCATCTTTAACTCCAGTTCCAGGCAAATCCAACGCCCTCTTCTGACCTCTGCAGCATTGTGTGACACGAGTGCACCAACCTATATGCAGACAGTACACTCAAACACATAAAATTAAAAAAAAAACAGAAAAATAAAATCAATAAGAAACAATAATTAGGGGTTGGAGAGATGGCCTAGGGTTAAGAGCGCTGACTGCTCTAGCAGAGGACCCGGGTTCGATCCCCAGCACCCACATGGTGGCTGAGAACCGTCTTTAAATCCAGTTCCAGGTGAATCCGACACCCTCTTCTGACCTCCGCAGGCACTGCACAGCACGGGTGCACAAACCTGCATGCACACAGTACATTCGTACACATACGAAAATAAATAAAATTTTTAAAAAAGATCTATAATATGAAATGCACAAAAACCCAAGTAAATTTTTTTCAATTCAATAAAAACCAGAAAAATAAAACAATAAGAAACAATAATAATTAATTAATGAAATCAAAATGTCCATTTCCAGGAGTGGTAAAGATGGAGACCAACGGGTCTCTCCCTGGGAACGTGTCTGCAGGACCCGGATCCTTGCCTGCTGGCTACGTTGTCCTGGATGCCATCTTCTACTTGGTGCTCGCAGTCACCTTCGTCCTGGGCGTGCTGGGCAACGGGCTCGTCATCTGGGTGGCCGGCTTCCGCATGAAGCGCACGGTCACCACCCTCTCCTACCTGAACCTGGCGGTGGCTGACTTCAGCTTCACCTCCACGCTGCCGTTCTTTATCGCCTCCAAGGCCCTGGGAGGGTCCTGGCCCTTCGGCTGGTTCCTCTGCAAGTTCATCTTTACAGTGGTGGACATAAACCTGTTTGGCAGCGTCTTCTTGATCGCGCTCATCGCCCTGGACCGATGCATCTGCGTCCGGCATCCGGTGTGGGCGCAGAACCACCGCACGGTGAGCCTGGCCAGGAAGGTGCTGGTCGGGCCCTGGCTGTGCGCTTTTCTTCTGACCCTGCCGGTCATCATCCGGGTGACCACAGTGCCTAATAAATTGGGACCGGGGAAAACGGCCTGCACTTTTGACTTCTCACCTTGGACCACAGACCCTGAGGAGAAGAACAGGGTGGCCATTACCATGCTGACCATCAGAGGGATCATCCGATTCATCATCGGCTTCAGCACCCCCATGTCTGTAGTTGCTATCTGCTATGGGCTCATCGCCACCAAAATCCACCGGCAAGGCCTGATCCGGTCCAGCCGACCCCTGCGGGTGCTGTCTTTTGTGGTGGCCGCCTTTGTCCTCTGTTGGTGTCCCTTTCAGATAGTGGCTCTCATATCCACACTGCAAGTCCGGAACCGCTTGAAGGGAATGGCCCAGGGCCTCCGAGTCGCCGTGAATCTCACCAGCTCCCTGGCCTTCTTCAACAGCTGCCTCAACCCGATGCTCTACGTCTTCATGGGCCAGGACTTCAGAGAGAGGCTGATCCAGTCTCTGCCCGCCAGTTTGGAGAGGGCCCTGACGGAGGACGCAGTCCCAGCCAGTGACTCAGGCACCAACTCAACATCACTTTCTGTAGACAGCAAGATATAGGCGTTGTGGGGAGGGGCCTGTGGTGACACTGGTATTTCCTTGACTGTTTCAAGGCTAGCCCCTCATGGGGAAAACTTGAGACTTGCTATTGATATCTACTGATATTTTTGGGGATCCTTTTTTTATACCTCAACCCAGAGTAGGCAGCAGAGTGATAAGTGCATACATTTTCTGGCTCGTCTGATTTAGTCCTGAATGGAACCCGGTGCTGTAGGGTATTTGTTAATAACGTCAGCTTCTATTCTCACAAATATTCTGTGTAGATAAGTTATATCATCACCCCAGAGGAAAGGGGAGGTATTACAAGGCATGGATTAAATTATACGAGATAGAAAAAGAGGTGATTTTTTTTTAATTATTTTATTTATTTTATTTTATTATTTTTGTATGTGTATGAATGTACTGTCTGCATGTAGGTTTGTGCACCCATGTCGTGCAATGCTGCAGAGGTCAGAAGAGGGTGTCGGATTCCCCTGGAACTGGAGTTAAAGACGGTTCTCAGTCGCCATGTGGGTGCTGGGGATCAAACCCGGGTCCTCTGCAAGAGCGGTTGGCCCTCTTAACTGCTAGGCCATCTCTCCAGCCCAAGAGGTGATTTTTTTAAGGATCAAGCCGCTACTGGTCAGTCAATAAATAAAACTTCCCAGTATGGTGGCCCACACCTTTAATCCCAGCATTCCAGAGTCAGAGGCAGAAGATCTCTGTGAGTTGGAGCCTGGTCTACATAGCAAGTTCCAGGCCACTGTGGCTGCAGGGAGACCCTGTCCCAAAAAGTCCAAAAAAGTTAATAAAAAATAAAGAAGAGCAGGTACTGTTCTTGTACAGAACCTGAGCCTGGTTCTCAGCACTCAAATAATCCAGCTCGCAACCACCTGTAATTCCAACTCCAGGGGATCCAGTATCATCTTCTGGCTTCTGTGGGCAACTGAACTCACGTGCACATACACACTCAGACACACACATGTACAGAAAATTAAAAATAAATCTTTGGGGCCAGGCGTGGTGGCGCACGCCTTTAATCCTAGCACTTGGGAGGCAGAGGCAGGCGGATCTTTGTGAGTTCAAGGCCAGCCTGGTCTACAGAGTGAGTTCCAGGACAGCTGGGACTACGGGGAGACCCTGTCTCTAAAAAAACAAAACAAAACAAAATAAAATAAAATAGGATAATAAATAAAACAGGCCTTTAGTCCCAGCACTCAGACAGGCAGAGGCAGGTGGATCTGTGAGACTGAAGCCAGCCTGGTCTACATAGAGAGTTCCAGGCCAACTAGGGCTACAAGGAGATCCTGTTTCAAAACAACAAGAAAAAACCCACTGTAGTCAGCATCATGTTATTTCACATAATAATGATCAGAAGAAGAAGAAGGGGAGAGAGAGGCCTGGGAGTGCCTAGAGTCAGCAGATACCAGGACACAGTCTGTGGGGATGGGACGTACAGGGGTGGCTGGATCGGGCTCAGTTCAGTGCGAGAGTCCTGAGTTTCGACTCGCAGTGTGGTCCTCAGGAATCAACCCATGTTCTGGAGCCTCATGACGGCCTTTTCTGTACCGACCCCCCAACAAGCTCACCAAGACTTGCATCCCAAGACCCAACGTACCCCTATAATCTATGCCATGAACCCCCAAGCTCTCTCAGTCATGCCCTGATCTTTGTTCTTTCTGCTGAACATGTTAAAAGTCTTCAATAAATGATTATTCAACTAAAACTGTTGCCGCTTCTTCTGCAGTTGCCCAGGAAGCTTGCATATCCAGAAGTTTAAGTTCACTAACCCACGAAGCCAGCAGTCTTTCTTGCTATTTTGAGCTGGGTGTGGGTGGGGGTGGGGGGATTGAGAGTAGGAACAGGAAGTTGTACCATGGGCCTCATTCTGAGATCTCACAAGCCCATCTTCACTTCTGACATCAACTGCAAGGGGAAAAGGACTCCCCCAAACACACTCGGATTCTGCATTCCTGAGGAAGACTCACAAAACGCAACAAACGACCTAAACGAGGGCAAGACAGGAGGAAGACTTCCTGGGGCGGCAGACTGCTAGGGGCAGAGCAAGCCACTTGGTAACACGCAGATCCTCTAAGGCTGGGCGTGCTCCCTGCCGTTGGATGGCTTTAAATTCCCTTGTGTTCTTCCAAGAAGCAGGTTTCAGTTAAGTCAACGTGAGTGGGTGTGACACATTCCTGACAGGCCTCCTTCCAGAATGGACGCAGATTATGTATGCTTGTGACTGAGGCTGGCCACGCTGGTAAAAACAGGGAAGACACATGGCTTTGGAGTCAGGGGGTCGGAGACGGCTGCTTCCACACAACGCACTGGGGAAAACTCCCAGTCGGGCAAGGACCTGCAAGAAGAAGAAGAAAAAAAAAGATCTATATTACAGAATAAAGAACAAGTGAACATGATTCTTGAGCTACTCTGACCACTGACAGTAGCCTGCTCACCCCTAGAGATGCTTCCGTGGGCAACAAACCTCTTTAGTAGAATTTACACATTGAGAACACAGATCCTGGGGCTGGAGAGAAGACTCAGAAGTTAAGAATGCTTGCTGCTTTTGCAGAGGATCCAAAATGGTTCCCAGCACCCATGTCGTGTGGCTAACAACCACCCATAACTCTACCTTCAGGGGATCTAATGATTTCTTCTGACCTCTGAAGATACATGCACTTACATGGATATTCAAACACACACACACACACACACACACACACACACACAATTAAGAATAAGAATAAGAATAAGAATAAGGGATCTGGAGAGATGGCTCAGTGGTTGAGAGCACTAGCTACTCCTACAGAGGACCTGGGTTCAATTCCCAGCATACACGGCAGGTAACAACTGTGAGTATCCTCACTTCTAAACAATTTAACGCCTTCTTCTGACCTCAGGCACTGCACAATACGGATACACTTCACATACATGCAGGCAATACATTCATACACATAAAAAAAATATATATATATATTTGGGGCACAGAGGTGACTCAGCATTGGCTGCTCTTACAAAGGGCCCAGGTTCAATTCCTAACACCTACATTGTGGCTAACAACAGTCTATAACTCCAGTTCCAAGGGATCCAATGCCCTCTTCTGACATCTCTGAACACCACACGACATGAGCACACTTACATACATCCAAACAAACTCATACACAAAAATAAATATAATTTTTAAAAAGAATAAGAAAGCCAGGCATAGCGGTGCATGCCTTTAATCCTAGCACTCGGGAGGCAGAGGCAGACGGATCTTTGTGAGTTCAAGGCCAGCCTGGTCTACAGAGCGGGTTCCAGGCCAACTGGGGCTACAGAGAGACCCTCTCTTGAAAAGACCAAAAAAATAAAAAAAGAATAAGAAGTCCTTTGGGGCTGGAGACATGACTCAGTGGTTAAGATAGCTTACTGCTCTTCCAAAGGACTCAGATTGGGTTCCCAGCACCCACGTGAAGGCTAACATATAACCCCAGTTCCAGGGGATACAACAACTTCTTCTGTCTTCCATGGGCATTGCACACATGTGGTGCACTTACATACAAACCAGCATAATACTCATACACATTAAATACACATGAAATAAGAATTAAAAGAACACAGAGCCTGCTATCTTCCTGTCTAGGTTGAAATTCTGACTTCATAGTTCTGTGATTTGGGGCAAATCAATCACTTTTCTGACTCCTCCCAGGAAAGAGATGACATGCTAAAGTAATCTAATTGAAAAATATGGACCATAAGTTTTATGGCGCATTGGTTTCTTTTCATATTGCTGTAATAAAGCACTTGATGAAAGCCACTTCAGGAAGGAAAGTCGATTTCGCGTCATAGTTTGAGAGCACGGTTCATCATGATAGGGAAGGCAGAGTGTCAGGAGCTGTGGCAGCCAGCCACACAGAATCCCCAAGAAACAGAAAGAAGAATGCTGAAGACCCTCGCCAATGCACCCCACATTTGGGATGACTCTACCTCCATTAACCTAATTTAAATACCTCTCACAAAGCCTGTCGTGGTGACACATCCCTTAATCCCAGTACTGGGGAGTCAGAGGCAGGCAGATCTCTGTGAGTCTGAGGCCACCTTGGTCTACATAGAAAGTTCCAGAACAGCCAGGACTACTCTGTCTCCAAAAAAAAAAAAAAAAAAAAAAAATCCCTCACCAGGCATGGTGGTGCACACTTTTAATCCCAGCCCTCAAGAGGCAGAGGCAGGTGGATCTCTGTGAGTTCAAGGTTAGCCTGGTCTACATAGTAAGTTCCAGGACAGCTGGGGCTATAGGGAGACCCTGTCACACACACATGTTCAGAGGTTTGTTTCCAAGGTGATTATAATTCCAGCCTGACAATCAGTGTTCACTACCTCTTCTGGTCACTCTGGGAAATGAAGAAAAAATGAGAATTGTGACAGACTGTGGGGTGAAGGGACAAAGTGTAAACGGAACTGATTTTGAAAAGGAACAAGGCTTCATTTGGTCAGTTAATAAGTACAAATATAAAGCTGTAGAGATAAATGCCTGAGGGTTCCTATCTCTTGGGTTATACAATGTATCCATGCCTAGTCCTTTACATTGTAAATGTGAGGAAATCAAGGCAGACGCTGAAGCCCGGGTTCAGGCAGCCTGTGGACACCGCAACTCACAGTGCGCACCCATCTGTTTCCTCTGGGTGCCGTAACAGATAACCACAAACCTGGTGGCTCAACATGACAGGAATTTATTAACTGACAGTTCTGGAGAGCAGATGGGTTTCACAGAGACAAAATCAAGTGTATCCAGAAGGCCATATTTCTTTCACGGCCTCCAGAAAACAGTCTGCTTCCTTGACTTTTTCCATCTTCCTGGGGGGCTCAGATTTTCCTTGGCTTACGGTGTACTTGTCCGTCTTCAAATCCAACAGCAGATCATTTCAGAATATCTCTCGCACTGAGACCCCTGTGCCCTTTATTTTTCTCTTCTATGGAAATCCGGTCCGAGTTGGATAATCCGAAATAATCTTCATCAAAGTCCTTATCAAGCTTCCTTCTGGTACATGAACCAAGATGTTCCCAGGTTCCAGGCATTCAGCAGACTCTTCTCGGGAGTCCACCATTCTGCCCTAAAAGGAATAAGGAGTTGTTATTATTATAGAGGAGTTTGAGGGGGTAGTCAGAACCCTTTCTGCCTAGGTTCCTCAACAGAAGAATGTATAGATGAGCATGAAATGCCAAGAAGAAGTTGATTTAGGAATTTTATTCACACTCACTGGATAGGAGACCTGGTAATTAAGAGTGAACATCCCACTGGGCACAGCAAGGGCAGTATCTTTATGGATCTGGGGGTGTCTCTAACTCCTCTTATGCAAATTAGGTCTTAAGGTCACAGCAGCCTGTCATGAGCAAGGTCTTGAGGGGTGTCTATAACTCCTGTTATGCAAATTAGGTCTTAAGTTCACAGCAGTTGATGACCCAAGTTTGGAGCTGCACTTAGTAGGGCCAGTTTTCTTTCAGCAGTGGCGGGACACCAGTGGAAGGTCATGCACTGGTCGTGGTGTGTAGTTTTTAGGGAACTGCATATGCCCAGGGGGCTTTTGAGCTGGTGGTGACTTTCAATATCTAGAAGAGGAAGTAGGAAGGTATACACACATATGCATATTTATAAATACACACATATATACATATACATAATGCACTAAGTCCATTTAGTGGTGCTCATGTATACATCTGTAGGGCCACTAGCTTGGGATTAGACAACCTGTCCCAAGGATAAACCCTGGAGAAGATGGATGCTCCCTTCCTAGGCATCCCGATTGAATTCTTCGTCTTGAGTTGGCACCCCGTGACTGTCCACCTTGATGTGTCAAATGGTTTTGTCATTCTGCAGATTTTTTTTTTTCTTTTTGTCTTTTCAAGGCAGGGTCTCCCTTTAGTCCCAGCTGGCCTGGAGCTCACTCTGTAGACCAAATGAGGCTGGCCTTGAACTCACAGAGATCTGCCTGCCTCTGCCTCCCGAGTGCTGGGATTAAAGGCATGCGCCACCACGCCCAGCGTTATTCTGCAGATGTTTTTAGACTAACTTGCTATGCGGATTTCACGGCTGCAGCTTCCCTGCCATGTCTAACATGCGTTAACTAGCATGGTGTGTCCACACCCTGTTCCGAGATGTTCCCTGAGTTGGGTGGAGAGGCTGCATTGTAGAAATGTCACTTAGGGCTAGGCACCTCACTGTCACTTGTGCTACTTATTCTCAGTTATGGAACTTTGTAATCATCTCCAACTGCTGAAAAAGAAAGAGGCTTCTTTGACGCCTGGTAAGAGGTAACTTGTCTATAAGGATTTAGAGTTTAGTGTCTTAGTGTTTTCTTCTTTATTTCTATGATAAAAATACTAATCAAAACCAACTTGGGGAAAAAAAAGGGTTTATTTTATCTTACATCTCCCAAGTCACAGTTCATCACTGAGGGAGCCCAACATGGGAACTCAGAGCAGGAACCCGGAGGCAGGAGCTGAAGCACAGGCCATAGAGGAATGCTGCTTACTGGCTTGCTCCCCTGGCCCATGCCCAGCCTACTTTCTTATACAATATAGAACAACCTTGGGGCTGGAGAGATGGCCTAGAGGTTAAGAGTGCTGACTGCTCTTGCAGAGTACCCGGGTTCAATCCCCAGCACCCACATGGCAGCTGAGAACTGTCTTTGACTCCAGTTCTAAGGGAATCCGACACCCTCTTCTGACCTCCGAGGCATTGCACAACACGGGTGCACCAACCTACATGCAGACAGTACACTCATACACATAAAAAATAAATTAAGGGCTGGAGAGATGGTTCAGAGGTTAAGAGCACTGACTGCTCTTGCAGAGGACCTGGGTTCAAATCCCAGCACCCACATGGTGGCTAAGAACCGTCTTTAAGCAGGCCGTGATGGTGCACATCTTTAATCCTAGCATTTGGGAGGTAGAGGCAGGTGGATCTCTGTGAGTTCAGGGCCAGCCTGGTCTACATAGCAAGCTCCAAGCCACCTAGGACTAAAGGGAGACCCTGTCTCAAAATAAATAAATAAATAAATAAATAAATAAATAAATAGTATAAATAAAAAAGATTTTAAAAATTTTAAATTAAAAAAAACTTAGTAAATATCATGTAAAACAATAAAAAAAGAACAACCTGCCCAGGGGTTTTTATGTGTTCAACCCACAGTGGGCTGGGCCCTCCCTCATCACCCAACAGTCAAGAAAATGCTCGACAGACATGGCCTCAGGCCAGTCCAATGGAGCCAATTCCCCAACTGAGGCTCCCTCCACCCAGGTGTGTCAGGTTGACAGCCCATTAAGAAATTGCATTAGTCTAGAAAAGTGCCAGGACAGTAACCCCTTCCTGTCACCACTCCTAACCTTAAAGGGCCACCAAATAAATGGTTTCAAGACCCCAGAGAAAGGGAGGAGGAGCCACTCACTAGCAGAAGTCAACCCACATGGGGGCCAGTGCTGTGGGTGACGTCAGACCTAAATCTCTTCTTACAGCATCTAGTTAACCAAACTCAAGCAGAAACCAAGAACTGTGTGAATCCAGTCATCCTCCCAGGGCAGAAAGCAGGACAGAGACAGATGTGGGTCTCTTTGAGAACTCTCTCCTAGCCTTTAATTTCTGATTGGCTCCCTGGACATATCTGTACCTATTCAAAGGATAAGAATGACAACTAGAGCTCCGTGGTTAGGAGCATGCGTGGCTCTGGCAGAGGACCCAGCTTCAGTTCCCAGTATCATCGCGTCAGGTCTCGGTGTCCAGTGGGTCACTTCCACCGGTAGCTCCATGGGATCCAAACCCTTTTCTGGCCTCCACAGACACCCCCACAACACACGACAACCTGCACACATAAGGCATATTTCTGGAATCTGAAAGAATCCATGATTTTGGACCAAGTCAGGGAGTTGTGTAGGTAGTCTGAGAACCCTCCCCCAACCCCACTTTAATCAAAAGAGGGTCTGCTGCATCCCAAGTCAAGGACAACCCTGAACTTCTTCAAGCGTGTGAAGTAAGGTCCTTGTCCTGGCATAACAAGTGCTTTACCCCCCTCCCCCAGCTCCCTCCCTAACCCATGAACTTCTGATGCTCCCCCTCTATCTGAGAGCTGAGATGACTGACCTGCGTTACCACACCTGGTTTCTGTAGGGCTGGGGGTGGACCTGGGGCTTCGTGAATAGTAGAAAGGCACTTTCTGAACTGAACGTCACCCAGTAACTTGGGACTGAGTTTTTTTTTTTTTTTTTTTTTTTTTTTTTTGGTATTTTTCGAAACGAGGATTCCCTGTAGCTCCAGGTGTCCTGGAACTTCACTCTGTAGCCCGAAGGTGGCCTTGAACTCAAAAAAGATCCGCCTGCCCTGCTCTCCAAGTGTAGGATAAAGGCATGCGCCACCACGCCTGGCGCTTGGACGAGCTTTTTAACCTGCCGGGGCTGCACACACTGAGTTAGCATCAGAATTGAATTAAATGGTAGGACTCTGAGCTCTCCACAAAGAACTAGAGAATTGCTTCATGCAGGAGAAACCCACACAATCTGGTGTTGGACGTGCTGTAAATAGAGGAGCGGGTTTTCACCTTAGTCCCCAGCCTGGAGGGTAACAAATCAAGCAGAAAGACAGAAATACTGCAAGACAGGGAGCTGGGGAGTGTCTGGAGTGTAGAGTGAGGCCGTTGCGTTCCTAGTGAGACATCTTGCTAGCCCAGGAATGGATCCACTGGCCTCCGTCGCTGAGTGCTGAGATAACAGGCACGTGTTACCTCCTTTTGTTTACGTAGTGCTAGGGACAGGATCCCGAGCTTCATGTATGCTACACTGCAGTGTGGGGAGCTGGAGGCGGAGGAGTGCTGGGCACCTGGACTCCCAGGAGGCTCTGCCTCACCCACAAGTTCTGCTAACAGGGCGACACACATCTCTGGCTGTTTAGAAATCGAAGGAAACCATGGTTCTTATTACTCAAGCAATCCCAAGCCTCCTCCCCCTGCTTGTTCAATTCTCTTCAGAAATCCCCGAAGATTGAGACATACTCTACAGAAGACTAGAGACACCCAGAGACAGAACTGCAGGGAGAATTATTCTGGGTCAGAAATATAGATCCCCAAGGAAACCTGGGAGGACTCGGACTCCTGGGACTCCGGGTTGGTTTCTTTTGAGTTTCTGCTTTCTGGACTGTAAAATGAATTTGTACAATCTAAGGACACTAACTAATAAAATAAAAAAAAAAAAAAAAAGCCAATAAAAAAAAAAAAAAAACCAGCATTTATTATTCCACAGAACATAACTAAGTGTGCTACCGTGAACGGGTCACACAGGCATAATGTTGATGGAAAGATCCAGGTTCTAAAACAGACCACCAGGGTAGCTCCATCTACAATAAGGCTTGAAAATGGAGCAGCTAGGGGCCGGCAAGACGGCTCTGGGGGTAAAGACACTTGTCCCCAAGGCTGACTACCTGAGGTCAGTCCTCGAGGCCCTAATGATAGAAGGAGAACCGACTCATACCAGTTGTACTGTGACCTTCCCAGGTGCACCATAGAATGCACCATGCACCCACCCAGCCTGACACACAATGAAGTAATAAATAAATAGATACTATGTAAAATATTTTTAAGTCATTTCCGATCCTTTTCTGCCTACTCCATTATCTAGAAATCTACAGGCACAGTGGGAGACTGTCATCAAGACCCCAGCTCCGGGCACAGAGCAGCTGGCTCAAAGCGCAGCTGTACTAGCGACCTGAGGTAGGCGGGAGATGGCCCTGTGAACGAATTCGCTCTGATCAGTTTCATTCCCACGGTTTGCCTCCCTACCTGTCCTACATCAGAGTAGACAGAGGCCTTGATTGCTGGGAGTCAGACATGAAAAGATTTCAAATTTCTCATTCCTACCCCTAGACCAGGAACGCGGACCCAGTGACGTACTGCCGTGTTTCGTAACCCGTTGAAAGGCGCACGATTGTTACAGGTTCAAGAATTTTGTTTCCTCTCCTTTCTATGAGTCTCTCCTTGTCTCAATAAAACTTTGAAGTATAATACTACGTAAAACCTAGACTCTTGCACCTGCTATCAATATATTGTTCCAGGAAACTACTGAAATCACAAGCAAGAGCAGGGTTTCGGTATCAACTGCCTGGGCTGGGAAAATACCTCATGAAAAGGAGGAAAGAAAGCACCGCTAGACGATGGCGGGGTGCCGTGGAAACGCTGTCTCTGGACGTGACTTGGCCATCACACTCATGAGCCTTCATCAGCTGGGGTGACCTGCATGAGACTCACACACAGTCAAGTCAGTTAAAAAACTCCAGCACGGAGGGGGGTGAGGGCCTGAAACCCCCCAACTCTGAGCTGAGTGTAGCCACCAGTAGACTGCCCTGGCCCAGTGAAGACCCCAGCATGCGCTTGCACATTTACGAGGCACAAATTGGCCTCAGTGGGCTAAATGAATAAATAAATAAACGACAAGACATACAGCTGGGAGGGAAATGCTGGGGGTGTTGAAAGGGGAGTGAGGGTTGGCTACGATCGATCACGATCCATTGTGTGCAAGTATGAAATTTTCAAAGAATAAATTAAATTTGTTTCCTATTTACACTATAATTATTAAAGATTTGACTCCTAGGGTTTTTCTTTTTTGGTATTTGTATATTTTTATTAAATTTTTGTGCATTTCATACAAAACAACTTTTTTTTTAGTTTTTTTTTTTTTTTATGTGTATGACTCTACTGTCCGCATGTAGGTTGGTGCACCCATGTCGTGCAATGCCGCGGAGGTCAGAAGAGGGCGTCGGATTCCCCTGGAACTGAAGTTAAAGACAGTTCTTAGCCGCCACATGGGTGCAGGTCCTCTGCAAGAGCAATCGGCACTCTCAACCTCTGAGCCATCTCTCCAGCCCCACAAAACATCTTTTTTGGTTTGTTTTTGGTCTTTTCAAGACAGGGTCTCCCTGCAGCCCCAGCCGACCTGGAGCTCACTCTGTATACCAGGCTGGCATCAAACTCACAGAGGTCCACTTGTTTTTGCCTCCCGAGTACTGGTATTCAAAGCATGCACTACCATGCCCAGCTTGTACAAAACACCTCAATCATCTTTATATGCCCCTCCCAATCTCCTCTTCCCCATATGGCCCTAACACAGAATTTCATGCTTCCGTCATATATGTTAAGGTCTATCAACTCAAGTATATGTACCCAGATGTCCCTCGGTACAAGTTCATCCCCTGGAGTCTAGTCCGACTCTCCCTCAAAGAACAACTCCTCTTGCCTGGCGTGGTGGCGGACATCTGTAATCCTAGCACTCGGGAAGCAGAGGCAGGTGGATCTTTGTGACTTCAAGGCCAGCCTGGTCTACAGAGTGAGTTCCAGGACAGCTGGGGCCACGGGGAGACCCCGTCTCGGAAAAAAAAAAAAGAACAACTCTCCCTCACCCGGCAGTAATCAGCAGCCAATAGATCTCGGAGCAATGGAGCTGGAACTGACCTGGAATCCTCCTGCCTGCCGAATAGCTCTCATAGTTCTGTAGGACACTATGCAAGGCGCTAAGGGAGAAAAATCAGTCTGTGGGAAGACCCAGTTTGAATTGCAGGCTAGCCTGCCTCCGGAAGAGCAAACAATGTGGCCTGGCTGGGTGATGCTGGGTGGGGCAGCAGTGTGCAGTGGCTCGGAGTTGGGGGGCTATGATTTGTCCTGGGAACTGACGTCATTTAGTTTATAAAAGCAGGCTGGGGGCTGGAGAGATGGCCTAGTGGTTAAGAGCACCCGGGTTCGATTCTCAGCACCCACATGACGGCTAAGAACCATCTTTAACTCCAGTTCCAGGGGAATCCGACACCCTCTTCTGACCTCCGTGGCATTGCACGGCACGGGTGCATAGACCTGCATGCAGACAGTACACTCATACACATAAAAAATAAAATTTAAAAAAGAGAAATTCTCTCTTCTTCCCTCTCTTTTCTTTTGTCTCTCTCCCACCCTCCCTCCCTCCCTCTCTTTAACCCTCTCTCCTCTTCCACCCTCTTTCTACTTCTTCCTTCCCTCTCTCCCTCTCTTCCCCTCTCTCTCCCGCTCTTTCTCTCCCTCTCTCCTCTGCCCCCCTTCTCCTCTCAAGAAATGTCCCCCTGAAGTTGTAATTGCATGGGAATTTCCAACATGAGAATCATGTATTGCATTGTAATTTATTTATTTATTTATATTGCATCGTAATTTATAAATTGTGCTATGTCCTTTAAAATCAGTAAACAGGCTGGAGAGATGGCTCAGCAGTTCAGAGCATTTCCTGGTCTTGCAGACAACCCAAGTTCAGTTCTCAACAGCCACATTGCGTGGCTCGAAATCACCTGTGACTCCTGAGGCTCTAGAAGGTCCAACGCCCTCTTCTGGCCTCCATGGACCCTGTACTCGTTGGCACACATCCACTCAGACACAAATAAAAGTAATAAGAGATAAATCTCTGGCAGACATGGAGGTGCGCACCTTTAATCCCAGCACTCAGAAGGCAGGCAGATCTGCGGGAGCTGGAGGCCAGCCTGGTCTACATAGCAAGTTCCAGGGCAGCTGGGGGTACAGGGAGACCTTGGCTCAATTAAATCAGTAAATTGTATTGTAAACACACATACACACATATTTTTTTCTCTCGGGAGACCCAGTTGTCAATCATTTACCAATACACCACAGTGGACACAATAATGCATTTTGGATTCTGTAAGAATCATGCTAAGGCTGAGCGTGGTGGCACATGCCTTTAATCTTAGCACTTGGGAGGCAGAGGCAGGCAGATCTCTATGAGTTCAAGGACAGCCTGATTTATAGAATGAGTTCCAGGACAGCTGGGCTACAGGAAGACCATGTCTCAAAAGGACAAAAAAAAAAAATATCATGCTTAAGGGGCTGGAGAGAGATGGTTCAGTGGTTAAGAGCACCAAATGCTCTTACAGAGGACCCGGGTTCGATTCCCAGCACCCACATGGTGGCTAAGAAATGTCTTTAACTCCAGTTCCAGGGGAATCCAACGCCCTTTTCTGACCTCCGTGGTATTGCATGACACGAGTGCACCAACCTACGTGCAGACAATACACTCATACACATAAAAAAAATAAATTATTAAAAAGAATCATGCTTAAACTCTGGCTCCACCTGTTACTTGCTTGATCTCAGACCAATCACTTCTTCTCTGAGACCTCATGTTTCTATGTTTTATTTTTTGTGTTATTTTCTATGCACAAAAGTGTAATGCCTGCACGTATTTAAGTGTACCACATGTGTGCAAAATCCCACACAGGCCAGGAGAGGGCATCAGATCCCCCGGAACTGGAATTACGGATGGTTGTGAGCCACCATGTGGGTGCTGGGAACTGAACGCAGAACCTTTGAAAGAACAACCAGTGCACTTAACTCCTGAGCAATCTCTCCAGCCCCCTCTGTTTTCTTGTCGCCCGTTTGGGCAATCAACAGACTGAGAATGGTTTGGCAACCTTTATACTGAAATCTCTGGAGCGGGGTTTGTCCAGAAATCCATGTCAGTCTTGATCAGTCCAGAAGAGGAAGGTCCTTGTGAGTGTCTCCAGGGCACAGGCTGGCTTTTTTTTTTTTTTTTTCAAAGACAAGTTGTATGTACCAAGCCTAGGGCCGTGCATAAGTCAGCTGGAGATGCCGGAACTCATCACCGCAAACCACAGAAATGTATTGTCTCAGAGTTTTGAAGAGCAGAAGTTTCAAATCAAGGTTTCATAAAGAGTTGCTTCCTTTTAGGAGCCTTTGTGGGGAAAACCTCAACCACACCCGTCTCCTAACATCTGGTGGCTGCAGGCGACCCCTGGGCAACACGGATTGAATGGGTTTGCTACAACCACTCCGGCGTTAAAGTCCTAACCAAATGCCTTCATTGGACGCTAGATCATTGCAGAGGCAATTATTTACATTAAGATGAGGTCATAGCAGAGTAGGATAAGGCTGTGGCCCAGTATGACTGGAATCCTTCTGAGAAGGAGAAATCTGGGCACAGACACACAGGAAAAACAGATTTAACAGAGAGGCAAACCAGGGAGCATCAACAGATGTCTCTGCCTCACCAGCTGCTGAGTGACAGGCCCGGAACAGACTCTGGGGGACCACTCGACTGAACACCGGCCACTGCCAGCGTCCAGTGCACCGCCCCACATCTGCCGTTTCGTTGCCTTCTGTTACTATGGAAGCTTGGGCAAACAAATATACACGGTTCCTGGGTGCGTCACTCCGCACTGGGCCTGTCTTCCCGTCACTTTCTCATCTGTGTCTGGAGGGCATCTGCGTTGCACCAGGGGCCCGCCCTCCTCCCATGGTGAGTTCATCTGAACCCGTAATATCATGACGTCTGCAAGCAACACCAGCCATCACAGATTCTGACTTGGAGCGTACGGATACCCACAGCGTCCTCGGATGGAATCCTTGCTTCCAGGTGTCAAGAGACAAACTGAGGCTCTGAAAGGATGTCACTATTTCCAAATTCCAGGTTGGAGGTCGTGTTCTAGTTTGATCTCTGAGAAAGAAGGAAAGAAAGGAAGGAAAGAAGGAGAGGAGGGAGGGAGGGAGGGAGGAAGGAAGGGAGAAGGGAAAGGGAAAACTTTTATTCCCCTTCTACAGATTTTTTAAAATAAGCTCAACTTCCTTCCTTAACCCTCTCAAATCCACTCCCATCACCCTCTGCCAAACTTCATTCTCTCTTTAAAAAAAATATTTCATTTATTACTATTATGTGTATGAGTATATTGCCTGCATGTGCGTGAATGCACCCAGGTCATGTCACGCAATATCCTGTAGGTGTGTGACTGCACCCAGGTCACGTCACACAATGTCCTGCATGTGTGTGACTGCACCCAGGTCATGTCACGCAATGTCCTGCATGTGTGTGACTGCACCCAGGTCATGTCACGCAATGTCCTGCATATGCGTGACTGCACCCAGGTCATGTCACACAATGTTCTGCATGTGTGTGACTGCACCCGGGTCATGTCATGCAATGTCCTGCATGTGTGTGACTGCACCCAGGTCATGTCACACAATGTCCTGCATGTGTGTGACTGCACCCAGGTCATTTCATGCAATGTCCTTCCTGCATGTGTGTGACTGCACCCAGGTCATGTCACACAATGTCCTGCATGTGTATGACTGCACCCAGGTCATATCATGCAATGTCCTTCCTGCATGTGTGTGAGTGCACCCAGGTCATGTCACGCAATGTCCTGCATGTGTGTGACTGCACACAGGTCCTGTCACGCAATGTCCCTCATGTGTGTGACTGCACCCAGGTCATGTCATGCAATGTCCTGCATGTGTGTGACTGCACTCAGGACATGTCACACAACGTCCTGCATGTGTATGACTGCACACAGGTCATGTCACGCAATGTCCTTCCTGCATGTGTGTGACTACATCCAGGTCATGTCATGCAATGTCCTTCATGTGTGTAACTGCACCCAGATCAGGACACGCAATGTCCTCAGAGCCCTAAGGGGACATTGGATTCCCCCAAAACTGGAGTTATGGATGGTTCTTAGCTACCATGTGGGTGCTGGGAATCAAACCTGGGTCCTCCACAAGAGCAGTCAGTGCTCTTAACAGCTGAACCATCTCTCCAACCCCCCCTTTTATTTAGTAACCTGTCAATTCTAAGTTGTACTGTGCATATATTTCTGAGTGTGGTCTATCTCCAGCCCCTCCCCTTTTTTTATTTAGTAACCTGTCTACTCCAATTTGTACTGTGCATATACTTCTGAGTGTGGTCTATTACCAGGAGCCACATCTTTCAAGACAACTGCCTCTGTCTTCCCCTAGAAGCCATCAACTGTCCATAGCGCCTCAGGTAGGGGTGAAGGCCTCATGAACCCCTTCCTCTCCGTGCCGGCGTGCTGGCTGGCTTGATCATGTGTGGGACTTCTGTACAACCACAGCTGCCGTGAGTTGATGGGGACAGGGCCCTGTCATGTTGAGAAGATACTGTTTTGCTCACATCGTCCCGAGGTCTGACTCTTACAGCCTTTCCCTCCGCTTTTCCACGATGGTCCCTGAGCCTTGTGGAGTGGGTGTGACATGTGATCGTAAGCATGGCAGACGACTCCAAGTTCACTTATTCTCTCACCCTGAGGCTCTACACATTTGATCCTTGAGTTTCAGAAATAAGTGGACAGTAGACACATCGAGTAGGAAAGGCAAGAACTTTGTTCCTGGTGTACACAAGGAACAATCCCAAGAATGAAAAGTGCGTCTCCAGTTACCCGTGGGATTTAGAGTCTTAGATGCTCTTCTTGATAGGAGAAGTGAGGGTTGTGGGGAGTTTACTTTTCCTTGATGAATTAAACAGAAAGAGGTATCAGGCAATAGTACTGCTTCCCAAAGAATCCCCTCACCTGCACTAGTTGCTCTCCAAGTGCTATATGATATCCAAAGTGGCAATTTGGGGGTTTTCTTTTTGAGACGAGGTCTCTCTTTAGTCCCAGCTGGCCTGGAACTCATTCTGTAGATCAGGCTGGCCTTTAACTCACAGAGATCCACCTGCCTCTGCCTCCTGAGTTCCAGGATTAAAGGCGTGCATGTGGGTGCTGGGAATCAAACCATGGTCCTCTGCAAGAGCAGTCAGTGCTCTTAACCGCTGAGCCATCTCTCCAAGCCCCCAATTTGGGGGGTTTTCTTAAGCCCTAAAAGTAGACAAGGACCCAGGGCAGCACATTTTCCTTCCTCTGTCTCACAGGAAATGACATCACTGTGGTTTTAGAACACTGCCCTATGGGTAATTGAAGCATTAGCCCCAAGAGAGGCCTCTGGAGCTCTGTCCTAGCATCCTCCACTGAGACCCTCTCCTGCACCTCTCTAACAGCCTCCTGTCTAGACTCCGTATGGTTTAGCTATTCACCAAACAGTGCCAAGCTTCCCACCATGAGAGCTCCCCCGATAGCCCCAAGTTCCTTAGAAGGGCCCCTTCACACCACACTGGAACAAAAAGAAAGCTCTCCAGGAACTAAGGCTGTCCACATGTGGAAGCAACACGATGACAGACTCCTGTGTTCTAAGATGGCTGAGGAGGAGAGTTGGGGCATGGCGGTGGCTGCCCTGAGGCTGCCAATCTTGAGACCCAGTGTGACTGCGGAACACGGGCTCCTTCCGGTGTGGTGAGGAACCTCGAGATTGCTCAGAGCTATGCCGTACGGTGAGCCCTAGCTGAGCCCAATGGTTAAAAAGCGTGGGAACAGACAGCTGAACTGGGCGGAAGCTAAAAACAGTCAGCGTGTGCCTCGCTGCTTGGGAACTCATTCTGCCAACGAATTCATGGCTTCTGTACTTTGAACTTGACTTGCTTTTAGAGAATAGGAACTGTTAGAGGGGCTTTCCTCCTCTAAGCTGGGGATGTGAAACTTTCCACTCCCAATATGGTTTTCCTGTATAAACACCTCCCAGCTATCGCTCTCTGCTACATACCCGAGATGTCCAGTGTGCACTCATCAGCTGACTAAAGACTTTCTATTGGCATCGTTTTGTGTCTGAGTGGTCTTCTCTGGTGGAATTACCCCATTATAAGGGCATCAAACTAGCGGACTCATCGAGTCATGATGTCATGAAAGCAGACAAACCATCTTGTCTCTCTGAGTCTCTTGGGCTGCCCTTCTGTGCCTGCTGGCTCACCAGTGGTATTATGGTTAACTCTGAAATGACCCATATAGCCTCATGATTTCAATACTTGTTTCCCAGCTACGGATGTTATTCTGGGAGACTAACCTTTAGGAGGTGGGGCTGTGGGATACTATTGATTTGTCAACATGACGGTTTCTGGTATTCCCTGGAAGATAACACCTGTAGTCTCCCTTGAGAGGAATTACTTAGATTAGGTTAGTGTAGTAGTCAAGGTTCTGGGATAGGGTCTGAGGAGTCCAACAATGGCTGCACCGCACTGGAGAGGCAGAGAATCCGGTAGTTGCTCAGTCCATGAGGCTGGATGTCTCAGCAGTCTCAATCTGGCCCTGAAGGCCTGATGGGTTCCAGGAGATCTGCTAATCTTCAGTCTACACTGGAATCCGAGGAGTTGGTCACAGCAGCAAGACAAACTCAACGGTCAGAGAGAAGGCAAGCAGCAAAATAGGGACCAGCTCCCTTCTGCCGAGGCCTTTTATGGCTGCCATCAGAAGGTAACGCCCACATTTAGGGTGCGTCTTCCAGCTCTAAAGCACCCAATCTTTATTTTAGTTAATCCCAAATCTAGTTGGCACCCAGGATTAACCATCACAGTTAGCCTCTGGACACGACTGTAGGGATTACATTGTTTAGGTTAACTGACGTGGCAGAGCTTCCTGTGTGGGTGGCACCGTCCATAGGCGGAGGTCCCATGTGGAGTCACAGAGGAAATGTGGTTTACTTGCACAAAACTGATCAGATTTGAGAGATAGTTAATGCCCTTGAAGTGTTTTTTGTGGGCGTGAAACAAATGGTGAGAATGTGAATTGTTCCCTTATTATAGTATTGAAATTAAGTCTACTTAATCTTTCAAATCATGTTCATGCCCTGATTTTATTCACTTGTATCTATCAATAAACATTGTGAAGAAAAAAAAAAAGAAAATGCCCCTCAGACATGGCCACTGACCACTATGATCTAGACAGCTCTTTAATTAAGTCATTTCCGAGATAATTTTAGGTTATGTCAAGTTGGTTGTTAAAGGTAACTGGGACAGGGGCTGGAGAGATGGCTCAGTGGTTAAGAGCACTGACTCCTCTTGCAGAGGACCCAGGTTCCATTCCCAGCACTCCCAGGACAGTTAACAACCACCAGTAACTGCAGTTCCAGGGGATCTAGAATGCCCTCTTTCCTCCTCTGGGGTCACTGATTATAGGAAGTGAACTTACACACATGCAGGCAAAATACTCATCCACATACAAATAAAAACAAATAAATCAAAGAAATGTTTACAGGGTTGGAGAGATGACTCAGTGATTAAGAGCACTGGTTGCTCTTGCAGAGGACCTGAGTTTAGTTCCCAGAACCCACAGGGCAGCTAACAACCATCTGTAACTCCAGTTCCAAGGGATCTGATGCCCCCTCTGTGGCCTCTGTAGGGATTGCACGACACTGTTGTACTTACATGCAGTCAAAAGACTTATACACATAAAAAATTAATTTTTTAAAAGCTAACCAGGACAGTTCCCTTATGAAAGAACTTCTAGGAAGACCTCAACCTGTTTGCTATTGTTATAGTGCCCGAGATAATGCAATTTATAAAGAACAGACATTTGGAGCCAAGAAGGACAGTGCATGCCTTGAATCCCAGTGCTTTGGAGGTAGAGACTGGTGGATCTCTTGGAGATCAAGGCCAGCCTGGTCTACATAGTGAGCTCCAGGGCAGCTGAGGTTAAAGAGAGACACTGTCTCAAGGAAAAAAAAAGGGGGGATAGAAATTTGGGGCTGGAGAGATGGCTCAGTGGTTAAGAGTACTGACTGCTCTTGCAGAGGTCCCAGGTTCGATTCCCAGCGCCCACATGGTGGCTAACAACTGTCTGTAACTCCAGTTCCAGGGGATGCGATACCTTCTTCTGACCTCTGCAGCATTGCACGACATGGATGCACTTTCACACATGCAGGCAATACACTCATACACACTTAAAAGAGTACACTCGCGAGGGCTGGAGAGATGGCCTAGCGGTTAAGAGCGCCGACCGCTCTTACGGAGGACCTGGGTTCGACCCCCAGCACCCACATGGTGGCCGAGAACCGTCTGAAACTCCAGTTCCAGGAGAACTCCAGTTCCAGGGGAATCCGACACCCTCTTCTGACCTCCGCGGCATTGCACTATACGGGTGCACAGACTTGCATGCAGACGGTACATTGACACACATACAGAAATAAATAAATGCCGGGCGTGGTGGCGCATGCCTTTAAAAAAAAAAAAAGAGAACTGGGGTCCAAGAATAACCTTCTGTTAGTAAGCCACTTGGCTATCTGTTGGTAAGCCACTTGGCTACCTGTTGGTAAGCCACTTGGCTATCTTTTGGTAAGCCACTTGGCTATTTTTTTTATGTTTTATGTATTATTTTTATTTTATGTGTATGAGTGTATTGCCTGCACATGTGTAAGTGCACCCATGTCATGAAATGCCTGTGGAGGTCAAAAAAAGGCCTTGGATCCCCCCTGGAACTGGAGGTATTGATGATTGTTAGCCACTATGTGGGTGCTGGGAACCAAACCTGGGTCATCTGGAAGAGTAGCCAGCAATCATAACCACCGAGCCTCAAAATTTAATTTTACAAGTGTGTTTTTATTTTATTATTTTTAGGACAGTCTCCCGGTAGCCCCAGCTGGGCTGGAACTCATTATGTGGACCAGGCTGGTCTTGAACTCACAGAGATCCTCCTTCCTCTGTGTCCACAGTGCTGGGATTAAAGGCATGCGCCACCACACCTGACATTACAGTGCTTTATCATAGTAACGATGGACTGAATCATAAGAAATATATACTTTATTATTTTTATTTTTTTTAATTTTATTTATTTTCATATGTGTATGAATGTATTGTCTGCATGCAAGTCTGTGCACCCGTGACGTGCAATGCAGCGGAGGTCAGAAGAGGGTGTCAGACTCCCCTGGAACTGGAGTTTTCCTGAAATTGGAGTCTCAGATGGCTCTTGGCCGCCATGTGGGTGCTGGGGATTGAACCCGGGTCCTCTGCAAGAGCGGTTGGCATTCTTAACCGCTAGGCCATCTCTCCAGCCCAAGAAATATATACTTTATAGCTGTATTATGTGGCATGTGCCTTTAGTCCCAGGACTGGAAATACAGAGGCAGGAGGATCTCTGTGAGTTCAAGGCCAGCCTGGTGTACATAGCAAGTTCCAGGCTAGCTGGGGCTACAGGGAGACCCTGTCTCAAAAATACCCCCCTAAAAAAGGGAAATGCATACTTTCTGGGGCTGGAGAGATGGCTCAGGGTTAACAGCACTTGCTGCTCATGTAGAGGACCTAGGTTCGATTCCCAGCACCCACATGGTGGCTGACAACCATCTGTAACTCCAGTTCCAGGGGATCCAATGCCTTCTTCTGACCTCTGAGGGCACTACATGACACAGGTGCACTTACACACATGCAGCCAATACACTCATACTCATGGAATAAAACAGTAATAATAAATAAAATAAAAAACAAATACTTTCTGTCTGGCTCTACAACCTCTCAAAACAGCATTACCACCTGGCGCAAACACACTGAACAGAGCCTGCGGGTCTGCTCACCTTTAAACCCTGAGAGTTGGGACTCTCAGAACATTCTCCTGGGCTGGAGAGATGGCCTAGCGGTTAAGAGCGCCGACTGCTCTTGCAGAGGCCCTGGGTCCAATCCCCAGAACCCACATGGCAGCTAAGAACCATCTGTAACTCCAATTCCAAGAGAACTCCAGTTCCAGGGGAATCCGAGACCCTCTTCTGACCTCCGCGGCATTGCACGACACGGATGCACAGACCTGCATGCAGACAGTACATTCGTACACATACAAAAATAAATAAAATTAAAAAAAAATACTAAAAGTTAAAAAAAAAAAGAGAGAACATTCTCCTGTCTCCAGAGAAGAGAGATGGACACAGATTGTACAGACAACTAGTGGCCAGCGATGTTCTGGGCAAGAATCCTATATAAATTTCCCCACCTGAGTGTACAATTCTTCTCCCTCAAGGCTTAAGTTAGTAAACAAAACTCCCTATGACAGTGTGGCAAACCTCCCACACTGGTCAGGGAGGCACCCGGAGTCTGCAGAACAACACAAGATAGCGCCACTGATCTTGAGTGCCCAGCTTAACTAGCTGATAGGAGCCTAACACTGTAGATACCACACCCGAATGTGCCAGGCAGGTTGCTGGGGAAGGAAACTCATCAGTGGCCTTGGACCCTGCGTGCCACAAACCCAACCTTCCGGGGAAGATATATTTAATGATTCACGGGATGCAGGCCTGGTACTGTAACCCTGATCAAAAGCCTATGGCTGGGGCTGGAGAGATGGTTCAGAGGTTAAGAGCACCGAGGGCCAGAGTTCGATTCCCAGCACCCACATGGTGGCTAAGAACCGTCTTTAGGCTGACTGGGCATGGTGACACACGCCTTTAATCCTAGCACTCAGGAGGCAGAGGCAGGTGGATCTCTGTGGGTTCAAGGCCAGCCTGGTCTATAGGGAGACACTGGTTCAAGGCCAGCCTGGTCTATAGGGAGACACTGTCTCAAAAAAAAAAAAAAAAGCCTATGTCTCTGGAGGTCATAAGCTTCAGAGAGGAGCCTGCTACGGATGTCTTACAAGTGGTCACCCTGCCAAACTGTCTTTTAAATATTTATGTAAATATGCTCTCAGTGGTTACTACTGCCAAGACTCACAAGTGTTTTAAGTGCTGAGAATAGCTACTGTGGCCTAAGTGCTGTCTCCCAGGGCTGTCTCCTGAGTCACACGGACACCATCTTCAGTTCAGCTGTACCTTTACAGAAGCTCATCACAGGGGCTTGTTGACCATTGACATCACTGAAGCAGAGTCCCAGGACCTTCACCTGAGCATGTGGCCCCACCTCCCAACCAGTTATGGGCAATTTGGCACTAATTGCAACACGGCCTCAGGGAAGGGCTATACATGCACAGGGTGAGGGAGACTAAGGGAGGGGGGGCTCCATCTATGCAGGAAAGTCTTTCCAGGGAGCATCTCACTCCTCTAGGCCCTTACCCATGCTCTGTAAGGAGCCCCAATAAGCTTACCGGTTCCCCAGCGTGAACTTTGGTGGAATCATACCTGTTTATTGTTGGGATCTTGGGAGGAGGGGGTAGACATTTACCTCTCAATCAGGGAAGGACTTTTAGGCACAAGTGCTCAGTCCTGAACTGGACATCTATATCAAAGCCATCCTCAAGACTCAGGGAACATAGACAAAGGAAGGGAAGCAATGTCCGTGCTGGGGGATGGAGAACAGTGTTGAAGATGTCTTTTAGGCACAGCATGGCTTCTGCACCCCTGACCTACAGCAGCTGTAGTTCACCAGCACAAGATCAAGCCAGTCCGACTCCAGCAGGACCCAGGGATGGGCTCCTGACCACCCCCCATGGCTGAGGAGCTTCTGCCAGCTCACAGCTGCTGGAGGAAGTGAAGTCATTTAGTAGCATGCTGGTGCGCCAGTAACTGGGCCCACACTCATCCACATGCGTGCACCACTAATTAGATTCAGTGGGTTGATTTTTAAAAGAAAAAGGGGCTGGAGAGATGGCTCAGTGGTTAAGAGCACTGGCTGCTCTTGCAAAGGACCTGGGTTTGAATCCCTGCACATGCATAGTGGCTATCAATCATTCGTAACTCAGAAATCATCTTCTGGCCTCTGTGGGCATTGCACAGCACAAATGGATTTAGATGCACTCGTAGACATAAAAATCCTCCATAGTTGGCGGGTGTGGTGGTGCACGCCTTTAATCCTAGCACTTGGGAGGCAGAGGCAGGCGGATCTTTGTGAGTTCAAGGCCAGCCTGGTCTACAGAGTGAGTTCCAGGACAGCTGGGGCTACAGGGAGACCCTGTTGAAAAAAGACAAAAAAAAAAAAAATCCTCCAGAATCTTTCCAGATGATCTCTTGATCAGCTAGCTGGGCATTGGTACCTATTAAATGTCCTTTATAATAAACTGTGAAATGTTAATTATTCCCTTAAGTTCTATGAACCATTACAGCAAAGTACTGAATGTGAAGAGAAGGGTTGTGGGGGGGGGGCTGGATCACAGTCAGGTCAGGCAGAAGTGTGGGCAGCCCGGTGACACCTGTTGCCATTGGCAACTGAAAGGGGGGCCCTTCCACCTCTGGAATCCATGGGCGCTCCATATTGTGAGTGTTGGAATCAAAAGGCCGTTCAGTTGCTCTGGAGAGAGCTACAGAAGGCGAGTGCGGGTGAAAACAACGGACACCAAAGGGTCTCACCACGGCTCTCGTACGCAGGTCCTGGCCTCCGACTTGTATGTAGGAGTATTTATTTGGGTGGAAGGAAATGGGAAGAGGCCATGAATCATGAGAGAGGCCAACAATATGGGGGAAGGTTGCAAATAAGGTCGGTGGGACTGGCTAGGAAGCAGGAGGGGGAAATGCGGGGGCGGAGGGGTGCAAGCACAGAGGGGGGAGAGGCAGAGCGATGTGGGAGGGGAAGGAAGGGAGGGCCAACCAAAATCAGTATGTATAAACAAGCCAGGATGAAATGCGTTACCTTGTATGTTAACAAAAACACACAAATAATAAACCCAGGTTTTCCTTCTCAGTTTCAGGTCTCTTCTCCCTCCAGAAGTCCTCCCAGCCTTCCTCCATCAGACCCAGGAGTCCTCCCCAGCTTCCTCCCTCAGACCCAGGGGTCCTCCCCAGCCTCCTCTCTCAGATGCAGGGGTCCTCCCCAGCCTCCGCCCTCAGACACAGGGGTCCTCCCCAGCATCCTCCCTCAGACCCAGGGGTCCTCCCCAGCCTCCTCCCTCAGACCCAGGGGTCCTCCCCAGCCTCCTCTCTCAGATGCAGGGGTCCTCCCCAGCCTCCGCCCTCAGACACAGGGGTCCTCCCCAACATCTTCCCTCAGACCCAGGGGTCCTCTCCAGCCTCCTCCCTCAGACCCAGGGGTCCTCCCCAGCCTCCTCCCTCAGGAACAGGGGTCCTCTCCAGCCTCCTCCCTCAGACACAGGGGTCCTCCCCAACATCTTCCCTCAGACCCAGGGGTCCTCTCCAGCCTCCTCCCTCAGACACAGGGGTCCTCCCTAGCCTCCTCCCTCAGAAACAGGGGTCCTCTCCAGCCTCCTCCCTCAGACACAGGGGTGGGTCCTCTCCAGCCTCCTCCCTCAGACCCAGGGGTCCTCCCCAGCCTCCTCCCTCAGACCCAGGGGTCCTCCCCAGCCTCCTCCCTCAGACACAGGGGTCCTCCCCAGGCCCCTCCTTCAGACACAGGGATCCTCCCCAGCATCAGACCCAGGGGTGGGTCCTCTCCAGCCTCCTCCCACCTTTACCTAGGCAAAGAGACAACTACTCCACATGCCCTGATTTGTCACCTGGCCCTCGTCCCACCCCTGCTGTAGGAAAAGGCCCTTTTCCAGGGCTCAGCCATCCTCTGGGAAACCCAAACTCCTCTCTCTTGCTTCTCTGAGTGGAAAACGGCTCTGCTGAAGGACTTCTCTAGTCCTCTTCCTCTTTCTCTTTCGTTTTTTCCTCCAGTGTGAAGGACAGCAGTGGTGGACACCCCTGGAGCCTTCTCCTGCAGGACAACTTCCTTCCAGAGGCTCCAGCTGCAGTGCTCACTGCCAGGTTCCCTCCCTTTCGGGGCTTCCTAGGAATCCCGGAGAACTAGGTGTTTCCCAGAATTCAGAGTGTGGGAGGAAGAGTTCGGCTGGGAGCCCTTGGCTGCACAGTGAAGCAAGCCCTCCCTCCGGGTTCCCCGGAAGTCGGTGTTGCCTGCATGTCTGGACCCCGAGCTGATCCTGGGAGTTCCTCTCCCTCTAGCTGAGTGCCAGCCCCAGAGCTTCAGGGTGTGGGGCTCCCAGCTGCCCAGCCCTCTCCCTATTATCCTGGGTGTTGGGACTTGGCTCTGTCAGGGGAGGAGAGAGAGAGAGAGAGAGAGAGAGAGAGAGAGAGAGAGAGAGAGAGAGAGAGAGAGATCAATAAACAGTGACTCAAGATGAGCAGGCAGAGTAGCAACCCCCTCACCCCACTTCCTGCTCCCATACCCCAGTGCTGGTAAAGCAAGAGGATCATAATTTGGCGAAGACGCTGAGCTACAGAGTGAATTCAAGGCCAGTCTAGGCTGCTTAGGGAGCCGGTGTCTTAGAGAGAGACAGGAGCACGGGGAAGGAGACAGAGAGAAGAAATGAATGGATGAATGAAAGAGAGAAAGGAAGGAGGGGTGAAGAGACTGCGAAAGAGTGTTCTTATGACTTTAAAAATAGGCGTGGTGGCGTACACCTTTAATCCTAGCACTCAGGAGGCAGAGGCAGGCAGATCTCTTTGAGTTCAAAGCCAGCCTGGTCTACATAGCATGTTCCAGAGTTCCAGGCCAGCTGGGACTCAGGGGAGACCCTGTCTCAAAAAGACCAATAGATTAGATTAGACTAGATTAGATTAGATTGATTAGATTAGATTAGATTGAGGGATATAGAGATAGAGATATAGAGATAGAAATAGAGATAGATACAGGTAGGATAGACTAGATAGATAGATAGATAGATAGATAGATAGATAGATGATAGATAGGTGCGTGAAGTATAACCTTGAGCCTGTATTCCTAGAGAGCCTGCTCTCATGAGAAAGTTTATTCGAGAATGCTTGCTGAAGAGTTATCTTCCCTCGTTTTTCAGGAAACACTGATTGCCCAAGAAGGCATACTATGGTAATACTGTGACCTTGTTCATTCTATTTTGTTAAATTGCTGTTCTACTCTCTTTATTATGGTTTGCTGTTCTGAAAACATTCAGCTGTAGCTCCAGTGACTATGAGTATGAAACAAGAGCAGTCCACGGTTTTGGCACTCTCGCATGGGTGAAGAAAGAAAGGAAAGCAATCGAGCAAGTCCAGTCCCTTGGTCTTTTTTCAGTTCCATGATAATCTATTCAGGTTCCGTGGCTGCCTTCCTGGTAGCCACAGAGGAGAAAGAGAGGAAGAGAGGGGAAGAGGAAAAGAAGGAAAGAAGGAAAGAGAGAGAGAGGAAGGAAGGAAGGAAGGAAGGAAGGAAAAAAGAGAAAGAAAAGGGGAGGGAGGGAGGGAAGGAGGGAGGGAGGGAGAGAGAGAGAGAGAGAGAGAGAGAGAGAGAGAGAGAGAGAGAAACACTCACACAGAAACAGGAGTCATGAGCTCTCTGATCTCTAGATCCTGTGGGCTGAACACCTACTTGCCCCAGCCCCAGCCTGGACTCCAAGGACAGATACCACCCTTTTCTCTATGTTGAGCTCCAGTTCCTACAAGGAAGATGCTCACTACACTGAAAGAACATGGAGTGAGGAAGTCTGTCCGTGCTGTGCAGACACCTGATCCATGCTTGGAAAAGGCAGAAAAGCAAAGAATCCAGCAGTCAGACGTTCAGAACGGAGGCAGTTTCCACATCAGATAGGGAGGCCAGGTGAGAGAGCACCCTCGTGAATTCGTTAGGAAGACATCACTACTGCACCAGTCCACCCGGGCACTGCTCATCACTGCACACCACTGCACACCCTCCTGAATTCGTTAGGAAAACATCACTACTGCACCAGTCCACCCAAGCACTGCACACCGGTCCACGACGTCTTGTCTTGGATGGCTTTCCCCTGCTCCACCGTCTACACCCACCCTTTCCCTTGCTGGCTCCTGGGTATCCTGGGGCACCTCCTCCAGGAAGCCGTCCCTGACTCCACGGTTGTATGGAACCATTCCTCTGTTAGAGTGTGGTACCCTGTTTACACAGCTGTGTCCTTTACCAGATTGGCACCTCCTCAGGGGCAGGGCCCCTTATGAGTCGTGTGTGTGTGTGTGTGTGTGTGTGTGTGTGTGTGTGTGTGCGCGCGCCTGGCATCTCTCAGCCTAGGGCCCCACCCATCGGCAGCTTAAGAAGTGTCCCTACAATTAACACATGTTTTTCCTCTGCCTCGTCTCCATTTGTATCTCCCCCCACACTCCTCTCTCTCCTGGTGTTCCATAACTCTATCCTAGGGTTACCTGATGATGACCAGTGTCTGTGGGTGCAGGGCAGGGACCAGCCATCAGCACCTTTGCAGGAGAGGTTTCTGGGAGACACAGCTTTTGGTGATGGGGTGGAGGTCCCTACCCTTTGTGGAGGTGCCCTTCTTCATCTGTCCCTGTTACCCAGTCTTTACTACATCCAGTGCTGGTCACCTGGGCTTGCAAGGAATTCTTGGAGCCTGAACGCCTGGGCCTGGGGAAGGAGGGCTAGCTTTGTACTCCTTGCCCATGAGAGGAGGCCTGGAGTCCAGACTACTGACTCTGGGGCAGGAGGGCTGGGGCCTGGACCCCTGGGTCTGAGGGAGGAGGGCTGCGATTTGGAGCTTTGAATCTGAGTGAGGTGGGGCTGGTCTGAAGGATCAGACCTGGGCCCTCACCTTCTGTGTCCCATCAGAAGAAATCCCTAGGGTTTAAAGTCCTGGTCTGTCTCTTGCACACTCTGGTTTTAGAAACATCTGGTTTTATACAGCAGCTCCACCCAGGCAGGGTGGGGTTGGGGATAGGCAATCAAATGCCCAGCTCCTCGGTGAAGCATACGCTGGCTCCTCCCACCCACCGGGACATGCCCTCTTCTGCTCTGGGCTTGCCTCCGTCAGAGGATCCATCATCCTGACATGGCCTGACACCAGGCATCCCAGGCAACAGCTTCATGCCAGCCTGGCCCGCCCTGGTGGATGGATGGGTGGGTGGATGGGTGGGTGGTTCCCAGGTCCCAGGACCTTTTCCCCAAAGGCCAGGCAAAAGCAAAGACCCAAGCCGGTATGGCCCCCACACCCTGCCTGGCCAGAGAAACCCAGGGTGTGAGAACTGGCCTTGTCCAGTAGAGCGCTGGGTGGCCAGAAGAGATGAAGCAGGGAGAAGGAAGCTGAGACAAAAAGACAGACAACAGACAGACAGGGCAGGGGAGGGAGGAGGAAACTCACAAAGAAACAGAAATGTAAGAAGAGGAAAGATGAATACATAGAAGAATAGGAGAACAGACAGATGATAGACAGTAGATAGAAGAGGACAGAAAGGGATAGGTGATTGCCTAATAGGTAGGTAGGTAGATAGATGATAGATAGATAGATAGATAGATAGATAGATAATAGATAGATAGATAGAAGATGACAGAAAGGGATAGGTGATTGCCTGATAGGTAGGTAAATAGATGATAGATAGATAAGATAGATGATAGACAGATAGACTGATAGATGATAGACAGTGACAGATGATAGATAGATAGATAAATGGCAGATAGAAAGGAGACAGAAGATGATTGATAGATGGTAGACAGATTGTGATAGATAGATAGATAGATAGATAGATAGATAGATAGATAGATGATAGACAGACAGCTAGATACACAGATGGCAGAAAGGAGACAGAAGATAGATGATTGATAGATGGTAGACAGATAGTGACAGATGATAGATAGACAGACAGATAGATGGCAGATAGAAAGGAGACAGAAGATAGATGATTGATAGATGGTAGACAGATAGTGACAGATGATAGATCGATAGAAGATGACAGAAAGGGATAGGTGGGGGCTGGAGAGATGGCTCAGAGGTTAAGAGCGCCAGCTGCGCTTGCAGAGGACCCGGGTTCGATTCCCAGCACCCACATGGCGGCTAAGAACCATCTTTAACTACAGTTCCAGGGGAATCCAATGCCCTCTTCTGACCTCTACGGCACTGCACAACATGGGTGCACCAACCTGCATGCAGACAGTATATTCATGCACATAAAAAAATAATAAAAAAAATAATAAAAACAAATAAAAATACATTAAAAAGGGATATGTGATTGCTAGATAGATAGATAGATGGAAGATAGAAAGGAAACAGAAGATAGGTGATTGATAGATGGTAGATAGTGACAGATGATAGATAGATTGATTGATTGGTTGATAGATGGTTGAAAGGTGATAGATGTGTGGATATATAAAAGATAGATTGGTGATGGATAATGGGTGATAGAAAATAGATGACAGATAGTTGATAACAGATGATATATTGGTGACAGATGATAGAAAGATAGATGAGAGGGGCTGGAGAGATGGCTCAGGGTTAAGAGCACTGGCTGCTCTTGCAGAAGACCCAGGTTCAATTCCCAGCACCCACATGGGAGCTAACAACTGTCTGTAACTCCAGTTCTAGGGGATCCAATGCCCTCTTCCAACCTCCACTGCCATTGCACAACATGGATATACTTACACACATACAGGCAATACGTTAATACACATAAAATGGTGGCACACGCCTTTAATCCCAGCACTTGGGAGGCAGAGGCAGGCGGATCTCTGTGAGTTCAAAGCCAGCCTGGTCTACATAGTGAGTTCTAGGACAGCTGGGGCTATGGGGAGACCCTGTCCCAAAAAGATCAAAGAAATCTGTTTGATTTATTGTTTTACATGTATGAGTGCCTTGCCTGAATGTGTATAAGTGCACCCTGTCATGCAATGCCCTAAGATGTTGGAAGAGAGCATAGGATCCCCTGGAACTGGAGTTACAGTAGTTAGCCACCATGTGGGTGCTGGGAACCGCACCCGGATCCTCTGCAAGTGCAGCCAGTGCTTTCAACCGCTGAGCCATCTCTCCAAGCCTTAAGAAAGGTGATCTGGGGCTGGAGAGATAGCCTAGCAGTTAAGAGCACCGACTGTTCTTGCAGAGGACCCGGGTTCGATCCCCAGCTCCCACATGCTGGCTAAGAACTGTCTGTAACTCCAATTCCAGGAGAACTCCAGTTCCAGGGGAATCCGAGACCCTCTTCTGACCTCCGCAGCATTGCATGACACAACCTACATGCAGACAGTACACCATACTGCAGACAGTACACCTCCGCAGCATTGCAGGTGCACCAACCTACATGCAGACAGTACATTCATACACATACAAAAATAAAATTCAAAAAAAGAAAAGTGATCTTAAAAAGAGTTTTGTTTTATAAAAATAATAGTAATCACAGGATCTGGTGCAGACACCCCAGGTCCTCATTCCTTCCCGACTGTGACTCAGTCTCCCTGATGGTCAGAGCACCAAGCCCAGGCTGCTCCCTGGAGGCACTGACCAACGGCTGCGAGTTCTCCCACACACAGTCCCTGAGATGCTGATTCCAGTATCCAAATCCTCAGCCCCCCAGCCTGGCACATGCCTAGTACATGTGAGATCATGCGTCAGGGGGTGCCACGGACACGATCGTGCCCCATGTGTGATTGCTGGCACTGTACAACCTATCTGTGAGTCTTTTGAAAAGCAAAAGTCTATCTAAGACCCCTTTCTCATTTTTCTTCACACACACACACAGACACACACACACACATACACACACACACACACACACACACACACACACACACGTCAGCCTGGCAGAGAGCATACTTCTCGATCTAGTTTAGGCTGCCATGCAGCACGTGCCAGCAACACAGACAAGCACGTGTGTGCATTTTATCCACCACCGGTTGCTGAGGTGTGCTCCTGGGGGGACCCATTTGGACACAGTCTGCATGGAAGTGGGGAGGGCTGGGTGAGTGTGGAAGAAGGGAGGGGGAGGTGAGGAGATATTGGGGAGACAGGAAAGGGGAGATAGATGGAGACACAGAAATACAGGGAGGGGGCAGAGCTGACCCTCAGTGATCATTACGTCCTTCAGACGGGAAATAATTTCAGGGAAAGATGGAAAGGGAGGTAAGTTTGGGTGTGAGAGGGAGGCAAGGGGACCTTCAGTTCAAGACAGAACAGAACGGGAGATAAAGTCAGGGGCTGAGACAGGAGGGAGGATGGAGGGCCAGGGTGAGGGACTGGGAAGGGAGGCCCGAATGGAGAGGGGCCGCGGGGGGGGGGGGGCAATGTCGGGAATCACAGCGGGTGGAGCTGCCTGACTGCCTGACCTCAGAGCTCTGGACACGCTTAGCCTGACGTCAGCCCCTCCTCCGCCCCCGCCTGTGCTGGTCTTCAAATGCCCCCCCTCCAGCTAGCTCCAGACACATGGACCGGAGAGCACGCCTGGCAGGACAGACTTCAGCAAGGCCCACAGCCATGCGACAGGTGCGTGTATGCGTGTGTGTGTGTGTGTGTGTGTGTGTGTGTGTGCGCGTGTGCGCGCCACCCTGTCAGAGAATGAATACTGTATGCGTGGCCATGGTTAGAATGTGATTGTACTTGTGTGTGTCTGTGTATGTCTGTCGTGTGTGACAGGGACCTTATGTGTTCAGGATGGAAAGCACACGAGCTGGAGTGTTCAGGCTTCTGTTGCTGTGTATGGCTGGTCTTCCACACACATGGTACAGCTCCCTATTTCTTTAACTCTGTGCAGGGGGGGGGGCTCCCTAGGCTGGAACCATAGATCAGGACAGCAAGGAGCCATGCTGGGTTTGTGCCTGTGTGGAACAGTGTGCATCGCTGAGCCAAATGAGGCCTCCAACATTCAGCTCTTCTCAGTCCGTGAAAATAGGAGCTTCGGACGCTCTGCGCCCAGCCGGTCAGGATTTCTACAGAAACGCTGTGTGTCTGTCCCTTGGCCCCAGAGGCCAGTGGCTGTCTGGGTATTTGTTGCCATGTAGACATATATCTCGATGCTGTTTCGCCCTGGGGCTGAAGGGCTTGTGCCCCCAGGTGGCCCTGGGTGACTGTCAGTGGAGGGGTCCCGTGGAGGGTGCTTAGCCTCAGACAAGGTGCCTGGGGTCATCTGGGTGCCTGAGTGTGGTCCTTCTCATGGGTGGGTACAGCTATTGATACTTTTCCAATTCTCACCTGTCTCCATGACTCCAGCATAAAATGAGCTCCCCCCCCCCCCCGCCTGCCTCTTGCCCCCTCCCCTCCACACACACCTCAGGAAACCAGACAGGGCCAAGTTTGAGGCAAAAGGAAAGAGAAGATGGATTCTAGATGAAAGAATAATTTTAACTGAATGTTTAAAAGCTCTCTCTCAAGTCAGGCACCATGCACCTGTGGCTCCAAATACTTCGGAGGCTGAGGCAGGAGGATGCTGAATCTAGGAATTCGAGACCAGTCTCAGAAACATAGGAAGCCCCCAGGTCTTCTGTTCAGATCCTAGAAAAATCTTTAACTCCCCTCTGTTGTTCAGAAACATAACATGAGCCACAATTGTTTGTTTGTTTGTGTCATTTTTGAGACAGGTTCCCTGTAGCCCCAGCTGCCTGGAACTCACTCTGTAGGGCTCGGTGGGCAAAGGGGCTTGCTGCCAAGAATGACATAACTGAGTTCTATACCTGGAGGTAGAAATAGTAAAACAGCTCCCACAAACTGTCTTCTGACCTTCACACACACAGTGATACTTTAACTGTGCCATGCCTACGCCCCCCCATACATGCACAAAAAAATAAATAAATATAAACAAATTTTAAGTAAAAAGAAACAGGTAGCCAGGCATGGTGGCATACCACAAACTAATCTTCCCTTGGCTACTTTTCTAACAATTTGCAAACGTGGAAAGCTATTTGCTGACAAACGGTAGCAGGCCTTTGCCTGCTGACAACTGCTGTATATTTTTAAATATAATTGTTTTGGGCTGGCAATACGGCGCAGTAGGTAAAGGTGTTTGCTGCCAAGGCCGATGACCCAAGTTCAATCCCCAGGACCCACATGGTGGAAGGAGAGACGTGACACTCACAAACTGTTCTCTCACTGCCACACACATCATAGATTTGTTTTTAGTTTTGTTTTTGTTTTGAGACTGGGTCTCCCTGTAGCCCCAGCTGTCCTAGAACTCACTCTATAGACCAGGCTGGCCTTGAACTCACAGAGATCCACCTGCCTATGCCTCCCGAGTGCTGGGATTAAAGGTGTGTGCTACCACGCCAGGCCCAACACCATAGATTTTTTTTTTAATTTTTTAAAATTTTATTTATTTTTTGTGTGTGTATGAATGTACTGTCCACATGTAGGTTTGTGCACCCGTGTCATGCAATGCTTCGGAGGTCAGAAGAGGGTCTCAGATTCCCCTGGAACTGGAGTTCTCCTGGAATTGGAGTTACAGACGGTTCTTAGCTGCCATGTGGGTGCTGGGGATAGAACCCGGGTCCTCTGCAAGAGCAGTGGGTGCTCTTAACGACTAGGCTATCTCTCCAGCCCCACACCATAGATTTTTACATGGGATCCAAACTCTGCTGTTCATGCACAAAAAGCATTTTACCCATAGAGCCGTGTCTTCAGCCTATTAATTTTAACTTTTAAAATATTTTATTATTTTTATTTTCTGTTTAAGTCTGCATGTCTGTACATGCACCCGTGTTGTACAATGCCCACAGAGGACAGAAGAGGGTGCTGGATATCCCTCTGGAACTGGAGTTATAGATAGTTGTTAGCTGCCTTGTGGGTGCTGGGAATGGAACTCTGGTCCTCTACAAGAACAACCAGTGCTCTTAACTGCTGAGCCATCTCCTCAGCCCATTAAATTCATGGTTTTAACTAACTAACTAACGAACTAACTAACTAACGAACTAACTAACTAACTAACAAGATCGGAAACTCGGGACCTCAGTCATACCGACTGCTGAACTGGGGGATGCCTACATAATCTGATAACTCATCCCATAGTCAGCCTTGGGGGGAGGGTCCTGTCGCCTCAGAAGTAGTTGGCATGACAATCAAATTGCCTGTGTTTGGACCATAAATCCTCTACTTATGCCCCGAATGTCCTTGGGCAAGAGAATTGATCACTCTAGGCCCCTGCGTCCCCACCCGAGAGAGCAGTAGTATCTACATGGATTTATCGACTGTAGGGCAGAGTCTAGCTGGATCAGGTGTCACACAACCATTTTACAGATGAGAGGATGGAGGCCCTCTTGCCCTCCCCCACCTACACTTGCATGAATGTGCCCCTGTCAGGGAGCTGGGCAGTGGGAAGAGGGGCACAGGCCCGGCTTTGGAATGGCATACCACTCCTAGTTACCTCAGTTTTTCTACCTGTATGATGACTGCAAATGCTGTCTGTCTCCTGGGGCTCTCCAGAGAAGTAAAGCCAATGTATATAAACAGCTGTAGTCAGTGACTGGAATACAGAGTTCAAATCCCGTAATTCCAGGCATGGCCTTGGGCCTCTGTGTGATTCTATGAGGCTCAGTGGCTCCACCTGTACAATGGGTGTAACAGAGTACTTATCTGGGGCTGGGGGATGTAACTCAGTTGGTAGAGAGCCTGCCCAGCAGGCTCCAAGCCTGGGATCCATCCCCAGCACCACATAAATTGGGTGTGGTGGCATGCACCAATAATCCCAGCACTTGAGAGGTAGAATCAGAAGGTTATCCTTGGCTACTCAGGGAGTTCAAGGCCAGCCTGGGATACCCAAGAGCCTGTCTAAATAAGTAAAAATAAATAGGGGCTGGAAAGATGGCCTAGCAGTTAAGAGCTCCAACTGCTCTGGAAGAGGACCCGGGTTCGATCCCCAGCACCCACATGGCGGCTAAGAACCGTCTTTAACTCCAGTTCCAGGGGAATCTGACGCCCTCTTCTGACCTCTGCTGCATTGCACGACACAGGTGCACAAACCTACATGCAGATAGTATATTCATACACTTAAAAATAAATAATAAATAAATAAAATTTTAAAAAATAAAGAAATAACTTCATTTAAGTGACAGAACAGTACTTGGTATGCACCATTTTTAAAATTTATTTATATATGTTTTTATCAAATCTAGACCCGTGTCCCCCCCATCCCCCCACCCCACCAGAGCTCATGCATTCTGCCAAACATGCTTTTCATCTCTTTCTCAGTCTTTCTCAATATTCTCCATGTAGAAGTTGACTGTTTTGAGCAGAAGTTCAGTGTTTCAGTCAGTTCTTTGATGCAGTCCTTTCTGTTGTTGTTTCCAATATGTTGGTATGCACCATTTTGTACAAACCTTTTAATGCCTAGTGTTATTCATATCTCAACCCAAAGTAACTTAATTATGGAATGAATCTTAATTTATTATTTTTAATTTTTTTAAAGACAGGGTCTCCCTGTAGCCCCAGGTGTCCCAAAACTCACTCTGTAGACCAGGCTGGCCTTGAACTCACAGAGACCCACCTGCCTCTGCCTCACGAGTGCTGGGATTAAAGGTGTGAGCCAACAAACTAGGCTCTTTTTTAATTTTAAAAAATATATTTTATGGGGCTGGAGAGATGACTCAGTAGATAAGAGCACCGACTGCTCTTGCAAAGGACCTGAGTTCAATTCCCAGTACCCATATGGCAGCTAAGAACCTACTTTAAACCGGGTGTGGTGGTGCATGCCTTTAATCCCAGCACTCTGAAGGCAGAGGCAGTCAGCTCTCTGTGAGTTCAAGGCCAGCCTAGTCTATGTTGGGAGTTCCAGGCCAACCAGGGCTGCAGGGAGACCCTGTCTCAAAAAGACATATGAATATTCCCCCATATATTACTAATTTTTTAAAATCTCTGTGTGTGAGTGTGTGTGTGTGTGTGTGTGTGTGTGTGTGAATATACGCATGTGTAGGTCAAAGGACAACTTTGATGTGGGTTTATTCTCTCCACCCATTCTGTGGGTCCTGGGGATTGAACTGGGGGATTGAACTGGGGTCCTCCAGACTGGCAGCTAGCACCTTAATGTACTGAACCATCTTGCTGACCAAAATCTTAATTTTATGTGCCAGTAAGAAAGATAGAAAAGCTTGAGACTTTGGGTTGTGTAACACTTAGGGCCATAAGAGGTGTTAAAACGGGGTAGGGATGGGTAAGAGCTTGCTTTAGAGCAGATCAAGTAAATGCCTAGCTTGGTGACTCCTGGCACTCAGTACACAGCTCAGGCTGGTGAATGTGGAACTTGAGACCAGCCTGGGCTACACAGCAGGACTGTCTCTAACAGAAAGAAAGGTAGTAATAAAACCATGCAGTAAGCGCACATAATGGTCACAATTATTTTCACTGAGGAGTGAGGGAGGATTTTGATTGGAGGAGACAGCTACGGATGGCTCAGTGGTTAAGTACACCTGCTGTTCTTGCGAGGGACAAGAGTTCGGTTCCCAGCATCTGCGTTAGGTGGCTCATAACTGCCTACAACTCCAGCCCAAGAAGACCCAGCACCTTCTACTGGTCTCCAAGGGCACCGTGTGCACACACATACTCATGCATAAAAGTAAAATAAATCTTTAAAAGTCCAGGAATGTCACCATCCATCTTGGGCGCCCAGCTTGGAAAAGATGAATGAGGTCTTCCAGGGGGCCCTGGGGATTCATTCTTCCTTCACCCTCTCGCCCTCTCCCTGCAGGACATGCCCAAGGCCACCCAGGCAGTGCGCCGCTGCTCCGGCCTGGCCCGGAGGCTGCTAACCATCATCTTCGCCCTGCTCATCCTGGGGCTCATGACCTGGGCATACGCTGCAGGCGTGCCTCTGGCCTCGGATCGCTACGGCCTGCTCGCCTTCGGCCTGTACGGGACGTTCCTGAGCGCGCACCTCGTTGCGCAGAGCCTCTTCGCTTACCTGGAGCACCGGCGCGTGGCGGCGGCCGCGCGGCGCGCGGGGGCCAAGGGCCCGCTGGATGCGGCCTCGGCGCGCAGCGTGGCGCTCACCATCTCCGCGTACCAGGAGGACCCCGCGTACCTGCGCCAGTGCCTGACCTCGGCACGCGCCCTGCTGTACCCGCGCGCGCGGCTGCGCGTCCTCATGGTGGTGGACGGCAACCGCGAGGAGGACCTGTACATGGTGGACATGTTCCGCGAGGTCTTCGCCGACGAGGACCCCGCCACCTACGTGTGGGACGGAAACTACCATCAGTCCTGGGAGCCCGCGGCTGCGGGCGCGGTGGGTGCCGGCGCCTACCGGGAGGTGGAGGCCGAAGACCCCGGGCGGCTGGCGGTGGAGGCGCTGGTGAGGACGCGCAGGTGCGTGTGCGTGGCGCAGCGCTGGGGCGGCAAGCGCGAGGTCATGTACACCGCCTTCAAGGCGCTGGGCGACTCGGTGGACTATGTGCAGGTGAGTCCCAGGGTCCCGGAGCCACCTGTGACCTCACACTCCCCATTTCCACGGTTGCTTCCGTTCAGTGCCGAGATTCCAGTGGGTTGGGTGTGGTGGTGCACGTCAGGGAGGTTGGGGGCAGAAGGATGGGCGTTCAGAGTCAGGCTGGGCTGCTTAAGACTCAGCCTCAAACACACAGGTTTGAAGAAATCGCTTCCTTTCTCCTTGATCCATTTTGTGGAGAGATTTTCCTACACGCATCTAATTATCCTACAACGGAGCATTCATTCAATTATTTGTTCAATGCAGGACCTCTCTCTCTTTTTCTGGTGTGTGTGTGTGTGTGTGTGTGTGTGTGTGTGTGTGTGTGTGTGTCTTGGGTGGGCAGGTGTATGCACCTATTGGAGCCACAGAACATCAGGTGTCCTTCTCCATCGCTCTTTGCCTTATCCCTTGAGACAGTCTTTCACTGAACCTGGTGCTAGGCTGTCAACCAATAAGCCTCCACAATACCCCTAACCTCCACCCCTCACACCCCTTATCTCCACTCCCTACCAGCACTCGGTTTCCAGGTAGACACTTTTTACATAGGTGCGATTTTTTTTTACAGCTTTTTCATTTTTTTATATGAGACTTGTGGATTCAAACTCAGGCGTCATGATGCATGGGAAGCCCTGACCATCTTCTCAGCCACAATCCTTTCCTCTTTTTCATTCGAAGCCCATTCCAGACAGAAACTCTAATTCATATTCACTCACTTATCAATCCATTGATTTAACATGGATATTTATTCAATCTTTTATTATTTATTTATTTATTTACTTATTTATTTATTTATTTTGGTCTTTTTGAGACAGGGTCTCCCTGTAGTCCCAGCTGTCCTGGAACTCACTCTGTAGACCAGGCTGGCCTTGAACTCACAAAGATCCACCTGCCTCTGCCTCCCAAGTGCTAGGACTAAAGGCGTGAGCCACCACGCCTGGCAATCTTTTATATTTTATTATTATTATATGTGTATGAGTGCTTTGCCTGCATGTCTTGTAATGCCCACAGAAGTCGGAAGACAGTATCAGATCCCCTGGAACTGGAGTTAGGGAGGGTTGTTAGCTACCATGTAGGTGCTGAGGCTTGAACCTGGGTCCTCCGAGCCATCTCTCCAGCGCCTGTTTATCCAGTCTACCCAGTTGGTGCCATGATTCCTACCTTTTTTCATTTTCTTTCCTTCACTCATTCACATAGGCATCTACTTACACAAACAACGTGGCCCTCATTCACTGGGTCTTTCTTTCGGTTGCTTGTCCCAGGGCTGGGACTAAATACCTTGACAGAAGCATCTTAAAGAAGAGAAGGCCTGCAGTCAGGAGCTTAGGGTGGCTGGAGTATTCAGGAAGCAGGGGGGAGAGGAACTGAAGGTCCACCCCAGCCACCCACACCTTCTTGCAAGGCTTCACCTCCTGAATGCAGTTGGTACTCCCAGTGGGAGCCCACGTATCCAGACACAGGAGGACACCCCACATGCAAGCCCTTCTTCCTTCCCTTCATTCATGCAGCCATTGCAGACAGAAGGAAACATTTATTCATCCATCCATTCATTATTTCACTCACCCATTCCGCTGCTCATTCATTACAGAGATTCATTCATTTACCCAGCTATTCACGGGATGATCTATCCAGCTATCCGGCCTGCACTGCTTCCTTTCTTTCCTCATCCAATACAGAAGAGCTTTCCTTCACACTTCCATCTGGGCATACATCTGTCTCCCCAGCATAGACAGCATTCACTTATGCATTCATTCACTCACTTGCTCAGTACACACAGGGACTTGCTCCCTCCCCCCTCCTCCTTCCCTTTCTGATATCTTTTCTCAATGTTGAGACTTTTTCCGTCCATCCATCCATCCATCCATCCATCCGTCCATCCATCTGATTCAATGTAGACCTTTATTTTGTCATGGGTTCATCCAACATAGAATTGTTCACTAACGTGCTTCTTCGATTGCTGCTGTAATTAAAATACTCTGACGAAAGCGGCATAAAAGAGAAAGGGCTTTAGCTCACAGGTCTGGGTCCAGCGATCATGGAGGGAAATCAAGGCAGGAGGACCTTGAACTCGCAGTTGTAATCCATCCACAATCAAGAAACAGCAAGGCAAGATGGATGGCTCCACAGTTAAAAGCACCAGATGCTCCTGCAGAGGACCAGGGTTTGATTCCCAGCACCCACATGGCGGCTAACAACGGTCTATAACTCCAGTTCTAGAGGATCTGGCACCTTCTGGCCTCCATAGGTGTTCCATGACATGGATGCTCTTACATACATGCAGGCAAAACACTCACGGAAGAAGAAGGAAGGAAGGAAGGAAGGAAGGAAGGAAGGAAGGAAGGAAGGAAGGAAGGAAGGAAGGAAGGAAGGAAGGAAGGAGAAAGAAACAGAAATCAATGAATGCTTGTGCCCAGGCCACTTTTTGTTCAGTGGATCCTCAGCCCTTGGGAAGGGTGCGACAGACCGTTGGCACGTTTTCCCACCTCAATGAATCCAATCAAGTTAATCCCCCAAGGCATGCCCAGATGCTCATCTTCCAGTTGAGTCTAGACCTTACCAAGTGGACAAGTGTGATTAACCATCAAAGTTACATTAGATTTCTATTGCTCGTAACAATGATCGTGAATTTGATAGCTCAAAAAACTTATCACTTAGGTTGTCATGGTAACTTATTAGCTCACAGTTTGTGTGAGTCAGAAGTCTGAGCACAGACTGACCAGGTTCTATGTTCAGGTCACTGTACAGCAGGCTGTCACTGAGGTGTCAGCTGAACCAGCGATATATCCAAGGCTCAGGGGTCTTCTGAGGCCGGGTATCTGCTGGAAGAATTAATCCTCATGCATCCTGTAGAACTCATGGTAGCTTGCCTCTTCAATGCCTAGAGTCTTGGGAACTTCTGGACTCTTTTTTTCTGATACAGGATCTCCCTATAGCCCCAGCCAGCCTAGAACTCACTATGTAAAGCAACCTGGCCCCAATCTCAAAGAGATGGGTCTGCCTCTGTCTCCTGAGTGCTGGGATTAAAGGTGTGCACCACGACAGTTGGCTACTTGTAGACTCTTTTAAAGGCTTCGCTTGATTAGGTTGAACCCCACCTATGAGGATCTCCCTTTGATCAACTGATCACCAACAGCTTTGGCACTTTGATTACCTTGAAAAATCTAAATGCCACTTGCATAGAGAGTAACATAATCCCAGGGATTGTATGTTGTCACTTTTGCCGTGGTCTCTTGGTTTGAAGCAAGTTACAGTCTCTGTCACACAAAAGAGAAAGGCGCTCATTATACAGGGCCCGGATCTTGGAGTGCGTGCTACAGTGGGGCTGGAGGGAGGTGGAGAAACCGCTCAGTGATTAAGCGCACTTACTGCTCTTGCAGAGGACGCAAGTTCTCTTCCTAACAGTCACACAGTGGCTCACAACCATCTGTAACTCCAGGAATCTGACACCTTCTTCTGGACTCTGTGGACACCCACACTCAACACATGTGCAAGTCCATACATAGACTCACTCATATATATGTATATATATATATGATACATATATAATTTAAAAATCAATATTTTTTAAATTTTATTTATTAGTTTATGTTTGTGAATGCACTGTCTGCATGTACGATTGTACACCCGTGTTGTGCAATGCCGCAGAGGTCAGAAGAGGGCGTCAGATTCCCCTGGAAGTGGAGTTCTCAGCCACCATGTGGGTACTAGAGATCGAACCTGGGTCCTCTGCAAGAGCAGTCGGCGCTCTTAACCACCAGGCCATGTCTCCAGCCTCTAAAAATCAATATTTTAATGCAGCTAGGCGTTGACAAGCATACATTATCTTCCCCCCCCCCTTTTTTTTTTTGGTCTTTTCGAGACAGGGTCTCCCTGTAGTTCCATTTCTTTTTTTTTTTTTAAGGTGTTTTATTTATTATTTTTATTTTATGTGTCTGAGTGTTGTCTGCATGTGTATACGTGCACCTGTGTCATGCAATGCCTGTTGAGGTCAGAAGAGGGCATCAGATCCCCTGGAACTGGAGTTATGGATGGTTGTTACTGCCATGTGGGTGCTGGGAACTAATCTGTGTCCTTTTCAGGGGCAGCCAGTGCTTTTAATGGCTGAGCCATCTCTCCAGCCCCTACTTTCTGTTTCTTGGCTATGGGTGTACTGTGAGCTGCTCCTTGCAGTTCCTGCTGCCTGGCTTGAACTACCCTCCATAAGCCACTGTAGTTGAACCATGAGCCAGAAGAATCTCTCCCTGACGTTACTTTTGTCATATAACTTCTGCCTCCCCAACCCCTATTGCCCTCCTTCCAAGCGCCAGCCCTGTGAGGGGTTCTGGTCTGATCCTGGCCACTTTCATGCCACAGGTCTGCGACTCAGACACGAGGCTGGACCCCATGGCACTGCTGGAGCTGGTACGGGTGTTAGATGAGGACCCCCGAGTGGGGGCTGTTGGTGGAGACGTGAGGATTCTTAACCCTCTGGACTCCTGGGTCAGCTTTCTGAGCAGCTTGCGCTACTGGGTAGCTTTCAATGTGGAGCGAGCCTGTCAGAGTTACTTCCACTGCGTGTCCTGCATCAGCGGTCCCTTGGGTGAGGACACGGGGCAGGGTTTGGAGGGTGTACAGAGAGGAAGGGAGCCGGAGGCGGAGGTTGAGGACACAGACAGGGTTGGGGTTGAGATTGCAGATGGAATAAGATTGGGGGTTAGAGGTGGGCTGGGATTGGTGGAGAGGAGTGGATCTGGGAAAGGATGGAGATTGGGGCTATTGCTGGACAGAAGACAGGGCTGGAGGGTAGAGACGGGGCGGGGGGGGGGCACTGAGCACGTTGTGGTACTGGGGTGAGTGTGGAGTTTGCAGGGTATCATAGGCAGGGAGTCGAGCACCTGCCTGGAGCTAGGTGGGGTGTGTTGGGGTAGGGGAGACAGGCTGACTGGGTGGAGATGAGGAAGGGGGGTGTGGGATGGGAGATGGATTGAGTGCAGCATGGGCCTCAGCAGAGGCTGACGCTCTCACTCCCGACCCCACCCAGGTCTGTACAGGAACAATCTACTGCAGCAGTTCCTGGAGGCCTGGTACAACCAGAAGTTCCTGGGCACCCACTGCACGTTCGGCGATGACCGGCATCTCACCAACCGCATGCTCAGCATGGGCTATGCTACCAAGTAAGTTGAGGGGAGCAGGTGGTTGGGTGTACAAGACCAATATGGGGAGAGAGAGAGAGAGAGAGAGAGAGGAGAGAGAGGGGGGGAAGAGAGGGAGAGAGAGAGAGGAGAGAGAGAGAGAGAGAGAGAGAGAGAGAGAGAGAACACCAAATCTAAAAGAACTTGCCAGCCTATGGGCTCCATAAAGTGATACATTGCGGGGGGGGGGATGTCGTTAAGGGCAGAGGAGCCATTTGCATTAAGTAGCTTCTGAGAGAGATATTACTGGAGAATGGGCATGCCATGGGCCGGGAGCTGTGTTCAGCTAGTTCTCCTCCCCCTCCTCTTCCTTTTCCTCCTCCACTCCCTCCTCTTCTTCCTCCTTCTCCCTCCTCTTTCTCTTCCTCCTCTCCTTCCTCTCCTCTTCCTCCTCCTCCTCCTCCTCCTCCTCCTCTTGTTCTTCCTCCTACTCCTCCACCACAACCTCTTCTTCCTCCCAAGACAGGGTCTCAACTCTGCAGCCCTGGCTGTACTTAAATCACAGAGATCCTCCTGCCTCTGCCTCCCAAGGGCTGGGATTAAAAGCGTGTGCCACCACACCCTGCTTTTCTCCACTGTCTGACAGTGTCCGGGCTCTAACCATAAACCAGAGTGCTCACAATTGAGATGGGTCTCCCAATCTCCATTAAGAATCAAGACGATTCCCCCTGGAGACACGCCCCCCCCCACCAACCTGATCTAGATGATTCTTCAAGTGAGGCTTTTTCCCCAGGTGATTCTAGGTTTGGCAAATTGACAACTGAAACTAGACAGCACAGATGTGAACAAATACCTACTCACCCCAGACAGATGACAAATGACAGGCGGAGAGTCCCACCCAAGTCTACTTTGGTGAACCAGTGACTTTATTATTTTTTTTAATTTATTATTTTTTTGAACCAGTGACTTTATTGAGGTTCCTTGAAGGAGCACGGGTGACTCAGGCAGCTGCGTCACCCAAAGCTCACCCCAGCATGGGTGACCACGCATGAGTGTCACATCCCAGGAGCCCCTGTACAACCCGCAGGCAGCTTTGCTGAAGAATTCGCTCTCCAGTACCAGTTGTTCACTTTGGGAATTTAATCTTTTGGAGTCTTGTAACTTTCGAAGCTTCCTGAGTCTCAAAATTTCTATGAGCTTCCATAGAACTTCCTGAGTCTTAAGAAGAGCTTCCCTCCACCCTCCAAGAGGGAAGGTTTCAATTTTCCAGAAGCCACTTATCAGTTCTATCATGGAGGAAAAGCCAAGAAGTGGAAAGTTCCAGCATTAGGGAGAGAAATGTCAAATAGAGTGCTTGGGGTGGGGGCGGGGTAGGGGATGGGTGGGGTGGGGGGGTGGAGACAAGATTGTGACTGCAGCCTCAAAGTCCAAAAGAGCTGTGTTAGTGTGCTTTCCTCTGGCTGTGATAAGTACGCAGACTTACCCAAAGCCCCTGGGAGAGGAAAGGGCTTATTTAGTCTTCAATTTCTAGGTCACAGTCCAGTTACTGAGGAAAGTCGGGGCTGGAACTCAAGGCAGGAACCCACAGGCAGGAGCTGAAGCAGAGACGGTGGAGGAACGCTGCCTACTGGCTCGCTCCCCTGGCTTGCTCTTTTTAATTTATTTTTTATTTTTTTGTGTATGAGTGTACTGTCTGCATGTAGGGTTGGTGCACCCGTGTTGTGCAATGTCTCGAGGTCAGAAGAGGGTTCGGAATTCCCCTGGAACTGGGAGTAAAGATGGTCTTAGCCACCATGTGGGAGTTGGGAAATCCGAACCCGTGTCCTCTGCCAAGAGCAGTCGGTGCTTCTTAACCCTCTGAGCCATCTCTCCAGCCCCTCAGTACCGTTTTCTAGACATGCCAGCTCGACCTGCCAAGGGATGATGGGCACGGCCCCACAAAGACTGTGGCCCTCGCAGCGACATCAACTGGCAATAGGCAAGCAGATGCGCCAGATAGACAATGCGCCCGAGGATCCAAGGAGTGCAGTTTGGTTAGCAGATTTTGTGTAGTTTGACAACACTAACCAACATGTTACTGCGCTCCTACCCAGGAGTTCCCGGAGAGGAGGACAGACACCCACAAGAACCTCCACTCCATGAAAGCCTTCTAAGATCTGTATTAAAATGAGAAAGCCGCTGGAGGTTAAGAGCACTGAATATGGGTCTAGATTTGATTTGTAATGTAATCATATATTTATATATATACATATATATACATATATATGCACTGAGTGGTCTAGATTTGATTTTAATGTAATCATATATTTATATATATACATATATGTATATATATATATGTATGTATGTATATATATATATATATACATATATGTATATATGCACTGACTGCTCTTGCAGAGGACCTGGGTATAATTCCCAGCACCCACATGGCGGCTAAGAACCATTCTTAACTCCAGTTCCATGGGAATCTGATGCCCTCTTCTGACCTCCACGACCACTGGTGTACTTACATACATGCAGAAAATAACACTCATACACATAAAGTTAAAATAATGAAATACTTTTTTAAAAATGAGAGAGCCCAAGGGCTCTGAGTAGAGGACAGACAGCAAAGGCAGATAAAGCAGGACCCTGAAAGTCCCAAGTGACAGGGGAGGGACACCACTGTCAAGTGATGACCCCGGAGAGACACTAGCTTGACCTCTCCTGATAAGCGAACTGCCAGTGGCCACCATGACCTTCCACAGCTGGATTCCACATAGCCTGCATGAGCGTGGCCAGAAACAATACGGGCACTGATTACTGATGTCTGCCTCTGCCACAGGAAGGGGTCCAGCTGCTCCTCTGAGAACTTCTAACACAGAGACTAAGCTAGGTAGCAGCAAGCCCACCCTGCCTTGTCCCTCATGGTAGGACCTGCCAACACAGTCAGCACTTAGTCATGTTAGCAGTAATGATGCTGGCAGCCGTCTCAGCTGCTGTAATCTATTAAAAATGTGGATAGGGATGGGCTTAGTCACAGTAAAAACAGAAGCGGCTGACACTGAGGGAGGAACTACGATAGACCACTTGGCATTGAATCCCCCTGTAGTCCTGCCGGTTGCAAATATTAAACAATTTCATGAATCCGTAGAAAGGAAGTGGAGCGGGCTGGAGAGCTGACTCAGACGCTCTACAGGATCCCAGTCAGGCAGCTAACTGTAACTCCAGCTCCAGGCAATCTGAGGCCCTCTTCGGGGTTCCAAGGGTAACACACACACACACACACACACACACACACACACACACACCATACCATTTCATGGGTTGCAGTCCCCCTCACTGAATACAAAAGAAAGTGATGTCCAACTCATGGCTCAGTCCTTAAAGACACTTGCAGTCAAGCCTGATGAGTTTAATTCTCAGGAGGAGGAGAGCATTGACTCCTGTAAACTGTCCTGTGACATTTGATGTCCCCTGACATCTACACACATGCTACACACACACAAGGTGAATGCTGAGAGAGAGGAAGAGAGGACTGAGAACCAGCACCCGTCTCTCTGCTTCCTGAGGGTGCTGTGATGTGACCACCTTCTTCACCCTCCTCTTTACCCCTCCTGTTCAGCAGCAGACCGCATACCCTCGAATGTGAGCGGAAGTAAACCGTCCCTTCCTTATATTGCCTTTGTCAGATGTGTTGTCACAGCAACAAGAAAACTAACACATTAAGAAGCTTGCCCCAATAAGCAGAACAAAGCAGTCACTTTAGAGCCCTGCCCCAGCTGGGTGTGGTGGTGTGTGCCTTTAGTCCCAGTACTCTGGAGGCAGAGGCAGGTGGATCTCTGTGAGATCAAGGCCAACCTGGTCTACATAGTGAGTTCCAGGACAGCTGGGGGCTACAAGGAGACCCTGTCTCAAAAAAGATAGATAGATAGATAGATAGATAGATAGATAGATAGATAGATAGATGATAGATAGATGATAGATAGATAGATAGATAGATAGATAGATAGATAGATGATAGATAAAAAAATAAAACTCTGGGGCTGGAGAGATGGCCTAGGTGTTAAGACCACCGAATGCTCTTGAAGAGGACCTGGGTACAATTCCCAGCACCCACCTGGTGGCTGAGAACCATCTTTAACTCCAGTTTCAGGGGAATCATCCGACGCCCTCTCCTGACCTCTGCAGCATTGCACGACACAGGTGCACCAACCTGCATGCAGACAGTACACTCATACACATAAAAAAAATAATTAAAAATTATAAAAATAAAAACAAGTAAAACTCGGCCCTGACTTGGGGTGCACGCCTTTAGTCCCAACGATTGGGAGGCAGAGGCAGGTGGATCTCTGTAAATTCAAGGCCAGCCTGGTCTACATAGTAAGTTCCAGGCTAACTAGGGCTACATAGTGAGACCCTATGCCAAAATTAATAAAATAATAATAATAATAATAATAATAATAATGGGGACTGGAGAAATGGCTTGGTGGTTAAGAGCTGTGTCATCTCTTGCAGAGGACCCAGCACTCACATGGCGACTAACAGGTAGCTTAGCTGCCGGCCACAGTGCACGACACAGGTGCGCTTAGATGCACGCAGGCAGAACAGTCATATACATAGACTCAAAGTAAAGAACCCAGATAGCAAATGAACAAAACTGCAGCCCTGGGGGACGGCCACTCTGACCTGCCTTTCTTCCTGTCCCTGCCCAGGTACACGTCCCGCTCCCGTTGCTACTCGGAGACCCCGTCGTCCTTCCTGCGCTGGCTGAGCCAGCAGACTCGCTGGTCCAAGTCCTACTTCCGAGAGTGGCTTTACAACGCCCTGTGGTGGCACCGCCACCACGCGTGGATGACCTACGAGGCGGTGGTGTCCGGCCTCTTCCCGTTCTTCGTGGCGGCCACGGTGCTGCGGCTGTTCTACGCGGGGCGCCCGTGGGCGCTGCTCTGGGTGCTGCTGTGCGTGCAGGGCGTGGCGCTGGCCAAGGCGGCCTTCGCGGCCTGGCTGCGCGGCTGCCTGCGCATGGTGCTGCTGTCCCTCTACGCCCCGCTCTACATGTGCGGCCTGCTGCCCGCCAAGTTCCTGGCGCTGGTCACCATGAACCAGAGTGGATGGGGCACGTCGGGCCGCAGGAAGCTGGCGGCCAACTACGTCCCGGTGCTGCCCCTGGCGCTCTGGGCGCTGCTGCTGCTGGGTGGCCTGGTGCGCAGTGTGGTCCAGGAGGCCAGCGCGGACTGGAGCGGCCCCTCCCGGGCCGCCGAGGCCCAGCACCTGGCCGCCGGGGCCGGGGCCTATGTGCTCTACTGGGCGGTGATGCTGACCCTGTACTGGGTGGGCGTGCGCAGGCTCTGCCGGAAGCGCAGCGGTGGCTACCGCGTCCAGGTGTGAGCCTGGCCTTGTAGCTGACCACCGATGGCCATCGGGGGAGGCCAGAGACCGGACTCCATGAGGGCTTCCGGGCCTCAGTTTACCTTTTCAATGGAATGAGTCGATCTGGGACTCTGCAGTGTGGACTACTTTGGGGCTCAGGCTTCTGGGTCTCTGGGGAGGGGTAATTTATTGATCAGCGTGTGGATTCTTAGGACCAGGGGGGAATGACCGGGTTTCTACCTGTTCTTATTTAATCTCTGTTTGTACTGTGATTGTGAGCGAATAAAGAATTTATTTATTTTCTTCTGGCAGCCTCCTTCACTTTTTTTTTTTTTTTAAATGATGGAGGGCTCTGTCCTTGAGACTTGGGGACCCAGGACTCAGTCTTGGATTAAACCTCCACAGGGTACCTGGGAACCTCTTTGGAAACTATAGGTGTTCTAGTTTGGGCCTCCAGGGCTGTGATAAGAGAGAGGCCAAAAACAACCCAGGGAGGAAAGGGTTTCCTGCCCCAGACCATGGACCACCGGTGCTTACTGGCTTGTTCCTTTGGCTTAGCCTGCTTTTTTTTTTTTTTTGAGATAGCACCAGCTGGCCCGAACTCACAGAGCTCCCCCTGCCTCTGCCTCTGCCTCCCTAGTGCTAGGCTCAAAGGTGTGCACCACCATGCTGGGGTTAAAGACGGTTCAAGGCAGACAGATCTTTGTGAGTTCAAGACCAGCCTGGTCTACAGAGCGAGTTACAGGACAGCTGGGGCCACAGGTAGACCCTGTCTTGAAAAGACAAAAAAAAAGAAAATTAGCTGCCTTGTGGGTGCTGGGAATTGGACCCAGGTCCTCCCCTAGAGCAGTAGGTGCTCTTTAACCACTGAGCCATCTCTCCAGCCCTTTTTTAAAATTTTTTATTGAGCATTTGTACATTTCATACAATGGTTCTGAATCAAATTCAGGCCCCCCCATGCCCAACCCCCTGTGAGAACTCATGCATTATTACATCATCCAAGTGAAGCCCTACATTATTACATCATCCAAGCTAAGCCCTACATTATTACATCATCCAAGTTAAGCCCTACATTATTACATCATCCAAGCTAAGCCCTACATTATTACGTCATCCAAGCTAAGCCCTACATTATTACATCATCCAAGCTAAGCCCTACATTATTACATCATCCAAGCTAAGCCCTACATTATTACATCATCCAAGCTAAGCCCTATCCAGTCAAGCTTTTGAACCCAGATGTCCTGTGCAAATTCATGCACTGGAGTCCAGTCAGCACAGGTAGAAATCTAAGTAAGGCACACTCTTCCTCGCCCAGCAGTAATCGGTCTCCTGTAGCTCTCAGTCGCAACCCAGGACCACATTGGGCTGGGCCTTCCCACATCACTCAACTGTCAAGAAAATGCCTGGTAGAAATGCCCGCAGGACAATCCCATAGAGGAAATGGGGTTCCCTCTCCCTGGTGTTTGACGCCAACCATGACAACAGGTATCCCGTATTAGATGGTGGTGCAGCCCTGAAATCCCCTCACCTGGACAGCTGAAGCAGGAGGGGCCCAAACACCCTCATAGAGGCAAATCAAAGGAGAGTTTATTTGGCTCCCAATTGCAGGTTACTGTACCTTATAGAGAAGTCGAGGCAGCAGGAACTCGAGCTAACTGTTGACATCACATCTGCAACCCAGTGTCCCTTTCTCCTTTCATTCAGTTCAGGACCTGCCCTGCCCATGAAACAGGGCTGCCCACACTCAGGGTGGGTCTTCACCACCTCAATGAACCCAATTAAGAATATCTCCACAGAATATGTCCACAAGTCAACCTCATTTAGACAAACCCTCACAGAGACACCTTCCCAGGTGATTCTACATTAAGTCATGTTGACAAAACTAACCATTGTGGGGAGAGATGTCTCACTGGTTAGAGCACTGGCTGGTCTTGGAAAGGACCTGGGTTTGGTTCCCAGCACCCACATGGAGGCTTAATAACCATCAGTAACTGCAGGTCCAGGGATCCAACGCCCTCTTCTGACCTCTGAAGGCATTAGAGGCATGCCATTCACACCCATGAAGGCAAACACTCAAATACACAAAATAAAATTAAGTAAACATTTAAAAAGTTAACCATCGGGGCTGGAGAGATGGCCTAGCAGTTAAGAGCGCTGACTGTTCTTGCAGAAGACCCGGGTCCCATCCCCAGCACCCACATGGTGGCTGAGAACATCTTTAACTCCAGTTCCAGGGGAATCCGATACCTTATTCTGACCTCCATGGCACTGCACGACACGGGTGCACAAACCTACATGCAAACAGTACATTCATACACATAAAAATTAATTAATTAATTAATTAAAATAAAAAGTTAACCATCACAGTTGGCTATAGAGATTAAAGCCACCCTGGGCTACATGATATGGGATACGGTCTCAAAAAAAAAAAATCCAAGATATATTCATCTTCTCTCCTCTCCTCTCCTCTCCTCTCCTCTCCTCTCCTCTCCTCTCCTCTCCTCTCCTCTCTCCTCCCCTCCCCTCCCCTCCCCTCCCTTCTCCTCTCTCTTCTCTCTCTTCTCGTCTCTCTCTCTCTCTCTCTCTCTCTCTCATCTGGCCTGGAACTCACTCTATAAACCAGGCTGGCCTTCAACTCACAGAGATCCACCTGTCTCTGCCTCCTGAGTGCTGGGACTAACAGCATGCACCTAGCCAACATCCTCTTTTAAAACTTTTAAAATTATGGGCTGGACAGATGGTCTAGCGGTTAAGAGTGCCAACTGCTCTTGCAGAGGACCCAGATTCGATCCCCAACACCCACATGGCAGTTGAGAACCGTCTATAACTCCAATTTCAGGAGAACTCCAGTTCCAGGGGAATCCGACACCCTCTTCTGACCTCCGCGGCATTGCACGACATGGGTGCACAAACCTACATGCAGACAGTACACTCATACAAATAAATGAATAAATAAATAAATATTTAAAAAAACTTTTGAAATTATAAAAAAAACTATTAAAATTATTTTAAGTCGGTGTATATATGTGTGTACTTGTGAGTATAGGTACCTGCAGAAGCCAGAGGTGTTGGGTCCAGTAGGAGCTGGAGTTCCAAGTGGGTGTTAGCCACTTAATATACTTGATGGGAATTGAACCTGGATCCTCTGAAAGAGCATCCAGTGTTCTCAACCTGCTGAGCCATCTCTCCAGCTCAAAAACATCTGATTCTCAGAGGCTGGAGAGATGGTTCAATGGTTAGAGCATTGGCTGCTCTTACAGAGGACCGAAGTTCAATTCTCAGCACCCACATGGCAGCTAATAACCATAACTTCAGTTCTAGGGGATCTGACGCCCTCTTCTGACCTCCTTGGGGATTGTATGACATGGGAACACTTACACACATGCAGGCAATACATTCATATATATATATATATATATATATATATATATATACACAATATATATATAATTCTCTTGACTTAAGTTTCCTCTTGAACTACTGTGCCAGTTTCCTGTTAACAGCAATACCCCCTTGAAAAAGCTATCTCCAGTAAACATATAATTTAATGATTTTCATGAATTTAGTAATTTGTGCAGCAATAGCTAACCGAATTTTAGAATGTTATCACCCCCCAGTGGAACTTCATACTCACAGGGATCGCTCTTCGACCACCCGGCTGGCTGGCTGTGTCTGAGGCAGCCACTCCCATCTGTGGATTTACCTATTCTAGTCAGGTATGTTATCTGTGATTCAATTTAGCAAAGTGCTTTCAAAGTCCATCTGTAGTACTTGTCACTAACAACTGTTCTATGGTAAGGGAATCCCATGTTGTCTATCATGTAGCAGTGGATGGGTGGGCGTTTGAGATGTTTCCAGTTGGGGGCTATTAGATACATTGATTTTAAATTATTTTCATGGACATAGGCTTCTTTTTGTCTTGTTTGGGGTTTTGGGTTTTTTTTTTTCAACACAGAGTCTCCTTGTAGCCACAGCTGGCTTGGAACTCACTGTGTAGACCAACGTGGCCTTGATCTCAGAGATCCGCCCACGTGGGTGCTGGGAACTGAACCCAGGACTCCGCAAGAACTGCCAGTGTTGAGCCGTCTTCCCAGCTCCTGAACAAAGGCTTTTAATTGTCCTGGGTATACACCTAGGAATAAAATCGCCAGGTCCAATTCATTTCATTTCATTTATTTTTTTAATTGAGAAAGGTCTCATGTAGTCCAGGCTAGCCTCAAACTTGGCTGAGGATAGCACTGAACTGCTGATCCTCCTGGCTGCACTGCTCAGCCACACACCATCACACTCAGTTTTATGCACTGCTGGGGACTGAACTGAGGGCTTTGTACATGTCAACCACACACTGTGTAGTGTGGTATATCTACACCCCCCAAGCCATCTGTGTGTGTGTGCATTCATGTATGATACACATGTACCACAGCATATATGTAAAAGTCAAAGGACAAACTAATGTGCCAGCCCTGCACCTTGAGACAGGGTCTCTTGTTGGTCACCTTATGTATAGCTGGCCAGCTGGCCCCCGACCTTCTTGCCAGAGGTGTACAAGATGACAGACCCTGACTACTGGGTCCAAGTTTACATGGGTTCTGGACCCACAGAGCTGTCTCCCAGCCCTCCTCTCTAATTGTGTGAGCAACCTCCAGGCTTTTCCACGGGGCCATTTCATTTCACACCAGCGCCGGCTAAGTCAGGAGGCTTCCAATCCCTCACCCCCTTGGCAAGGTCATTACCAAACATTTTAATGACAGGCTATCCCAGACACTGTGAAGTGGTTTCTCTGTGGTTTGGATTTCCTTTTCTTTAATGACTAATGCTGAATCCCATTGTTATAAACTCCAAACAATCACATGACCAGCCCCCTCACCTCACCTCACCCTCCTCCCATAAAACTAGTCATTAAATTCACTAATGCTGAAGGGAGTGGGCTTCCCACTTCAGAACGTGGCAGTGTGTGAACCACACCCCGCCCCAGTGCAATCCCTTCTCTTGTGTGTGTGTGGGGGGGGGGGTACTGTTGTTGGAGACAGGGTCTCACTATCAGCCCTGGCTGGCTTGGAACTTGTTATGTAGACCAGGCTGCCCTTGAACTCACAGAGATCTGCCTGCCTCTGCTTTCCAAACACTGGCTTTGAGATGCTTTTTGCACTTAGTTTTCTTTGGGTTCTTGTCCAGAAATGTAGCTCAGTTATTGTTTACGTAGCACACACAAAACCTTAGGTTCCATCACCAGCACCAAATAAACTGAGTGTGTTGGTCCACACCTGTGATCCCAGTATTCAGGATGTGGGAGGCAGATCAGGAGTTCAAGGTCATCCTTAGCCACACAGTGAGTTCTAGGCCAGCCTGGGTTCTGAGACCCTATCCCTTAAATAAATAAATAAATAAATAAATAAATAAATAAATAAATAAGTGAATAAATAAATAAATCTTAAAAGGTTTTCTTCTAGTCTTTTTTTTAATTAATTAATTTTTTTATGTGTATGAATGTACTGTCTGCATGTAGGTCTGTGCACCCCTTTTGTGCAATGCCGCGGAGGTCAGAAGAGGGTGTCAGATTCCCCTAGAACTGGAGTTAAAGACGGTTCTAAGCAGCCATGTGGGTGCTGGGGATCAAACCCGGGTCCTCTGCAAGAGCAGTTGGCGCTCTTAACCGCTAGGCCATCTCTCCAGCACCTCTTCTATCTAGTCTTTTATATCGAAGAAACTCATCATCTGTCTACACTCGTTTCTACAGAGGAGTCAGCATTACGGCTTTAAGCACTCACTCCCACCCGTGAGCAAAGGTTTCCAGAAACAAGCAGCCCTTCCTACAAGCTGCACCTTTTATGGACCTTCTGCATGGCTGATTAGCTGCTTTGAACTTCAAAGATGGTGGACGGTTTGGAATGTCGCAGGCCCAGAGCCTAAGAATCTTGAGGCATCTTTAACCCTATTCTGGTTTGGATTTTATGGTGACAGAACTCTGAAGAAGGCAAGTTGAGAAAGGAAATGGTTTATTTCGATCCTTCAAGAAAGCCGGGGCAGGAACCTGGACGCAGGAGCTAGAGCACGGACCATGGAGGAACGCTGCTTACCGGCTTGCTCCCCTCGCCCATGCCCAGCCTGCTTTCTTACACAACTCAGGACCACCTGCCAGAGGTCAGGAAGGGTCTAGACTTGTGCCCTGACGCTTCCTGTCCTACCTTGCACTAAACTGTCTGTGTGTACTATGATCAGGGGCTGTTGTCCTCCTTTCTACATGAGTAGTGGTGACCACTTTAAAAAAACTAAACAAAAAACCGAGAGAATCCAGATCTGAAATATGTTTATTTCAGGGGTGGAAGCAAAAGGAATAGAGATACCTTTGTTAATCGCCACTGAAGTACCACTGAAAGAATATCCTGAGGAAACAAACAAACAAGTACCCCGTTAAGAGCACCTGTGGTAGGAACACACATCTGTGGGTGCGGACAGCTGAGATTCAGTTACAAAGAGGCTGGACCCCAGTCTGCTAGAGGAGGGCTGGGGTCAGGACTTCTAGATTCCTCTGAGATGAAAGTCTGCACCTCTAGGTCTGAGAGAGGAGGCTAGGGAGAACTCCTTGGTCTGAGGGAGGAGGCTGGGGAGGACTCCTTGGTCTGAGGGAGGAGGCTGGGGAGGACTCCTTGGTCTGAGGGAAGAGGCTGGGAGGACTCCTTGGTCTGAGGGAAGAGGCTGGGGAGGATTCCTTGGTCTGAGGGAAGAGGCTGGGGAGGACTCAGGTCTGAGGGAAGAGGCTGGGAGGACTCCTTAGTCTGAGGAAAGAGGCTGGGGAGGACTCCTTGGTCTGAGGGAGGAGGCTGGGGAGGACTCAGGTCTGAGGGAAGAGGCTGGGGAGGATTCCTTGGTCTGAGGGAAGAGGCTAGGGAGGACTCAGGTCTGAGGGAAGAGGCTGGGAGGACTCCTTGGTCTGAGGGAGGAGGCTGGGGAGGACTCCTTGGTCTGAGGGAGGATGCTGGGGTCTGGACCCCTGGGTCTGAGGAAGGAGGGATGGGGAGGGTCCCTGGGTCTGAGGGAGGAAGCTGCTGTCTGGATCCCTGGGTCTGAGGGAGGAAAGTCAGGACCTGGTCCCCTGGCTCCGGAGGGCTCCCTCAGGTCTCAGTTCCTGGCTGCAGTGTAGACACGGTGTAATGGGCCCGCTGGGACTCACCACAGCAGCAGGGTGACACTGGCAGACAGCAGCGCGCCGATGACCCCGAGCAGGAGCAGGTTGCCCAGCGTCAGTGCCTGGGGCTTGGTCAGCAGCTGGCCCAGGCTGGGCGTCCAGACTTCCAACTCTTCCGCCCCCTGCCGCCCCCAGGCCAACACTTCCCGGAACCTGATCTGCAGCTCCATCTCCTCGCGGGGCGGGGCGTCCGTCACTGCCGGGGCCGACACGTCAGAGGGCGGACCCAGCCCCGGCCCCGCCCCGCCCCGCCCCGCCCTGCATCGCCCCTACCGTTCAGAAAGAAGTAGAGCCGCGCCAGGGGGCGCTGGTCCTGCTGGATCACGCAGGAGAAGGTCCCGCTGTGCGCCGACTGCACAGGCCGGATCCGCACCAGGTACCCGGAGGACCCCTGCACATCTCGGAAGGAGGCCACGTCCTGAGTCCGGAGCTGCAGGAGAGCCGGGCTGAAGCTGTGGAGCTGGGCCCACCGCAGCCAAGCAGCACAGTGCAGCTCCAGTGCATGCAAGGCCAACAGCCAGCCGGGCCTGCTGCCCCCTTCTGACCCCGCTGCCCCCCGTCCTGAGCCCTGACCCCGCTGCCCCCCGTCCTGAGCCCCGACCCCGCTGCCCCGCTGCTGCACCCCGTCCCGAGTCCTGGACACAGTATCCTTAGCGGCCCCTCCCAACACCCCCTAAAGCCGCACTCCTAACGCACCTGATCCTCCAGATGCACACTGGTCTTCCTTCCTGATCCTCCACACTCCCTAGGTCTTGGACCTAGGGGCCCCCACCCGCCCTCAGACCCCGTCCCCCCCACTCCCACTGGACCCTCCAGCCCTCCCCGGCCCCACTCACACCTCCCGCGAATTTCCAAGAATAAGTGAGCTCCGCCTCTGGCAACCGGAAGCCCACCACGCAAGAAAACAAAGCCTGATCCCCACGAGTCACCGTCACGTCCTGAACTGGAGATGGAGATGGGTGGGGGGGGACTCTTAACGCCATGCCTAGGCCCCACCCCTTTCCCTGCACCCCAGTCCCGCCCTCTCACCTGGACAGTCCAGGGGAAGATCGCAGATGTACGAGTAACACCCGCGGCAGCGGAAACTCCGAGTCTCTTCCTGGACCCCTGTGAGGCGAGACCATGGGTCTGGGTTCCCCTGCAACCATGTTGAGTCTTTGGACTCCCAGGGAGCCACTGTGGAAGGTGGAGGCCTGCCCCGCCTTTTCTGCACCAGTATTTAAATGAGTCTCACGCAAGCCCCGCCCCTTGGGACTCTGCTGATTTGTCTGGGTTGTTGGGCAAGCTAAGACATACCTGTGTATATGTGTCTTCAAAGTGCTGGGGTTCTAGACAGGGCTCTACCACTGAGCCACACTCCAGCCCCTCACTGGGGATTCTAGACAGGGCTCTACCACTGAGCCACACCCCAGCCCCTCACTGGGGATTCTAGACAGGGCTCTACCACTGAGCCACACCCCAGCCCCTCACTGGGGATTCTAGACAGGGCTCTACCACTGAGCCACACCCCAGCCCCTCACTGGGGGTTCTAGGCTCTACCTCTGAGCTTTATCTTCAGCCCTCTTCTTTATTATGAGACAGGGTCTCCGCTTGGCCTAGAACTCTGTATGGTAGCCCTTGGCCTGTCCATCCTCCTTCAGTAGTCTCTGGAGTAGCCCAGATTACTGGCTTCCAACACCTTTGAACAGTAACTGGCTTGTACAGTTTCCTACCGGCTTCCAGTGGATCTGAGGACCACCCAGGCTACCCACCTGCCATCCCAGGTTTACACCCCAACTGCCACCTTTCCGGTCCTTACCGCAGGGAGGAATGCAGACTCCGGCTGTTAAGAGAAAGGAAACGGAAGTCCTGGAGTGATCCACTCCAGCCCCTCCAGATTAGTACAGGTAAGGAGCCCTCCCCTCCAGAGACCAGGGCCTAGGCTCCCAGGACAGAACTTGAGCCAAAACCCTGTTACTAAAGGGTGGGACCAAGTCCACACCGCTTCTCCCAGGGGTAAAGAAAGGCACAGGGCCTACTGCTAGGAATGTGAGAGGGGCTGGTGGGGGGTAGATTCCATGATAGGTGTCCCTTCAGGGTTCCTGGGGCTAATTAGGAGGCCCCAATACAGAGGCCATTCACTGTGGACACCCACCCCGAAGACGCCTGGGTGGATACAGGTCGAGACTCTCCCTAGATCCAATGTAGGAGAGGAAACTAACTGGTCCCAGGGTTTAAGTCAGATGCGGAGTGTGATGCAGGCGACTCAGAACTGGACTTGAGGGCAGCATTTGAGCGCGTGTGTGCGCTTGTGTGTGCATGTGTGTGCACGAGAGCCCAGCAGGAGCAGAGGCGGGCGGGGCAGAGCCTGCTTTACCTTTTCTCAGCTTTAGGATGTTGCTTTCCATTTTATTGGCGGCAGCAGCAAAGGCGCCCTTATAGGACCCTGGAGAGCGAGGCAGGGTCTTCAATAAAGACCACTCCCTGTGGCCGCCCCTTCCCACCTCTCTCCTATAGCCCCATTCGGTCTCCAGAGAAGGCATACAAACTCTCCCAGGCTTTCTCTCTCTCTCTCCTCTCTCTCTCTCCCTCCCTCCCTTCCTCCCTTCCTCTCACCCTCCTGACTACAAGGGGATAGAAACCGTCATGGGAAGAGAGGATGACGCTCCAAGTGTCCAATGCTTAACCAGGTTTGTCTTTCCCGTTCCATCCATCCTCCTTTTAACGGCTGTCATTTGAAAACAGCCATATTCCCCAGAACCCCAGGGCCTTAGCACAGGCTGGCTTCCGTGTTCACCCTCCCTGTCTCACCATTCCGGTCACCTCAAGGGTTTGAATCACTACAAATCTATGACCTCATTAAATTCCCCGTTTTTAATCTCTCATTCTGACCCATTCACATTATATACAGGCTTCATCAGTTTGCAATTACATATATTCATCTATGTAAATTAGATACAAATTTGACATTTTTCTATATCTGCCGGTGACAGGGCCATCATGTTGGCATATATTTTTTTAAATATCTTACGAATGTATGTAACTGCCCCCATGTACCAGTGGACATCAGAAGAGAGTCAGATCCCCTGGAACTGGAGTTATGGACAGGTGTTAGCCACCTTGTGGGTGCCGGGAATCGAACCCAGGTCCTCTGCGAGTGCAGTCGGCCCTCTTAACTGCTGAGCCATCTCTCCAGGGCCCTTTTTGGTACATTTTAATATAACAGTTTATTCTTTGACAATTTCATACATGATACAATGTACTTTAGATCAACTCCCTACTCCTCTCCCTATATTTTCAGATCCACCTCCTACCCTTCTACCCCCTTGTCCTTTTTTTAGCTCCAGCTGTCCTGGAATTAGCTCTGTATAGACCAGGCTGGCCTTGAACTCACAAAGAGCCATCTGCCTCTGCCTCCAGAGTGCTGGGATTAAAGGCATGCAACATCCGGAAGTTGTTTTGTTTTTTACTAAGGCACAGAGCTTGGTTAACCTATGAGGAACCAAACCCTTAAAGAAAACCTCCCTCCCCAGAAGCCATCAACTGTCCACAGCTCCTCAGTTTACCTTTAGGGACTGGTGAACCCCCTTCCACCCAGAGCTGGAGTGCTGACTAGTTGCATGTTAAGCAGGCATCTGCATCTGGGACTCTGAGTGCACTGGGCCTGCCACGCCCAGAAGACACTTTTAATTTAACCCCAGTCCTTCTCGACCTCTGGCTTTTACAATCTTTCTGCCTCTTCATCCGTGCTCCCTGAATTTAAGTACGTCTCTTCAGTAATGTCCTTTAGTACAGACTCCTCAGAACTGACAAAAGGGCCCTCAGTCTTACAAACAGCTCAATAAATGCATAAATTCTAGAATCCAGCTGTGGACTAGCAGTGTCCTAGATGCAAACACATCCCCTGGGTGGGATTTGTCCAGCCCGGAAAGTGGGTGTTTTATTTTGTTCTTATTTTTATTATTATTATTATTATTATTATTATTATTATTTTGGTCTTTTTGAGACTGGGTCTCCCTTTAGCCCCAGCTGGCTCTGAACTTACTTGGTAGACCAGGCTGGCCTTGAACTCACAGAGATCCACCTGCCTCCACCTTGCTCCAGGGATTAAAGGTGTGCACCACCACACCCGGCCTATCTTTTCTTCTCAAATGGACTGGTTGCTATCACACAGAATTTGAGACTGTCGAATAAAATGCTTAGCACCTCCTTTAAAAAAATGGTTAAGGGGGGGGGCTGGAGAGATTGCCTAGCGGTTAAGAGCACCAACTGCTCTTTCAGAGGACCAGGGTTCAATCCCTAGCACCCACGGCAGCTGAGAACTGTCTTTAACTCCAGTTCCAGGGGAATCTGACACCCTCTTCTGACCTTCATGGCATTGCACGACACGGGTGCACAAACCTACATGCAGACAGTACATTCATACACATAAAAAATAATAATAATAAAATATATTTTAAAAAATGGTTAATGGGGTTGAAGAGATGGCTCAGCGGTTAAGAGCACCGACTGCTCTTGCAGAGGACCCAGGTTTGATCCCCAGCACCCACATGGCAGCTAAGAACTGTCTTTAACTCCAGTTCCAGGGGAATTCGACACCCTCTTCTGACCTTCGTGGCATTGCACGACACGGGTGCACAGACCTGCATGCAGACAGTACATTCATACACATAAAAAATAAAATAAATTTTTAAAAATCGTTAAATGGGGGCTGGAGCAGAGAATCCTAGCTCAGTTCCCAACCAACACCCACATCGAGTGGCTCACAACTGCCTATAATTCCAGCTTTGGGGTATCTGACACTTTCTTCTGGCCTCCAAGAGTATGTGTGCTCACATGCACATGCACACACACACACACACACACACACACACACACACACACACACACACACACAGAGATACACATAATCTTTTTTTTTTTCTTTTTGAGACAGGGTCTCTCTGTAGCTCTGGCTGTCCTGGAACTCCCTCTTGAACTCTCAGAGATCCACCTGCCTCTGCCTCCCAAGTACTAGGATTAAAGGTGGGCGCCACCACGCTGTGAAGAGGCAGAAAAGCTCCATAAGGCATCAATTGGCAAGAGAGTGGCCTCCTCTCTCTTTAAACAGTGAGTGCCAGGCCCTTCTCCTCAGCCCCCGCCCACACTCACGTCTACTCCTTCACTCCAGCGGTCCCTAACCTTGGGTTCCCACCCATGTACTTCTCTCCAGGCTGTAAGGTGGACCTCTGCCAACACTGGGGACAACTGGGCTGATTTTGTGGCGGTGTTTTAGAAAACCAGAAATCCGACAGTGTCCCCTAGCCTTCACGGTGAGATCCGGATTCCCAAAGAACACTGCTGGATTTGGAAACAGCATGAAGTATAAAATGAGGTCATCTGTAGTGTGAGTTAATCTTGATTGTTAACATGGTAGGATTTGGAGTTACCAGGGAAACAAACTTCTAGGCACATCTGTGAGGGAGTTTCCACAGTTACCAGAGATGGCAGACCCACCCTGAATGTAGGTGTGGCACCATCCCCGGGCCAAGGAAGCCAATACAAGGCCAGCATTCTCCTCCCCTGTGGACACAATAGACCCTGCCAGCAGGTCTTCGCTGTGAGGGACTGCACCCTCAGACTGCCACCCAGAATAAACCTTTTCTCTCTTAAGGCAATATGGTCAGGTTATCCTGTCACCGCGGGAAAGAGATCAAAACACGTGAATGTATGCGACTGTCAAAGAAGGAAAGAAAGAAGCACAGTGTAGTGGTGCACAGCTTTAATCCCAGCTCTTGATTCTCTGAGAGACTGAGGCCAACCTGGTCTACAAAGCAAAGTTCTAGGTCAGCTGGGGCTACGTGGAGGTCCTGTCTCATAAAATAAAAAATAAAATAAAATAAAATAAATAAAAAATAAAGTTAAAATAAAATAAAAAATAAATCAAAAGTAAAATATAAAAGAAAATAAATAGTAAAATAAAAATAAAATAAAAATAAATAAAATTAAAAAATAAAATAAAATATAAAAGGAGGCTAGAGGATGGCGGAATCTGGGTTCATCACAGGGTGTGTCCGCAAGGAAAAAGAACCACCAAGGTAAGAAGTGGGAGAATCTGGGAACTCAAGAGGTCTGTCCTTGCCCACAAGGGCAGGAATGTGGTCTGGAAATATGGCAGGGGTGGGGGTGGGGTGGGGGGGTGGTAAGAGGATGTGGTCCAAGTGGAGACCTAGGTCAAAGGCCTGGGTCCTCAGGACTTCACCCAAGCATCCAGGACCCAAACTAATGACTCACAGCAGCGAGGAGGTGGGTGAGACATAGCCCCTGCTCCATGGAGTTGGTTGGAGTAGGGTAAGTTATAGATCTAGTACATGTGCAGTTGGGCGGAGAGAAATGTCCCAGACAGGGCAAACAGAGCCTGAATTATGTCACCTGAACTGTAAGTGGCCTGTTGACCCCTTGGCGAGGGGCACGTGATAGGAACTCTTGACAGTGGGCTTGTCTGTGAGACACACCAACCCCTCTGATCCTGAGGCACGCCCACCCAGATGACCAGCCCCACCTCCTTCTGGTCCTCCTGCCAACGCCTCCTGAGTGCTGGGTCTACAGGTATCTGTGACCATGCCTGACTACATTATTGTTGTTGCTATTATTATTATTATTATTATTATTATTATTTTATTGTCAGACTCTCTCTATAGGCCTGGCTTGAATGGAACTCCATATATAGCCTGGGCTGGCCTCAAACTCACAGACATCCACCTCCCTCTGCCTCCTGAGTTCGTGAATTTAAAAACATACACCAAGCCGGGAGTGGTGGTGCACGCCCTTAATCCCAGCACTCAGGAGGCAGAGGCAGGCAGATCTCTGTGAGTTTAAGGTCAGCCTGGTCTACAGAACGAGCTCCAGGCCAGCTGGGACTAAAAGGGAGACCCTATCTTAAAAATACCAAAAAATAAATAAATAAAAACGTACACCACTTAACTTGGCAATTTTCATTTTTTAACATTTTATTTTATATCTACGAGTGCATGTAGGTAACTGCACCTATGTCACATGGTACCACAGAGCTCAGAAGAGGGCTTCGGCTAAGTGCCATCTCCCCATTTTCTTTTTTTTTTTTTTTAATTTGCCATTTTAATTTAATTTAATTTAATTTTTTTTACCATTTTTTTATTGATGTTTTGTGTATTTCATACATCATTTTCCAATTCAGTTCAGGCATATATCCCCTTCCCTTCCCCCCACCCCACCCCTACCATCCAAACATCTGTGTCTATACCAAGGTAACCTACCATAACAATTAGTACTGTTTAAATACCTATATATCTAATTGCGTGTGCTTCATTTGTAGGATTGAAAGGCTATATATTATACTGTTTAAGTACCCATTTTCATTTTTAAGCTTAATGTCTGTCTGTGTGTGTGTGTGTCTGTGTGTGTGTGTGTCTGTGTGTGTGTGTGTGGTCAGAGGTTGACATTGACAAGCATCTTTCCCAAAGATCTCCACCTGGTTTCTGGAGCAGGCTCCCTCACTGAACCCAGAGCCCGCAGATCTGTCTAGGACGGCAGTCAGCAGGCTCCAGGGACCTGCATGCCTTTGCCTCTCCAACTCTGGGATTTCAGGCATCAGCACATGAAGCTTGCAGCATGGTGCTACAGCTCTCAACTCAGGTCTTCATGCCTAGGGTAGTTTAGTTTTGAGACAGGGTTTCATGTAGCCCAGGCTGGCCTTGAATTCTTTATGTAGCTAAGGATTACTGTCAATTCCAGATCTTCCACTCCCCAGGGCTGGGATTACAGGTGTGTACTACAATACTGGCTATCACCTGTCTTTCCACACAATGTGAAAATCCCTTATCCAAAGTGCTTGATGCTGAAATCAGATCTCTGGGTTGTGCAATGCTTTCTGTGATGTCAGTAGACGTGTAATGACATATCATGGAGTTGGGACTTGAGTCAAGTCAAAATCTGTTTGGGGTGGCTGGAGAGATGGCACAGCAATTTAAAAGCATGTACTACTGTCACAGAGGACAAAATTTGATTCCCAACACCTACATCTAGGCAGTTCACAATCATCTGTAACTCCAGTCCCAGGGGATCCAACACCCTCTTCTGGCCTCCATCAACACCTGCACACACACACACACACACACACACACACACACACACACACACGCACACACACACACACGTACACACACATATATTAACAATAAAAATAAGGCTGGGTGTGATGGTGCATGTCTTTAATCCCAGAACTCAGGCGACAGAAGCAGGTATATCTCTATGAGATCAAGGCCAGCCTGGTCTATGTAGTCAGAGAATACAGGGAGACTATGTCTAAAAAAGATAAAACATTAATAAGCTAAAATTCACTCCTCTTTCATACATACCTTCATAAAGTCTGAAGGCGAGTTTCTAAGCTAGCTGCAGTGCACCCTCGTTTAAACTGTGGCTGTCATCTGACGTTATATGAGTTGGGGTCAAGATGATGCTCAGTCTTTGGGATTTTGAAGTATTTCATATATACAAATGCAAGTGCACAGGTCATGTTGGGGGGAGGGGCTCTGTTTGATTTTTGAGCCAGTCTCACTATATTACCCAGGGTTCTCCGGAATTTAACACAATCCTCCTGCCTCAGCCCTTCCAGATGCTGTGCTTTTTTAAGTAGGAGCCACCACACCTGGCTAAAACTGTTTTCGAGACAGGGTCTCATGTCACCCAGGCTGGCCTCAAACTCCACACATAGACAAGGATAACCTGTAACTTGTGGTCCATCTGCCTGCTCCTTCCTCCCAAGGGCTGGGATTATGGTGTACTGACCACTACCCCAGGTCTATCTGGCGCTGGGGGATAGAGCCCCATCTTAGGAAAGGACTCTCTGTACCAACTGACTACATCTCTAACATTTTTTTTAAATTTCACTACATAGCCCAGGCTGCCCTTAAACTCAGAATTCTCCTGCCTCGGCTTCTTATGGTTAAGATGACAGCCCTGCACCACCAGACCTAGTCTAGGCACAATTCATATGTCAGATTACTGGATTACGGATGTTCCGTGCTGAACACACACTATCCACTCCATGATGTATAGACAGAGACATTATCACCTGTTCCACCACTACCACCACCACCACCACCACCACCACCACCACCACCACCACTACCACCACAACCAGGCAGCACGAGTTTCATTCTTCCAATGTAGAAGTCATCCTTGAGTATCACTATGTCTCATGGAACTATACCCTGGCCAGCTTGGTCCTAACTTGCCCATCTGGAAAGTAGGGCTTTCAGATGTCACCTCACAGGGCCCGTAGGGAGACATTCTCCTTTAGGGGAATAATTAGCACAAGTAACTGTCCTGGGCACCACCGGGCCTGGCAGTCACGCCCTGACAATCCTCCTCCTCCAGCTTCCAGGCCCACACTCAGCTCAGACTTCACTGAGACCTTACCGGCCCACGTCGACTGTCTACTCACTATTCCTAAATTCCTCGGCCATGTTCCCACCTCTGCCCTGACTCCATGTGCTGCTAGATGGACCTTACTAAATCCTACATCAGAGCTGCTGCGCAACAGGCTGCTCTAACAGCTCTCAAACTGCAAGTCATTCCAAGGGTCAACACTGTGATTCTCTAAGACCATCATCGTCACCATCATCTTCATTGTCATTCAAGTGTTATCTAGGGGCTCTCACCAGAGAACTATTGGTCACAAATGCAGGGCAGGCCCAGCCATCTGCATGTGAACAAACTCCCAAGGGATTCTCCTGTGTGCTGGGGCTGGAGTGACACTGGTGGGTCATGGACATGGGCTGGCTGGTAGTGTACAGTTCTTGCCATCTCTCTGACTTCATCTCCATGCCTGACTCACTGGTCCCACCAAAGACCCTCCTCAGACTATCACCCTTCAAAGACTCTTAAGTGTGTGTGTGTGTGTGTGTGTGTGTGTGTGTGTGTGTGCTGCAGATGGAACCCAGGGCTTTGGCTGCTGAGCCATGCTTCTTACTGGTAGACTCATCTCTACCACTTAGCCATACCCCAGCCCCTCACTGGGGGATTCTAGGCAGGACTTCTCCGTCTGAGGGACACCCCATCCCCACTGCGCCATCTTATTGTCCCGTCTCGTCCTCCGTGGGGTCCCAGTGAGTCTTTCTCCACTCAGAGCAGATCTCCTTCTTCCTGGGTGCTAACCCCTCTGCAGCTCCCCAGCTTCCTCAGGAAGTCTTTAGGCTCCTTGACTGAACCCAGCCTCCAGAAGTCTAGTGGGGGTGACGGGGACCAGGCAGAGTCTAGCACAGATCGTCGTCATCTGTCTGTTCAGCTCTTGTCCCATGTTCCTCATCTCCAGGGATGATCCCTCTGCCCATGCAGACAAGAAGCCAGACCCCAGACACCATCCTGTAACCCTGCCTCTCTCCTTCCAGCTAACTTCCATCAGATCCAGGCCTGGCCCGACTCTCCGCGCCCTCGTCCCTCCTCTTCAACACGACCCCAGCCTCTACTCTCCCCTCTCTCCAAGTCTCTGCCCACACAAGATCCTGAACCTTCTTCAAACCCAAGTCTGCTGTTACTGGGCTTCCCCAACCTTTTTGGAAGGAGACAGTACAAGTGGGAACACCAGGCATTTCCCAGAATCCTGTGCTCCTCGCTTCCTTAAGCCTCCCTTTTGGCTTAAGAATGCACAGAATTATCCATAGTACACTGGACACTCCCCGAATGGATAGATACTTCCTTTTGGAAATCTTTGATATAAAACTTGGTAAGAACAAAGCATACCACTGAAGATGTGGAGGGCAGGGAAATTTGATTCCACAGACACCAAGAGTAGCTTCTTTATCCTTACAGAGCACCAACCCTCCAACACACTCTGGCTACAAGACTGTGTACCCTGTGGCTGGGGAGACCTGGTGTGATTACTGCTAATTATCTCCCTCTGAAACACATGTCCCTGGAGCCTTGGCCTTCTGCATTTCCACACAAACTCGCTCTTCTCCAGAGGAGCCAGTATCTCATGTCCCAGCAGGAGTATAGCCCTGACCGTCCATGTCTGTCACCTGAATGGCTGTCCTCTATACGTCCTACCTATTGTGTCCAGTCTCACGCATTGAATTTGTCGGTTACCTCGTTAGCTATGAGACGTATGTATGTGCTGTGTCCAAGGAGATGAGAGGCCTGTCTCAGAAGGAACCACTCACTCCCAATGAGCTCTGACAAGCCTAGAACATGACGCTGTCCCACCCTGCGAGAGGAGGATGTCCCACCTTGGGGGATGAGAAGAATGTCCCCACCCTGGAGGCAAGGTCTCCCATCTTACAGATGGGTAAGTTGGAGGCCAGGCAGGTGGGGTAACACATCCAGACGTCAAAGCCAAGACAGTGGGAAGCATAGCCAGGTCACATGATCTTGATCCTCCTAGTGCTCTGAACTATGGATTTTTCCTACCTTCCCCTCAGTTCCTTCCCAACTACACCTCCATCTACGTCCCAACTGACTCAGGCTCCCAGCATCACTCAAGATCACTGACCCAACCAACCAGGGGCTCTCTCATCTCTCCTCACACAATCCTGGGGGGGAGGGGGGAACATCCAGCCCCCACCCCATTAACACTCACCCTGGGCGGCAGCCACCTCCTGGAGGGCATGTAACATCTGTGAGAATTCGTCATGAAGGTGGCCCCTCTCGTCATAACCTGAGGGCGGAGGAGAGGCAGGCTGAGGAGGCAACAGCCCCAAACTGGTCCCCATGCAGACTTCCTAACGGTCTGGCCTATGGCTGAGATCCTCCACTCCCTCCTTCAGGATTCATTCTCAATGATTCATTCTCATCCACATCCATTCATCACTCTCTCTTTTTCTGAGTTTCTATCTCTCTATCTCTGTCTCTCTCTCACCACATCCTCTTCCCTCTCTGAGCAACCCCCTTTCTAACCTTTCCATCTCTCCATCTCTTTCCCCGAGTCTCTGTCTTGGCCATCCTGTCCCCTGTCTCGCCCTCCTGGTCCCCTCCCTCTCCTTTCCGTTGCCAGCTCTGTCTGTGCCAGGATCCCATACCAGGCCTCTCTTCCCTGCCTACCTCTGTGACTTCAGGATAGGCTTCCTCCACCCCGCCCCAAGGCCCTGGATCAGGTGGGAGAATTTCCTTACTGATTTCTAGGTCTAAAAGACCACGAAAGGCCTCTTCCAAGCCCTCCTCACACTGCTCCACCTTCCTGTGTTCTGTGCCCACAAACATCCGGCAGAGTTGGAGACGCTCGGAGTAGCCGGTGAAGCAGAGAAGACAGGCCCACACAGATGCCCTGACGGCCAGCAAGAGCAGCAGGGCAGTGCCGGGTGCCAGGGCCACTAGGGCCATCACAGAGGGTCTTCTGGCCTGAAGCAAAGCTAGTGATGACCTTTGTGAGGTCACAGTGGGAGTGGGGGGGGGGCTGCTGCCTGAGTTCAGAGACTGGGTGGTCAAGGGTCAGGCTAGGTCCAGAGGAAGGGTGTTGGGGGCCACCCGCAATCCCTAAGTCTGTGGCTGAGCCAGACGCCAGGCTCCCAAGAACCTCACCTGTGACCCTGGATGTGCTCACAGGTTAAAGGGTCTCAGGGACCCAGAGGCTGGCGTTGCAGCTACGGTGGCCCAGACAGGCCCCCTTCCCCAGAGGGGGAGACTGAGGGGAAGTGATGGAGTCACACACAGACACTATCTGAGCCCAGCAGAAGACAGGCTACAAGCTTCAGGAACCCCAGGGGCAGCGGCCCACAAGACACAAAGGAAGCAAAAGTATCTTCTGAAGGCCGAAAGATTTCAAGTGAAGATGATGGAGCCCTGGAGCCCAGCCCCTCCCAGGGCCACTGGGACAGTGGTGTGGACCCAGGGGTTCCCGCCGCCCCGTCCCGTGCAGGGCGCAGCCTGGGGAAAGCTAGGAGGCTGTATAGTGATCTCCTCGGGTGTCTTCCTCAACTATACAACCTCCTACCTCAGCCCGGGGGGCGCGGCAGGTGGACAGACTGACAGATGGACAGACGGGGCCAGGAAGACCAGGGAGGGTGGAGAGGGCCGGGGAGGTCCCAGCCGCGATGGTGAGCCCCCGACACGGACCCACAGACACGAGCTTGTGTGCGGCGAAGGCCCCGCAAGGTCGGTTCTACGGGTGGGTGCCAGGACCCAGGAGTCAGGGCCCCCGGCCCCCTCCTCCCCAAGGAACCCAGGAATCCAGGCCCAAACTTTCACCCCCAGCCCAGAAATCTGAACACAGCCCTCCTCCCTCACTCCAGGCGCCCAGCCCTCCTCCCTCAGACCCGAGTGTCCACCCCAGCCCTGGCCTCTGTCAGACCCAGTTACCCAGACCCCAGCCTCCACTCTCAGATTCAGAGGTCCAGGCCCCAACCCTCCTCCCTTAGATCAGGGAACTCAGGTTCCAGCCCTCAGGACCCAGAACCAAGGGTCCTCCCCAGCCTTCTCTCTCGGACCCAGAGGTCCAGGCCCCAACCTTCCTCAGCCCCAGGGGGTCCAGACCCCAGCTCTCCACCCGCAGGCCCAGGGTCCGGCCAAACACTTTCTTCACTAGGACGCACAGCCTGGCAGGAGAGGCCTGGCTTCCTGGGTGCAGGAACGGGGAGTGATCCTCGCCTGACATGGTAACGGGGTCCCTCTCCTCCCCAGGCACCTACAGCCTCCCAGAACAATCTTCCCTGTCCTTTCCTCGGCCGCTCTTCCTTTAGGCCCTGACAGCTAAGCACAGACACCACACAGACCAGTCTACGGGACTCCTCCCAGCCCAGGAGTGGAGGCTCTTGTACCTGCACCCCGAGCCTGCCAGAGGGGAAGAGCCAGCTGCAGGTGGGAGGGGCCCTGGGAGCAGCACCCAGCCTGGAGCCGGTGCTCAGAACTCAGAACTGGTCCTCCGGGAGTCCCCCCCTCCCCCGCCCATTTTCCTGGCTTACCCTGTTCTTTTCTGACTCGCCCTCTTCCTCAGGCCCCATCTTACCTGGCCTAGCTCTTGGGTCTTCTAGCTGCAAGCTCGGTACTCCCTCAGTCCCCGGAGGGTCGGAGCCCCCCTCCCAGTGCTCCTCTTCCTTGGTCCGTCCTCCCCTCCCTCTCTCTGGTCCCCCATTTTTCTGTCGCCGTCAGCCTCCTCTTCTGGCTTTGTGTCTCTGAATCTCTCTCCCTCTCTTCTCCGTCCCCCCGTTTTTTTTTTTTTCGGTCTAGTCTCCCTCCTCCCATCTCCCAGTCTCCTACAGTCCCTGGATCCCCGTCTCTGTCCCTCTCTTTTTCTCCTTCCCTCCCTCCCTCCCCTCCCCCATCTTCTCTCTCTTTCTCCCTCTCTCCCTCCCTCCCCCTCGCTGCTCAGAGCCAGGTCTGGAGCTGGGGTGGGGTGGGGTGGGGGGTGGTTGAAGAAGGGGCCCAGGGCTGGGGTAGCGACCTGCTGAGGAGGGGGAGGGAAGAGGGAAGGGGGCGGAGGAGGAGGAAGGGGGAGGCGGGGGCCAGGGACGGGTCCGCGGTCCCAGCTCCAGTCCTTTTCCCTCCTTCCCAACCTCCCAGACCCTCCGGCGGGGGCGAGAGTCAGGCCAAGGTAGGGAGGAAGGGGAAGGGAGGAGGCTCCCCCCCCCCACAACCAACCTGGCCCAGAGCCCAGGCCTGGGTTCCCAGCATGCCCTGGGGCTGCCTGGGGCCTGAGCAAGGGGGGGCGGGGGGAGAGCCTGGAAGCAAGAATCTTAAGATTCTGGAGACCTGAGCATCTATCTCGCCCACGCCCAGCCTGTTTCTCCGGGAGGGAAACTGAGGCTCCCAGGGGAGGGTCAGGACTGGTTCAAGGTCACTGCCTAAGGCATGGGTGCGACTCCCCAGTGCACAAGCCTGCTTTAGAGAAAGGGGTAGGCACTGGACTTCTCCCAGGCCTGGGTCCCCCTCCCCCTCTTTGTGGACCCTGGGGAGCCCCCAAGGGTCAGAGAGCAGACCCAAACAGTCTGGAACCATAGCAACCAACTGGCCCCGCCCCCTTAACCCCTGGAGGGCTGGGCTCCAGCTGGGGTTGAGCAGGAGATGGGGGGCTCTCAGGTTCCAGGAAGGGGCCCCCCAACCCTGCAGTGCGGGCAGTTGAACAGAAGGATGCCCTGGGCCCTTACTCTTGGGTTCTGGAGAAGAGTCTGGGGAGGACGACGTGTGCTCCTAGGGAGGAGGAACTGAGATCCAAGGGGGTAGCGGCCCGAGCCCAGCCTCCGGGGTCCAAGGAAGGAATCAGCCCAGACCCCGGGGTCCTGGGCAGTCGGCGAGCGGCGAGGACCTGAATGGGGGACGGGGCTGGAAGGCAGGCTTCACAGCCCTGGGGAGGAGGGGGCGGAGGCCTGGAATCCCTGGTCCCCAGGGGAACCTGGACGCAGGGCCTCTCCTCCGCCAGACATCCCCTGCCCCCGGCGCTGACCCGGGCCCGTCTGGCAGCCTAGACAGCCGCCCCCCTCCGCAGCCCCCGCCCGGGCGCACGGCTCACCCTTGACCCCGCCGAGCCCCGCGGCCTCTCCTTCGCCCCTCCCCCCCCCCCCCCCGCAGCCAGACGTTAACCCTTGGGCGGCCGGAGGCGCCTCCGAGGCCAGACGGCTCGCCCCGCGCCGCCCCGAGAAGTCGGGGTCCCCGTCCCCCTCCACCCTCGGACCCCGCATCCTCGCTCTGCAGCCCCGGAGGGTCCTCCCGGGCTTGGGGGGCAGCCGCGGGACCCCGGGGTCCGTCCGGGTCCCCACCCCCACCCACCGCAGATGCAGGAGCCGGGCTCCCGCGCCCCCGTGCCGCCCCGAGCCCCGCTGCCTGCCCCTCCCCGGGGACCCCCCCACCCCCGCCCCGCAGACTCACGGCTGCAGCGTCGCGGGCGCCCGGAGTCCTCGCCGGCCGCGGCCCGGTCTCCATCCTCCCTGCCCGCCCGCCCGCCCGCGGCCGCTCCCCTTCCTCCCACCGCCCCACCGCCGTCCTCCGCCTCCGGCTGGCCAGGGCCTCCTCCCGGCTCTGCGCACGGGCTCCCCCGCCCCGGACCCCGCGGGCGGGTCGGCTCGGACCGGCCCCCTCCCCGGGGGGCCCCGCGCGGCCCCTCCCCACCGCCCAGCCCAGTCCGGCCGCCCCCCTCCTCCTGCCCCGGAGCTGGCCCGGGTCCAGGGGAAAAAATTCCATCCAGCCCCGGGGAGGAGGAGCGGGTGGAGGAGGGAGCGGGAGGGAGGCCGGGCCAGGGGAGCGTGACGCCGCCGCGAGCGGGGAAGGGACAAAAGAGGCCGGAGGCTGTGGCGGCCGGCTCCCTCCCTCCTCCCGGGCCGGGCTGGCCGGAGCCTTCGCGCGGCTTCCCGTGGGCTCCGTCCCTCCTCCCTGCCCGGCTCCGGACCTCCTCCCTCTCCTTCCCCCAGCGTCCTTTCTTCCTGGCTTCTCTCCTGCTGTCCTTCCTGCCTTCCCCCATCCGCGTCCTCACCCTAGCCGCAGCCCGCACATCTTACATTTCTTTGCTTTTTCTGTTTTTTGCCCTGCCCGCTCTCTCTCTCTCCTCTCTCTCTCTCCCCTCGCCTCCTCTCTCTCTCCTCTTCGCACCCTCCCCAACCAGGGGCTGCTGCGTTCCCACCCCCCTCTCCCGCTCTTCCAGCCTGCCTCCCTCCCCTCTCTCTGCACAGTGGTCCTCCCCCTCCCCTGCACCTAGGACTCAAAGGTGAATGCGACCTCATGTCTACCCTTGCACGGGGAGCTCAGGGTCTGACAGAAGACACAGACCTTGCCGCAGACTGTCCCAATCCTGGGGTGATGGGGTGTGACAGACTTGGGTGAGCCCGGGGTGGGTGGAAGCTGTTGCAGGCTGCACCCAGAGAAAGGCGTGGTTGCTGCTGCGACCTGGGAGAATCTGAAGTTAGACCTGAATTATGCACAGGGCAGCTGTTAAGGACGGTCCAGGCCCGGGGCATGGCCTAGGCACAGGCCCAGGGGCAAGAATCGAGGTGGTTCCAGAGGGCAACAAAGCGGTCCTGACAGATGAGAGCCCTAGGGACCCAGAGCCGCAAGGAGGCTGGGGTGAGTGGGCGGGCCCTTCTCTGCTTGTTCAAGGCCAAGCTCCACTTGTCAAAAGGTGCCTGGGAGCCTTGGAGGGTTGCAAGGGGAGGAATGTCCAGTTTTTCTAGGGCCTTGGGTGAGGTGCAGAGAGAGAGAGAGAGAGAGAGGCGGACCCGGAGGAGGACGCCACCTCTTTCCAGGGTAGAATGTCAAAAGGATTAGGGGGCACTGGAGGATGGCTGGGTCCTTGGGGGAGAAGAGGAAAGGAGACTTTGAGGAAGCTGGAGTCTTGGGGGCAGGGGAGAGCCTATTAGTGGGCATTAGGGGTGTGTTTAGAGAGGTCAGCGGTGTATAGACGTTTTCCAGGCACCCCCCCAACCCTCCCTCTAATTTCCTCCTTCAAAGGGACTTTTGTATATCTCTGCACACACACACACACACACACACACACATACACACACACACACACACACACACACACACACATATTTTGTCCCCAGCCAGATATTACTTTCTGCACCTTTTTAACATCACAGGCCAAACGTTCCCCCATACCCATTTCTTCTGATGACTTCAGTATTCCATGCATTTCTCCGTAATTTATGTGTCTTTTTAAAGATTTTTAAATTTGGTATGAGTGCTTGCATGTATGTGTATGTGAACTGCATGAGTGTCTAGTGCCAGGAGAGGCCACAGGAGGGTTTCTGATCTCCTGAAACTGGGGATATGGAGTGTTATAAGCCACCAGTGGGTGCTGGGAACAAGACCAGGTCCTTTGTAGGAGCAGCCAGTGTTTGTAACTACTGAAGTCTGTCTCTCTGGGCCTGTTGGAGAATTTTCCTTTTCCACTGATGGGAATTGAACCCAGAGCCTCCGGCAAGCTAGGCAAGTATGTCACCACTGAAATACGTCCCCAGCCACATTAGTGCTTTTTTTCAAGATTTTAGTTTTAGTTGGGGGGGGGGGGCGGGGATCATGTACCTGTGAGTGCAGGTGCCCAAGCAGGCAGGAAGAGGTTGTCAGATCCGGTGGAACTGGAGTTACAGGCAACTTCGAACCACCCAGCTTGGGTGCTGGGAGCTGAACTCAAATTCTCTGCAAGAGCAATACATGCTCTTAACCACTGAGCCACACTCTTACCTCTCATTACTATTTACTTTTTTGAGATCAAAGTCTCCCTGTATCCCCAGCTGGCCTAGAACTCACTTTGTATATCAGGCTGGCCTCAATCTCACATAGATCTGCCTGCCTCCGCCTCCTGGAGTGCGGGGATGACAGGTAGCTGCCTGCCACCACACCCAGCTACTTTTTTGTTTTGAGACAGGGTCTTCCTGTAGCTCCGGCTGTCTTGGAACTCACTATGTAGACCAGGCTGACCTGGTCAAACGGAGTGAGTTGTCCAGGCTGACCTTAAGCTACAACTTTCCTGCTTTATCTCCATCAACTTTTTATCTCTTATGTACCTAAATTGCAGACTGTAATTTATAAACTGTGTCATGAATATGCACGTGTAGAGGAATATATTCTGTGCATGGTTCAGTACTGACCAGGGTTGCAGATACTTACTGGATTCGTGCATTACCTCACATCCCCCAGCCAAGGAGGGCATATTTCCAGACATGGGACCGACCGTCTCTGGAGCAGCCCCTGGACTGGGCACTCACTACAGCTTTTACCATGTATTACACACGCACCCTACTGTTAGCAGTAGTTCAGAAGCTCCATTTAAGCTGAGGGACCCCAGGTTCTGCCATGCTAGGCAGGCACTCTGTCGCTCTTACCACTGAGCAAGTCTTCAGGTTCTGAATAGTTTCCCAGGCTCATAAACTGAGTGGGCCAGAGGCTTGAATCCAGGCCTCCCTGGCTTTAAGTGGCATGAGCTTTTCTTGGAGGTGAGCTGTGTCTGTGGTTAGGTGCTGGTCCTGGGAAACAAACCCTGGCAGATTTTGGATTGTCCTGCACACTGATTCACATGTGGTTTAAAAGGAGGCTTGGTCGGCCTCTGACTGTTGTTGACCAGGTGTTTGGAATTGCTGTCAGTCATCTACAGCCCTATGCCGGGCCTTTTGTCCTGGCTTGGATCCAGCTTTGTTCAGAGTTCTGTGTCTAGTATGACTCTGAGCCCTGTTGAGGTCATGGTCTACCTCTGAGTCCCGTTTTGATCTTCAGCCTCACTCAACATAGGCGTGGCTCACAGAAAGGCCCGGGAAGATGTCCGTTTCATGGATGAGTGGAGGATTGGGGGGAGGGGGTGTCAAATGGCTTATTATGAGATTAGGCTAGGCACTAAAGCCTGTGGGATAAAGGAACATAATTCCCGTTATTCCTGAGATATGAGGCTTCCAGTCAGGAAGTCAGGGGGACCACTGTTCCCATAGTCCTTTGCTCAGACTCCAGCAGAACTTAAGATTCAGCTCCTAAAATTGAAGAAAATCCTTGAAACTCAGGACCCATCATCAGCATCAGTCCTGGAGACAGGGACTGCCGTAAGTAACCATCAGCCACCTAGATTGAAATCCACCTGCCCATTGGCCCCTGGGTCTGGGATCTACCATTCCCATAAGCCCCTGGAACTCTGGATCCACAAGTCTCATTAGCTCTCGGGGCTCCAAAGTGACCGTCCTCCTGATCTCAATAAAGTAAAGGCCGTCGACCTGAGATGGATTCCCAGAACCATCATGGTGTAAGTTGAAGGCCAACTCCTACAAGTTGTTTTCTGACTGCCATACACAGCCCCCCCCCGCCACACACACAAACACATGTGCACATGAGCACATACACATGTACAACTGTAAAATATTAATTGGTTGTGGCAAAATGGCTGAGCAGGTAAAAAGCATGTGCCACCCAAGCGTGAAGGAAGAAGTGCTCTGTGCCTCTAACCCATGCAGAAAACCCTCAGATCTGTAAGTCCCAGCAATGTTACAGAGAATGGAAGGCAGAGACAGGAACCTTCCAGAAGCTCTTTATTTTGTTTTATTTCTGTATGTGTATGAATGTACGTCTGCATGCAAGTTTGTGCACCCGTGTCGTGCAATGCCGCGGAGATCAGAAGAGGGTGTCGGATTCCCCTGGAACTGGAGTTCTCCTGGAATTGGAGTTACAGACGGTTCTCAGCCGCCATGTGGGTGCTGGGGATCAAACCCAGGTCCTCTGCAAGAGCGGTCGGTGCTCTTAACCGCTAGGCCATCTCTCTAGCCCCCAGAAGCTCTTACGTACACAGGTACACAGCTAAGGATCAGAACAGAAACCCCACCTCGAGGTGGAAGGGGAGAACGGACTTTTCCCCAAAGTTGTTTCTTCCACACACATGTACACAAACATGGCAATAACAAATGTAAAATTTGGTTTTAGTATTCGGACTTTTTCAAAACAATCCTTTTTAACATTGGTCTTCCCAGAGTCTTTTTTTTTTAATGTATATGAGTGTATTGTCTGCATGTACATCTCTGCACCCGTGTCATGCAATACCATAGAGGTCAGAAGAGGGCATCGGATTCCCCTGGAACTGGAGTTAAAGATGGTTCTTAGCCGCCCACGTGGGTGCTGGGACTGGAACCCAGGTTCTCTGCAAGAGCAGTCGGTGCTCTTTAACCGCTGAGCCATTTCTCCAGCACCCCCCCCAAGAGTCTTTTAACAGTAAACTAATATGCTCCATGCCAACTTGAAGGTTGCTGCTCAACCCCATCAACGTCTGTGGACGAGATTAGCACAGCAGCCTGAGCAGACCAAGACGACCTCGTCTTCTGCCACATATGTGTTTTCTAACCAGTGTATGTTTGTTATACAGGTATGACATTTTCATGTTTACCATGTGGTTTTACCTGTCTTCATGCCCCTCATCTCTCCTCTTCCTCCTCAGGTCCTCTTCTGCTTCCCCTGAATGGCATACATCCTTTTCTGTTTTCCCATTTCCATGCATCTGTAGCATGCCTGTGGATACACATGCTTCTCCATGTATGTGAGCACATGTGTGCAGGTGCACATGTCCTTGTGTGGATCCTCATGCTTCTGTAGCAGGCATGTAACTGAGCCGTCTTCTCAATAGTTTTTAATTTTTTAAGAAAAATTTAAAAATTTTTATTTTTGATATATATTGGTCTTTTCGAGTCAGGGTCTCCCTGTAGCCCCAGCTGGCCTGGAACTCGCTCTGTAGACCAGGCTGGCCTTGAACTCTCAAGGATCCACCTGCCTCTGCCTCCCAAGTGCTAGGATTAAAGGCGTGTGCCACCACGCCCGGCTTGATATTTATATTTTTATGTGTATGAGGGTATTGCGTGAATGATTATAAGTGCATCTGTGTTGTGCAATGCCCAAGGAGGTCAGAGAGGGTGTTGGATCCCCTGGAACTGGAGTTACAGATGTTTGTTAGCCGCCAAGTGGGTGCTGGGAATCAAACCCAGGTCCTCTGCAAGAGCAGCCTGTGCAGTAACCTTAAGCCATCTCTCCAGGCCTTTCTCTTTCTCCCTTTCTCTTTCTTTCTTTTTCTTTCTCTTTCTTTCTTTCTTTCTTTCTTTCTTTCTTTCTTTCTTTCTTCTTTCTTTCTCTCTCTCTCTCTTTCTTTTCTTCCTTCCTTCCTTCCTTCCTTCCTTTCTTTCTTTCCTTTCTTTCCTTTCTTTTTCTTTTTCTTCTTTCTCTTTTTTTCTTATTTATTTAGATTTTTGGTCTTTTTGAGACAGTCCCAGCTTTAGTCCCAGCTAGCTTGGAGCTTGCTATGTAGACTAGGTTGGCCTTGAATTCACAGAGATCTGCATGACTCTGCCTCCTGAGTGCTGGGATTAAAGGCATGCACCACCAAGCCCAGCCCAAGACAGTTCTTAGCCGCCATGTGGGTGCTGGGAACTGAACCCAGGTCCTCTGCAAGAGCAGGCAGTGTTCTTAACTGTTGAGCCATCTCTCCAGCTTCTTTTTAAATAAAAGGACTCTTAGGCCAGGTATGGTGGTGCATTCCTTTAATCCCAGCACTCAGAGGAAGAGGCAGATAGATCTCTGGGAGTTTGAGGCCAGCAAGGTTTACACACTAGGTTCCAGGTCAGCCCTACACAGTGAGACCCTGTCTCAGAAAAAAACGACTTGTGTGTGTGTGTGTGTATGTGAATGGTGAATGTGCACGTGGGTGCAGGTATCCACAGACACCAGAGGAGGTGGATTCTCCTGGTGCTGGATTCACAAGCAAAGGTGAGCCGCCCCATGAGAGCGCAGGAGCAGAACATGGGTCTTCTGTTAAGCACCAAGCCGTCTGTTTTACTTTCCCAGTGTACAAAATGAGACTTATTTGCATATATGTATCAAGTGCTTTGTCCATGCCCACCCGTCCCTCCCTCTACCCTCCCTGCTCCAATGAACAAACAGTCCCCTTAGCTTTCATTTCCAGAAGATTACACATAAGAGAGAAGCGTGTCACATTTGTCACTCTCCTTGCCCTCCTTCCTTAACCTCTTCCCCCAAATAATTCCTCTTCCACTTTCCCATCATATATAATTTTTTTGGTGTTTTTGAGACAGAGTCTCTCTGTATCCCCAGCTGTCCTGGAACTCAGTATGTAGACCAGGCTGGCCTTGAGCTCACAGAGATCTGCCTCCTGAGTGCCGGGATTAAAGGCGTGCACCACCATGCCCAGCCATATATAAATTTTAAAGATATTTTAATGTGTAAATGTTTGCCTACATGTATGTATGTATGTATGTATGTATGTATGTGTACCATGCGTGTGCCTGGCACCTGGGGAGGCCAGAAGAGGACATCAGATCCCTTGAAACTGAGTTCCATCTGGGAGCTGGGAACTGAGGCCAAACTCAGATCCTCTGCAAGAGCAGCCAGTGTTCTTAACCCCTGAGCCATCTCTCCAGCCTCAACATATATTTTTTTTTTTTGAGACAGGGTCTCCCTATAGCCCCAGCTGGCCCAGAACTCACTCTGTAGACCAGGCTGGCCTTGAACTCACAGAGATCCACCTGCCTCTGCCTCCCTAGTGCTAGGATTAAAAGTGTGCACCACCATGCCCAGCTTAAAGATGGTTCTTAGCCGCCATCTAGCTGCTGGGAATTGAACTCTGGTCCTCTGCAAGAGCAGTCGGTGTTCCCAACCACTGAGCCATCTCTCCAGCCCCTCAACATAAAACTTTTATATCCATACTTGCACATCAATGGGAAGATGCAATTTCTAAGTATGGCATAGTTAAGATGATAGATAGCATCCAGTTCCATCCATTTTCTTGCAAATGACATCATTTCCTCAAAAAAAATTTTTTTTTGAGACAGGGTCTCCCTGTAGCCCCAGCTGGCCTGGAACTCACTCTGTAGACCAGGCTGGCCTTGAATTCACAAAGATCCGCTTGCCTCTGCCTCCCAAGTGCTAGGATTAAAGGCATGCACCACCACACCTGGCCTGGCCTTGAACTCTTAGATATTCACCTGCCTCTGCCTCCTGAGTGCATCCATGCCTGGCTTCACAATTTTTTTATTGGGTGCTAGAGAGATGGCTCAGTGGTTAAGAGCACTGGCTGCTCTTGCAGAGGACCCAGGTTTGGTTCCCAGCACCCACATGGTCACCAACAACCATCTGTAATTCCAGTTCTAGGACATTTGTCGCCCTCTTCTGGCCTCTGCCATCATTGCACATGTGGTACATTTACATACACTCATACACATAAAATTTAAAAACCATCATTTTCGGTTTTATTCATTTATTTTGGGAAGCAAAGTGGCACATGCACTTCATGCACGGGTGGAGGTCAGATGATAACCTGAGGGGTGGGGGGCTCCCACCATGTGAATCTAGGAGACCAAGCTCAGACTCAGGCCGTAGGACTTGAGCCATCTCGACAGCTCCTGTATGTACGTACGTATGTATGTACGTATGTATGTATGTTTGCTTATTTCCATTATTTATTTAGAGACAGTGTCTTCTATTGCTGTTGTCCAGGCTGGCCTTGAGCTCCCTGTGTAGCTGAGGATGACCTCAAACTTCTAATCCTTCACCCTCGATCTCCCCGAACACTGGTGAAGGAGAACAGGAGATAGTTCCGAACTGGGCACATGGCCAGGGACGAGGCCCCAGACTAGATTCAGCTGGGTTCCAAAATATTCTCCCTTGTTTCCAAAATGGCCTACTTCAGGTTCTTGTCCAAAGTTGGCCCTTTTGATGGGCCTTTATTTCTTCCCAAAGAAAGGCTCCCTCCCTCCATCCAGAACTGCACATTCCCTGTCATTGCTCTACCTGACGAGTTTCCTGTTCTCATATGAGTGAACCGTCTACAGCCATACCACCCTGAACGTGCCCGACCTGGTCTCATGAGTGAACGGCATACATCCAGCCCTGTCTGATAAAAGGGGGAACCCAGTCCTGTCCCACATCTACCCTACAGACTATGAAAGAAAGCTCAGACTCCTCAGGGGATGGACAGTGCTCCTACCCTACGGACTATGAAAGAAAGCTCAGACTCCTCAGGGCATGGACAGTGTTCCTACCATATAGACTATGAAAGCTCAGACTCCTCAGGGGGGTAGACAGTGCTCCTCCCCTATAGACTATGAAAGCTCAGACTCCTCAGGGGTAGACAGTGCTCCTCCCCTATAGACTATGAAAGCTCAGACTCCTCAGGGGGTAGACAGTGCTCCTCCCCTATAGACTATGAAAGCTCAGACTCCTCAGGGGTAGACAGTGCTCCTCCCCTATAGACTATGAAAGCTCAGACTCCTCAGGGGTAGACAGTGCTCCTCCCCTATAGACTATGAAAGCTCAGACTCCTCAGGGGTAGACAGTGCTCCTCCCTATAAGGACTATGAAAGCTCAGACCCCCCGGGGTAGACAGTGCTCCTCCCCTATAGACTAGAAAGCTCAGACTCCTCCGGGGTAGACAGTGCTCCTCCCCTATAGCTATGAAAGCTCAGACTCCTCAGGGATAGACAGTGCTCTCCCTATAGACTATGAAAGCTCACATCCTCAGGGGATAGACAGTGCTCCTCCCCTATAGATTATGAAAGCTCAGACTCCTCAGGGGTAGACAGTGCTCCTCCCTCTATAGACTAGAAAGCTCAGACTCCTCAGGGGTAGACCGTGCTCACTCCCCTATAGACTATGAAAGCTCAATCTCCCAGGGGTAGACAGTGCTCCTCCCCTATAGAATATGAAAGCTCAGACTCCTCAGGGTAGACAGTGCTCTCCTCTATAGACTATGAAAGCTCAATCCTCAGGGGTAGACAGTGCTCCTCCCCTATAGAATATGAAAGCTCAGACTCCTCAGGGTAGACAGTGCTCTCCTACTATAGACTATGAAAGCTCAATTCCTCAGGGGTGACAGTGCTCCTCCCCTATAGAATATGAAAGCTCAGACTCCTCAGGGTGACAGTGCTCCTCCCCTATAGATTATGAAAGGTCAGACTCCTCAGGGGTAGACAGTGCCCCTCCCCTATAGACTATGAAAGCCAGACTCCTCAGGGATAGACAGTGCTCCTCCTCTATAGACTATGAAAGCTCAGACCCTCAGGGGTAGACAGTGCTACTCCTCTATAGACTATGAAAGCTCACATTCCTCAGGGGATAGACAGTGCTCCTCCCCTATAGACTATGAAAGCTCAGACTCCTCAGGAGATAGACAGTGCTACTCCTCTATAGACTATGAAAGCTCAGACTCCTCAGGGGATAGACAGTGCTCCTCCCCTATAGACTATGAAAGCTCAGAGTCCTCAGGGGGTAGACAGTGCTCCTCCCTATAGACTATGAAAGCTCAGACTCCTCAAGGTAGACAGTGTCCTCCCCATAGACTATGAAAGCTCAGATCCTCAGGGGTAGACAGTGCTCCTCCCCCATAGACTATGAAAGCTCAGACCCCTCAGGGGTAGACAGTGCTACTCCTCTATAGACTATGAAAGCTCACATTCCTCAGGGGATAGACAGTGCTCCTCCCCTATAGAATATGAAAGCTCAGACTCCTCAGGGAGTAGACAGTGCTCCTCCCCTATAGAATATGAAAGCTCAGACTCCTCAGGGGAGTAGACAGTGCTTCCTCCCCTATAGAATATGAAAGCTCAGATCCTCAGGGTAGACAGTGCTCCTCCCCTATAGAATATGAAAGCTCAGACTCCTCAGGGGGTAGACCGTGCTCCTCCCCTATAGACTATGAAAGCTCAGACTCCTCAGGGTGACAGTGCTACTCCCTATAGACTATGAAAGCTCAATCCTCAGGGGTGACAGTGCTCCTCCCCTATAGAATATGAAAGCTCAGACTCCTCAGGAGATAGACAGTGCTACTCCTCTATAGACTATGAATAGACCCTCAGGAACACCTTTTACTGAGCTCAGGCCGGATAGACAGTGCTCCTCCCCTATAGAATATGAAAGCTCAGACTCCTCAGGAGATAGACAGTGCTACTCCTCTATAGACTATGAAAGCTCAGACGTCCTCAGGGGTAGACAGTGCTCCTCCCCTATAGACTATGAATGCTCAGAGTCCTCAGGGGTAGACAGTGCTCCTCCCCTATAGATTATGACAGCTCAGACTCCTCAGGAGGTAGACAGTGCTCCTCCCCTATAGGCTATGAAAGCTCAGAGTCCTCAGGGGTAGAGAGATGAATCCTCCCCTAAAGACTATGAAAGCTCAAGTCTCCTCAGGGGTAGACAGTGCTCCTCCCCTATAGATTATGAAAGGTCAGACTCCTCAGGGGGTAGACAGTGACTTCCCCTATAGACTATGAAAGCTCAGATTCCTCAGGGGATAGACAGTGCCTCCCCTATAGACTATGAATGCTCAGAGTCCTCAGGGGTAGACAGACTCGCTCCTCCTTATAGACTATGAAAGCTCAGATTCCTCAGGGGAGACAGTGCTCCTCCTCCTATAGACTATGAAAGCTCAGACTCCTCAGGGGGTGACAGTGCTCCTCCCCCTATAGATTATGAAAGCTCAGACTCCTCAGGAGGTAGACAGTGCTCCTCCCCTATAGACTATGAAAGCTCAGAGTCCTCAGGGGTAGACAGTGCTCCTCCCCTATAGATATGAAGAGAGCCTCGGGAGATGCTCCTCCCCTATAGGCTAGAAAGTCAGAGTCCTCAGGTAGCTAGTGCGCTCCTCTATAGACTATGAAAGCTCAATGTCCTCAGGGGATAGACAGTGCTCCTCCCCTATAGAATATGAAAGCTCAGACTCCTCAGGAGTAGACAGTGCTACTCCTCTATAGACTATGAAAGCTCAACTCCTCAGGGGGTAGACAGTGCTCCTCCCCTATAGAACTATGAAAGCTCAGAGTCCTCAGGAGGTAGACAGTGCTACCCCCCTATAGACTATGAAAGCTCACGATCTCCTCAGGGGGGGGGGGGTTTAAGACAGTGCTCCTCCCCTAAATAGATATGAAAGCTCAGACTCCTCAGGGGGTAGACAGTGCTCCTCCCCTATAGATATGAGAAGCTCAGATCTCCTCAGGGGTAGACAGTGTATCTCCCCTATAGACTATGAAAGCTCAGACTCCTCAGGGGTAGACCAGTGCTCCTCCCCTATAGATACTGAAAGCTCAGACTCCTCAGGGATAGACAGTGCTCCTCCTCCATGACTATGAACTCAGTCCTCAGGGTAGACAGCTCCTGACCAATGCAAAGAAAAAAGGCCCCAGATCCTCAGGGGTAGACAGTGCTCCTCCCCTATAGGCTATGAAAGCTCAGAGTCCTCAGGGGTAGACAGTGCTGCTCCTCTATAGACTATGAAAGCTCAGACTCCTCAGGGGTAGACAGTGCTCCTCCCCTATAGACTATGAAAGCTCAGACGTCCTCAGGGGTAGACAGTGCTACTCCTCTATAGACTTATGAAAGCTCACATCTCCTCAGGGGATAGACTAGTGCTCCTCCCCTATAGAATATGAAAGCTCAGACTCCTCAGGGGTAGAAGTGCTCCTCCCCTATAGACTATGAAAGCTCAGACTCCTCAGGGGGTGACAGTGCTCCTCCTCCTATAGATATGAAAGCTCAGATTCCTCAGGGGTAGACAGTGCTCCTCCCCTATAGATATGAAAGCTCAGACTCCTCAGGGGTGACAGTGCCCCTCCCCTATAGATTATGAAAGCCAGACTCCTCAGGGGGTGACAGTGATCTCTCCCCTATAGACTTATGAAATGCTCAGACTCCTCAGGGAGTAGACAGTGCTCCTCCCCTATAGACTATGAAACTCAGACTCCTCAGGGGATAGACAGTGATCTTCCTCCTATAGACTATGAAACTCAGACTCCTCAGGGGGTAGACAGTGATCTTCCCCTATAGATATGAAATGCTCAGACTCCTCAGGGGTAGACAGATGCTCCTCCCCTATAGACTACGAAAGCTCAGACCCTCAGGAGATAGACAGTGCTACTCCTCTATAGACTATGAAAGCTCAACCACCTCAGGGGTAGACAGTGCTCCTCCCCTATAGATATGAAAGCTCAGACTCCTCAGGAGATAGACAGTGCTCCTCCTTTATAGACTAGTAAAGCTCTGATCCTCTAGGGATAGACAGTTGCTCCTCCCCTAGAGGATATGAAAGCTCCGATCCCTCAGGGGTAGACAGGGCTTCTTCCTCTATAGACTATGAATAAGCATTCAGATCCTAAGGGGTAAGAATAGTGCTCCTTCTATAGCCTATGCAAGCTCAGGACTCCTCAGGGGTATTACAAGTGCTCCTCCCTATAGACTTATTGAAAGCTCAGACTCGCAGGGGATAGACATTGCTCCATCCCTATAGACGTATTGAGAGCTCCGACCTCAGGGTTAGACGAGTGTCCTCCCCTATAGGACATGTAAAGCTCAGATCTCAGGGGTAGGACCAGTGCCCTCTCTCAGAGATCCTATGAAAGCACCCTCAGGACTCCTCAGGGTAAACAGTGGCTCCTCCTCTATCGACTATGGAAAGCTCAGACTCCTCAGCGGGTAGATAGTCGTCCCATAGGCCTATGAAAGAGCTCTTCCGACCTAGGGAGTTAGACCGTGTCCTCCCTTCTATTAGCTATGAAAGCTCAGAGTCTTCAGGGAGTCGACAGTGCTCCCTCCGCCTACGGACTATGAGAGCTCAGATTCCTCAGGGGTAGACAGTGCCCCTCCCCTATAGACTATGAAAGCCCAGACTCCTCAGGGGTAGACAGTGATCTTCCCCTATAGACTATGAAATCTCAGACTCCTCAGGGGTAGACAGTGATCTTCCCCTATAGACTATGAAATCTCAGACTCCTCAGGGGTAGACAGTGATCTTCCCCTATAGACTATGAAATCTCAGACTCCTCAGGGGTAGACAGTGATCTTCCCCTATAGACTATGAAATCTCAGACTCCTCAGGGGTAGACAGTGATCTTCCCCTATAGACTATGAAATCTCAGACTCCTCAGGGGTAGACAGTGATCTTCCCCTATAGACTATGAAATCTCAGACTCCTCAGGGGTAGACAGTGATCTTCCCCTATAGACTATGAAATCTCAGACTCCTCAGGGGTAGACAGTGATCTTCCCCTATAGACTATGAAAGCTCAGACTCCTCAGGGGTAGACAGTGATCTTCCCCTATAGACTATGAAATCTCAGACTCCTCAGGGGTAGACAGTGCTACTCCTCTATAGACTATGAAAGCTCAGACTCCTCAGGGGTAGACAGTGCTCCTCCCCTATAGAATATGAAAGCTCAGACTCCTCAGGAGATAGACAGTGCTACTCCTCAGGACGCTCGCCGTATCTTGCAGGGAGTCGGGTCTGGTTGTGGGACAGTTTACTGTGCTCAGGTAATTCGGCTGTGTGCTGGACTGCAGACTTGCTCATTAACAAATTGGCTGATCTGGTGGGATGAGAGGACTCCGTAGCCAGCCAGCTCATGAGTTCGAGGTGGCAGCACCACAAGCAGGACTGTGTGCAGGTGGGGATCTGAACTAGTGGCTTGGGTGATGAAAGGCACAAGCACTTTACCAATTGCGCTACATACCAATACCGAGGCACCCAGTAAAGTTATTTTTTGTGTGCGTAATATATAGTAGTAGATGATAGAGATATTCTATAACCAATGGGGGTCTTTTTGAGACAGTGTGTCTCCTGTAGTCCAGTGTACTGAACTCGCACCGGGAGACCAGGTGCCTTGACTAGCACCAGAGGATAAACCAGCGTTGCCGCGGAGGGCTGGGATCTCAAGTACGGCCGGAGCCACCAGAGGTCAGATTATATGATTCATGTTTTATCTGTATTTTTTTTTGTGAATCAGGGAGAGTGCCAAGAACACAGGCCCCTCACTACCACCAAGGATGCTAGTCGAGGGTGCCCATCAGTTGGGGAAATCCAGGGGTGCGGCACAGCCCGAGGCCAGGTACAAGCCTTCGCCGTGGAAAAAACACCTCGTGCTTGTCATGGTTCTCCCCGGCACAGGTAAGTGGTTATCCGTGAGTTGGTTAACATGCGAAATAGTTCTAACTTCAGATAAATAGCGTCTGGGCTGTATGCAAGGTGTCAAATGTTTCTCATTCAAAAAAATTTATTCAGGGGGGTGTGTGGGTGGTGTGGTGGGGTGGGGGGTGTGGTGATTATGAAAACGCGAGAGCGGAAGTCGGCGGAATTGGCACTGTTGGGGGAAGGCTGGCGGCTGTGGTGCGTCTCAAGGAAGTGACTACAACAGGGACAGAATCAGTGGGCGAGCGCCAGCATCTGATCCACCGCTGTAGGAGATTCCAGAAGAAAGCAGGACCTGGCGAGCCGGCAGCAGTCACAACAAAGGACTTAGCCTGTCCCTTGGGGGTTGTGCTGAATCAGGTCAAGGAGACTGGGTTTGTACACTACACAGGCCTACTAAGAAAAGCACTTCTGAGGCTGGGGAAATGCCTCTCGGTTGGGTGTAAAGGGCTGACTTACAGTCTGACGTTGTAGTTTGATCCACAAGAATCAAAAAAAGCTGTCAATTTTCCGGCTGAGGATGGTGGCGAACCCTGGCTGCGGGTTCGGCCAAACGTTCAGTACGAACACGTATGCTGCGCTGCAAGAGGGGATCCCAAGGATCATTTCCCATGGACCCACAGGCAACGAACATACCATCCAGGATGTCCATTCAAGGGATTTCGTAACCTGCTCTTGCTTCTTCCTAGGGAACAACCTGGCATCAGAACAGGAAACCTTAATATATATATATTATATATATCTTATATATATATCTATATATATATCGATATATACATATATATACATACATATATATACATATATATATATAATTTTTTTTTTTGAGACAGGATCTCCTTTTAGTCCCAGCTGGCCTGGAGCTCACTCTGTAGACCAGGCTGGCCTTGAACTCACAGAGATCTGCCTGCCTCTGCCTCCCCATTGCTGGGATTAAAAGCGTGCGCCGCCACTCCAGGCAACAGGAACCTTTAAAAAGGAGGCATGGTGGTGCACACCTTTCAGCCCAGCACTGGGGAGGCAGAAGCAGGCAAATCTCTGTGAGTTCAAGGCCAGCCTGGTCTACAAAGCAAGCTCCAGGCCAGCTGAGACTAAAAGGGAGACCATGTATCAAAAAAAAAAGGATGTTTATCCTCTTGGGACCAAAGAGGGATTGAAAATGACAATTAGCTGGGCGTGGTGGCACAGGCCTTTAATCCTAGCACTCCAGAGGCAGAGGCAGGTGGATCTCTGTGAGTTAGTTCAAGGCCAGCCTGGTCTACAGAGTGAGTTCCAGACCAGCTGGGGCTATAAGGAGACCCTCTCTCCCCTCCCCCTAAATAAATAAATAATAAATAAATAAATAATAAATGAATAAATAATAAAACATTGGAGGGGCCTGGGGAGATGGTTCACAGGTTAAGTGTGAAGAGTGCTCTGGCAGAGAGCCCAAGTTCCATTCCGAGAATGCATATTGGGTTGCTCACAACAGCTTGTAACTCCAGATCCAAGGGATCTGTCGCCCTCTGTTGGCCTCCATGGAAACTGCACCCATGTACATACACTGTCACAAAGACACACATGTATACAAAAAATTAGAAAAATAGGGGCTGGAGAGGTGGCTCAGTGGTTAAGAGCACTAACTCCTCTTGCAGAGGACCCGGGTTTGATTCCCAGCACCCACATGGTGGCTAAGAACCATTTTTAGGCCAAGTGTGGTGGCACATGCCTTTAATCCTAGCACTTGGGAGGCGGAGCCAGGCAGATCTCTTGAGTTCAAGGTCACCTGGTCTACAGAGTGAGTTCCAGGCCAGCTGGGGCTATAAGGAGACCCTGTTTCAAATAAATAAAAATAAAGTACTAAAAAAAGAATGAAAAATAAATCTTTATCCAGGTGTGGTAATTCACACCTTTAATCTCAGCACTCTGGAGGCAGAGGCAAGTGGATCTCTGTGAATTCAAGGCCAGTCTGGTCTACAAAGCAAGTTCCAGGACAGCTGGAGCTACAGGGAGATCCTGTCTGGAAACCAGGAAAAATAAAATCTTTTAAAAATACCATGAATGCCAGGCGTGGTGGCACACAGGAGGCAGAGGCAGGCGGATCTCTGTGAGTGCAAGGCCATCCTGCTCTATATAATGATTTCCAGGCCAGTTGGAACTACAGGGAGATTTTGCCTCCAAAAGACCAAATAATAATGATAACAGCTGGGTGTGGTGGTGCACGCCTTTAATCCCAACACTGGGGAGGCAGAAGCAGGCGGATCTCTGTGAGTTCAAGGCCAGCCTGGTCTACAGAGTGAGCTCCAGGCCGGTTAGGACTAAAGGGAGACCCTGTCTCAGACAAAAAAAAAAAAAAAATGATAACGTGAATTGAAAAAAAAACAACCCAGAATTACAAAAGGTGGAAATAGAGGTCATTTTTATGATAAAAAGTCTTTGTAGAATTGTTTGGTATTGTGAGATTCATTCTGTTAAAGAAATCTATTTTGGGGAAACGCAGAGTTGGCTCAGCAGTTAAGAGCACCGACTGCTCTAGCAGAGGACCAGGTTTGATTCCCAGCACCCACGTGGTGGCTGGGAACCATCTTTAATTCCAGTTCCAGAGGAATCCGAAGCCCTCTTCTGACCTCTGTGGAATTGCTCGACACGGGTGCACCAACCTACATGCAGACAGTACACTCATACACATTAAAAAAAAAAAAAGTTCACACTAGAATCACAGCAACAACAAAAAAATAAAAATAAATAATTAAAAATAAATAAAAAGTATGTCTACACATTAAAAAATTTATGTGTATGAATAACCACTGAGCCACCTCTCCAGCCCCAAAGAAATAATCTTTTAACTGCGCTTAATTTTTTAGTCATTTAATTCCATTTAGGCCACTTGTCTTTTTTTTTTTTTTTTTTTTTTTTTTTTGTTTTTGGGTCTTTTCAAGACAATATCTCCCTGTAGCCCCAGTTCCGGGGGAATCTGACACCCTCTTCTGACCTCCGCGGCATTGCACGACACAGGTGCACAGACCTGCATGCAGACAGTACATTCATACACATAAAAAATAAAAAAAAATAAAAATAAAAAAAGACAGCAGGAAGAGCATCCAACCAAACACATTGCATTCCTCCCTAATCAAAATTCTGAGGGATGGAGAGATGGCTTGGTGGTTAAGAGCACTTGCTCCTCTTGCAGAGGATCTGGGTTTGAATACCAGCACCCACATGGCAGCTGACAACCATTGGTATAATCAGTTCGGGGGATCCAATGCCGTCTTCTGACCTCCGAGGGCATTTCATGATACACATGCACTTACATGCAAGCATAACACTCATACACAAAATAAATTTGGGGGGGCTGGAGAAATGGCTCAGCAGAACATGGGTGCACTTAGACTCATGCAGCCATAACACTCATACACATAACAATAATGAATAAAATACATATTTATCTTTAAATTTTATTTTTATTTATTTTTTATTTATTATTATTAAACTACTTCCATACATCATACATCATTTCTCAATCGAATTTAGAGTCACTTCCCTTTCCATGCCCCCCACCCCACCTGAGTTCCTGTACTCTGCCATTCAGGTCTTGCATCTTTTTCTGAGTCTTTCCAGAGTTTTGTGGGGGGTTTTTCCAAAGCAAAGGCTTATTGTTTTTTTTTCAACTTTATTTATTTTTGTATGTGTATGAATGTACTGCCTGCATGTAGATTTGTGCACCCGTGTTGTGCAATGCCACGGAGGTCAGAAGAGGGTCTCAGATTCCCCTGGAACTGGAGTTCTCCTGGTTACAGACAGTTCTTAGCCGCCATGTGGTTGCTGGGGATCGAACCCAGGTCCTCTGCAAGAGCAGTCGGTTCTCTTAACCACTAGGCTATCTCTCCAGCCCAAGGCTTATTGTTTTTAGGAGAACTTTATTCTTTCAGTATTTTTTCCCCAGTTATTTTGTTGTTGTTGTTGTTCTCTCCAACTTGTACTGCATATATATATATATATATATATATATATATATATATATATGCACACATACATAAATATATACATACGTACATACACATATCACCTGAGTTGGAAGTTTTTTTTTTAAGATGTCATGTTTTACTTAAGGAAATGTTTGAAGGCTCCTCCTTGGCAAGCCCAAATACCCATCAGTCCTGCCCTTGTGCTCCACATTGGGGTCTTTCCTCCCACAGTCACCCAAATGAGGTCCAGTAAGCACTGTGTCCTGTCTTGATCTTCCTGTACTGGTCTCCATGATACAGCCTGGGTAGTCCAACAATGGCAGTCTATACTCTGATGAGGCTGAAATCCCATAGCTGCTCAGTCCACAAGTTGGATATCTCAGCAGTCCCCATCTGGCATTGAAGGTTTGGAGAATTCTTGGAGAGACATGAGTCTTCAGTCCATATTGGAGGGTTAAAAAGCTGTGTCTCATGTCTTTGAAGATGGCAAAAGCAGTGGCAGCCACAGAGTAGATGCACTTGCCAGTAAGAATTGAAGACAGGCAAAACAACAGTGCTCTCTCTTTTTTCTTTTTGTCTTTTTACTAAGATCTCGAGTTTTATATCTGAAGTACAATTTTTCAGGCCTTACTGAAAATATACATTTTTAAATTCTCCATGCGTGTAAGTGCACCCATGAAATGCAGTGCCACTAGAGGTTAGAAGAAGGTGTCGGAACCCCCTGCAACTGCACTTACAGATGGTGATTAGCTGCCATGTGGGTGCTGGGAACCAAACCCAGTTCCTCTTCAAGACCAACTAGTTCTCTTAACTGCTAAGCCAGCTCTCCAACCCAATGTATTAGAAAAAAAATTTTTTTTTGTATTTTTGAGACAGGGTCTCCCTGTAGCTCTGGCTGTCCTGGAACTCACTATGTAGACCAGGCTCACAGTGATCTATCTGCCTCTGCCTCCCAAGTGCTGGAATTAAAGGCATGCAGAAATTTGTAAATGATAAATTCTTCATAGTTTTATGTCTGTTGAAGATAAAAAGCTTAAATGAAAAGTGTCAAATTGATTTCATAATATTGTCAGCCATTTTCAGAATTGGAAGATGAGGAAATTTTAAAACCATGGCTCTTAGAAGTTCTTTCAAGAAAAAAAAAAGATTATTTTAGGGATGGGGAGATGACTCAGTCTTTACTGACTGAGTGCCTCCTGCCAAGCAAAGGACCTGAGCTGGATCCACAGATCCCATATTAATAATAACAATTATGATAATAAAATATAATAATTTAGTGCTGAGGAGCCAGAGTCAAGTGTGTCCCTGTGACCTGATGAGCAGCCAGCCTAACACAACCTTGGTAAGTTTGAGGACAGCTAGAGAGGCCTTGGAAAAAAAAAGTAGCTAGCACCCAAGGGAAGTCCTCTGTCCTCTGGCCCCCACATGCCCTTAAACACATATGCATACACACAGGAGAAAAACATGTTTTAGTCAGTGTTGTGGTGTATATCTGAAATCTGGCACTCAAGATGCCAAAGCAGGAAGATTATGAGTTTGAGGCCAGCCTGTGCTACATAGCAGGACCCTGTCTCAAAGAAAAATCAAAAATTTTTTTTGCGGGCGGGGGGAGGCTGGAGAGATGACTCAGCAGCTAAGACCATTGAGTTTTATTTTATGTGCCTGACAAAGCACTCAGGAATATAAAATAAAACAGATAAATCAAAACAAGTTATTTTTTGGTTGTTTTGACACAGGGTCTCCCTGTAGCCCCAGCTGTCCGGAACTCACTATGTACACCAGGCTGGCCTGGAACTCACAGAGATCCTCCTGCTTCTGCCTCCCAAGTGCTGGGTGTAAAGACATGCAGCACCACACCCAGCTCAAAATTTTATTTAAATTTTTTTTAATGTTTTGAAAACAATTCTGGACTGTTAAACTGTGTACTTAATTATCATAGAGAATTTTGTAATATATAAAAATAGTACTCTACATCTGATATATGGAACATTAAAGACACAATTAGGTATCTTTTTGTTTCATTTATGACTTTCTTTTTTTAATTTTTTAAATTTATTTTATGTGTATGAATGTACTCTCTGCATGTAGGTCTGTGCACCCGTGTCGCGCAATGCCGCAGAGGTCAGAAGAGGGCGTCGGATTCCCCTGGAACTGGAGTTACAGACAGTTCTCAGCTGCCATGTGGGTGCTGGGGATTGAACCCGGGTTCTCTGCAAGAGCAGTCGGTGTTCTTAACCACTTGGCCATTTCTCCAGTCCGACTAACTTTCTTTACTATTTGGTTTCTGAGATATTTCTGGATCTCACTCATGGTAATAGTAAACACGAATTAGAGAATGCGTTCAGAATGGAAAATTGGTTATTATCGTTATTAAAACAAAACTCACAGATGCTGTGAGCAAATTAAAATTTTCAAGTATCAGTGAGCTCTGAGTTTGATTAAGAGAACTCAATGAATAAGATGGGGACCAGGTGTAGTGGCACACCCATTTAATCCCAGCGCTGAGGAGGCAGAGGATCTCTGTGAGTTCAAGGCCAGTCTGGTGTACATAGTGAGTTCCGGGACAGCTGGGGCTAGTGAAGAGCGATTCTGCGCTCTTCAGTGTCAGTGCACGCAGAGGGTCCACCCTCAAGAGGAGTAGTGTACTTGAAGTGCTGAAACAGCGCACAGACCAGCGTCCCTTGGGAAACGAAGTATGCCACACGGGGTCCATGCTGTACAAAATTATTTTAATCGCTTTTATTTTATGTGTATGAATGTATTGGCTGCACGTGTGTAAGTGCACCCGTGTCCTGCAGCACCCAAGGAGGTCAGAAGAAAGCTTTAGATTTCTGTGGAACTGGAGGTATGGAAGGTTGTTAGACGCCATGTGGGTGCTGGGAATTGAATCCTGATCCTCTCTGCAAGAGCAGCCAGTGCTCTTAACAGCTGAGCTATGTCTGTGACTCCAATTCCAGAGGATTGTGCGCCCTCTTCAGGCCTCCTTGGGCATTGCGTGCATGTGGCCTACTTACATGCAAGTAAAACACTCATAATAAACAAAAAATAATAATAAAAAGCCGGACGTGGTGGTGCACGCCTTTAATCCTAGCACTTGGGAGGCAGAGGCAGGCGGATCTCAAGGCCAGCCTGGTCTACAGAGTGAGTTCCACGCCAGCTGGGGCTACAGGGAGACCCTGTCTCGAAAAGACCAAAAATAAATAATAAATAAATAAATAATAAAAATGAAAGGGAAACAGGCCAGGATATAACACATTGGTAGAGCACTTTCTCGACATTCATGAAGCCCTGGGTTCTACGCCCGGCATCACATGAACTGGGCATGATGATCTCAGCATTCAGGAGGCAGGTGCAAGTGGATATCTGGGAATTTGAGACAAACCTGGTGTATATAGCCAGTTCTAGGCCAGCCAGGCCTATACAAAGTAAGATCCTCTCTCAAAAACCAAAACAAAACTAAATGGTTCTCAGGCAGGAGGATTTTCATGAGTTCGAGGTAAGTCGGGGCTACATAGAGAGTTCCAGGCCAGCCTGGGCAATAGAATGAGCTCCCATCTAAACATAAAGGAAGACGCACTGGGGACATAAAACAACTGGTAAAGCACTCGCTTGCCACATGTGAAGCCCCGGATTCTGTCCCCAGCACTGCATAGACCGGATGTGGTAATCTTAGCACTTGGGAGAAAGAGGCAAGGGTTAGGGTTAGGGTTAGAAGTTCAAGGTTGCCAGGCGTGGTGGCCCACACCTTTAATCCCAGCACTCGGGAGGCAGAGGAAGGAGGATTTCTGTGAGTTCAAGGCCAGCCTGGTCTACATATCGAGCTTCAGGCCAGCTGGGACCCAGTCTGAAAAAGACAAAAAAAAAAAAATTCAAGGTCAACCTTTGCTACATACCCAGGCCAGCCTGGGATGTTTGAGACCTTTCTCAAGAAGTAAAATGGATGAACAAATGAATTAATGATTGGATGGATGGATGGATGGATGGATGGATGGATGGATGGATGGATGGAAAGCTTAGAATAGAGACAGATAGTGATTGATAGGTAGATAGAGACAGATACATAGATACATACAGATAGATAATAGATAATAGACAGATGATTGATTAGCTATAGATATCTAAATAGATAGATGGTAGATAGATAGATGATAGGTGATAAATACGTGGTAGCTAGATAGATGACTGATAGAGAGTAGATAGATGATAGCTTGCTAGATAGGTGATAGATGATAGATAGATGATTGATAGATAGCAGATGATTGATAGATAGTAGATAGATTGATTGACAGATAATAGCTAGATAAATGATTGATAGACTGACTATATAGATAGATGATACATAAATAACTGATAGATGATTGAAAGATAGATATAGATGGTAGATAGATGATAGAAATATACATAGATGATAGATGATAGACGGTAGATATGATAGATTGATAGATGAAAGCTATAGATGAGACATAGATAGATATGATTGATAGATATAGATTATAGAGATGATAGATATAGACGAGAGAGCTGATAGAGATGATAGAGATCAGGGCTGGAGAGATAGCCTAGCAGTTGAGAGCACCGACTGCTCTTGCAGAGGACCCGGGTTCGATCCCAGCACCCACATGATGGCTAAGAACCATCTGTAACTCCTATTCCAGGAGAGCTCCAGTTCCAGAGGAATCCGAAACCCTCTTCTGACCTTCGCGGCATTGCACAACATGAGTGCACAAACCTACATGCAGACAGTACACTTATACACATTAAAAAAAAGAGAGAGATGATAGAGATAGATGAGGTGATAGAGATGATAGATGACAGATATAGATGATAGATAGATTAAATAGATGTTAGATAGATAGATAGATAGATAGATAGATAGATGATAGATAGATGATAGATAGATAGAGATGATAGATGGACGGATGGATAAACAGAGCTAGATAGACCCAAGAGTGTCCACATCCTGGCATGTCTTGATGTCTCTCTTGTGGTCTGAGCAGAACCTACTGATTTGTGTATAAACAGAACACAGTGAAAGTAAAAGGAGTGTCATTTGATTAAAATACAAAACACTGACTTCTCCGCCTTGCTAGAGACCTCTCTATTGCTCTTCTAGTTCTTCCCGTATCAATGATTAATGAAGTGAGCCATTCTATTGTGAGCAGCCATTTTGGAAATGCCTACGGGGCAAGGAACGCAGGGAAGCCCTTGGCCAACAGCCAAGGGACTGAGGCTTTCTTTACAATGCCTTACATAGAGGAGGCAGACACTGCCGCAAACCAAGAAGGTCACCCAGCTCAGAAAGAAAGAAAATGAACCCTGATGGCTGATCTGAGTTGTCAACTTGGCACACCTGGGAAGAGGGACGCTGGTTAAGGACCTCCTCCCTCTGACTGGCCTGCGGCCATGTCTGTGGGGCATTTGCTAGATTGCTAGTTGATGTGGGCGGCTCAGCCCACTGCGGGTAGTGCCACCCCTGGGCAGGGGTGCCTGGGCTGCGTAAGAAAAGCTGGCTCATTGGTGGTGCACGCCTTTAATCCTAGCACTTGGGAGGCAGAGGCAGGCGGATCTTTGTGAGTTCAAGGCCAGCCTGGTCTACAGAGTGAGTTCCAGGACAGCTGGGACTACAGGGAGACCCTGTCTCGAAAAGACCAAAAAAAAAAAANAGTACAAGCATCCTTCATGTAAAACCAATTTGCAAGCAGTTGTGCCCAAACTCACACAGCCCATGGGTCCCACCATCCAGCAGGGGGGGCTTGTATGTTCAATCAAGTTGATCAAATGAGTGTCCAGACTATATTGCTGTAGTTTCACCGTTCACCCCAATCACAGCCCTTACATTCTACCATGCCCCCTCTTCCGCAGATTGTTCCCTAGGCTTAGAAAAGGGGCACAGGTGGATGAGAAGCAAAACAGTCTACTTTCTCTGGAGCTGTTGTCTTGGTCTCTGGTCAATTCTGGCTGTTTCCTTCATGGGCTGACAGTTTGTCCAGGAATAACCTTTCGATCCTACTAATGAAACACCTTTTAACTTTTATCTGGTTTCAATTTTGCCAGTTTTTTTCTTTTTTTCATGATACAACTTTCTGGGTATTCAAGTAGATAGGATCATTCATAGATTAGATAGATGAGTAGATAGATAGATAGATAGATAGATAGATAGATAGATAGATAGATAGATAATATATAGATAGATTATATATAGATAGATGGTAGATAGTAGATGATAGACAGCTGATAGATGGTAGCTAGATGATAGACAATACATTATATAGAGAGATGATAGATATTAGATGATAGACAGCTGATAGATGGTAGTTAGATGATAGAATGATAGATGATAGATTATATATAGATAGATGATACACAGCTGATAGATGGTAGCTAGATGATAGATAGTAGATAGATGACAGATGATAGGTGATAGATAAATGACAGCTAGAGAGATGACTGATAGATGGTAGATAGGTATATAGTTAGATGATAGATAGACAATTGATAGATACTAGATAAATAATATATATATGATAGATAGGATGATAGATGATAGATAGATGATAGATTGATAAGTAGATGATAGGTAGATAGATTATTGATAGACTACATAGATGATTGGTAGAGCAGATAGATGATAGGTAGATAGATACATAGGTGATAGAGAATAGATAGAAGATAGATAGATATAGATAGATGATAGATAAATAGAAAGATAGATAGATGGATAAATAGATAGAAGATAGATGACAGACGATACATAAAGTGTAAAACTCCACACTAAGCACCGTGACTTCAGAATGGCCAATTGTAACTACAGAGAAGTTCAGTTTGGGGCTGAGCGAGTGTCTGGTGGAATCCTTCAACCAGCACTGTGCTTTTATTGGCAAGTCAATTAGAACACAGTGATTTTATTTCATTCTTTTTTTCAACCAAATGATTTTGAAAGTGGGCCCCTGCCCAGTACCGACTTCAGAGGAGGCAACTGCCCTTGAGTTAGCCCCTAACCTTTACACAGCCGCTGGAAAACTGAAGTCAGATCAACCTGTGCTGAGATTCCTGACCCTTGGGCATAAGATCAGGATGGGATCTTAGAGAGACAGCTCAGCAGTAAGAGCACTGACCGCTTTTGCAGAGGACCTGGATTGGGTTCCCAGCTACCCACATGGCAGCTAACAACCACTTCTAACCCCAGTTCCAGGGAATCGGATGCTCTCTTCTGGCCTCTGTGGGCACTGCATGACATGGGTGCACTTGCATGCAGGCAAAACACTCATAACATAATAAAAACAAATCCAGAAAAAATTAATTTTAAATTTCAGGCATCCCTGTGAGCTACAGTCACAGTCCCCTCCTGTGAGCTGCAGCTTGGTCCCTTCCTGCAAACCAGGAGCTCTGGTCCCCAAATACCAGTCACAGTTCCACAGTCCTCTGGTGTGATGAGACGCAGAGTGTAGGATGGAGAACTTCCGGGCATTGGGCAGCAGCGTCCGCCTTCCCTGAGTGGCTGCATTCCCCAGCGGTCCTTCCCCCGAGGTCCCAGGTTGTACATGACAGGGGCTTTGCCTCCGTGTTGGGTTTCTGCTGGGGACGGGGACGGGGGCTGGGGGATGTCTCTGTCATCTGAAGACTGGGAGGACTGAGTCTCTAAAATGGACTTTCCACCTCCCTGGAAGGCCAGCTGTGGTCTTGACTGCATACGTGGTCCTGGACATCGACGCTTGACCTCGCCCATTCCTGGGCACCAAAGGGCTTTCCTTTATTTTATTATTTCTCTTCTGCAGCCCCATTGTGCCTCACCTGTGCCCTGTAGAAAATGTAAAACACAGCCAGGTGTGTTTTTTTTTTTACACCTCTGTGAGCTCCACGCCAGTTGGAACTAAAAGGGAGACCCTGTCGAAAGAAAGAGAGAAAGAGAGAAAGAGAGAGAGAAAGAGAGAAAGAAAGAAGAAAGAAAGAGTGAGAAAGAGAGAAAACGAGAGAAAGAGAGGGAAGAGAGAGAGAAAAGAAAGAAAGACAGAAAAAGAAAGAAAGAAAGAAAGAAGGAAAGAAAGAAAGGAAAGAAAGAAAGAAGAAAGAAAAGAAAGAAAGAAAATGTAAAACACCTACTTGAACTTCTAGAGATAAAAATCACAGTCTGTCCAGGCGTGGTGGCGCACGCCTTTACTCCTAGCACTTGGGAGGCAGAGGCGGGCAGATCTGTGAGTTCAAGGACAGCCTGGTCTACAGAGTGAATTCCAGGACAGTCAGAGCTACAGGGAGACCCTGTCTCAAAAAGACCAAAAAAAAAAAAAAATCACAGTCTGAAAATTTTAAAAATCCTCTAATACAACTAAGCTGACTTAATCCTCAAACAAACAAAAAAACCCCATGTAATTGTATTTAAGAATGTAAATTTGCAATTCTCAGCCCAGGGGTGTGGGGTGGTGCATGCCTTAAAATCCCTAGCATTGGGAGGCAGAGGCAGGCGGATCTTTGTGAGTTTCAAGGCAAGCCTGGTCTACAGCGCAGAGGTTCCAGGCCAGCTGGGGCTACAGGGAGGACCCGTCTCGAAAGACCAAAAAAAAAAAAAAAAAAAGATGTAAATTTGAAATTCTATATGTATACTACAATTTTTGATTAGTTTTTTTTTTTACTGACAGAACTGTAAGCTTCAACAATATACCATGAAATGTATCACTGTGTCTGTAATGCAAAAACTTGGAGCTCATCCCTTTATACAAATTCTGCAACTAGGCAACATGTTTCAATTGTAATCATTTTTAAAAAATCAATCTAATAAAAAATTAAAAATAAAAAATTATCGCCAAGCCTTGGTGGTGTATCCCTTTAATCCTACCACTCGGGGAGGCAAGAGGCAGGTTGGCTCTTTTTGAGTTCAAAGGCCAGCCCTGGTTCGACATCCATAGAGATTTCCAGGACAGTTGGAGCTAGCTACAGGGAGACCCTGTTTCAAAAAGACAAAAAAAAAAAAAAAAAAAAAAAAGTAAAAAGTAAAAAATTATATCAGGCATGTAGTCTTGTAAGTTTTTGAGACAGGGGGCCTCCTGGAGCCCCAGCTGGCCTGGAACTCTGTATGTAGACCAGGCTGGCCTTGAACTCACAGAAATCTGCCTCCTGAGTGCTGGGATTAAAGGCATGAGCCACGGCGTCCAGCAGGGTTTTTGTTGTTGTTGTTGTTGTTGTTTTATTAACTTATTATGTGATAACAGAATCTATCATAATATTGATGTCTTGAAAGTCAGTTCCTTGTTCTGTTCTTATTTCTCATCCAAGACTGAAGGACAGATTTTTCCCAAATAATTCCATGAAATAGTAACTTCATGTGAAAACAATCACAGGGCTGGGGCCGTTGTTAGACACTTGCCTAGTATTCACTACACCCTGGGGTTCTGTCACCAGCACTTCAGATATCCAGCATGTGGGAGGCAGAGGCAGGAGGATGTTCAACACTACCTCAGCTATGTGGGCTACCTGAGATCTGGTTGTTGTTGGTTTTTTTGTCTTTTTGAGACGGAGTCTCCCTGTAGCCCCAGCTGGCCTGGAACTCACTCTGTAAACCGGGCTGGCCTTGAACTCACAAAGATCCGCCTGCCTCTGCCTCCCACGTGCTAGGATTAAAGGCAGGCACCACCATGCCCGGAGACTTTTCTTCTTCTTCTTTTTTTTTAATGACTTTTCTTTGTTCCCTTCCTATAAAAACCTCTCATTGGAACACAGAGATTGTGGTAACCTGAATCTGTGTTTCCAGGCCATATCACTCATATTTGGCTCTAAACCATCTCTTACCCTGTTTGATGTGAGACTTGTGCTTTGGTCCACAGTCCCTGAGGGCGACCTTGAACTTCCGATCCTTCCGCCTCCATATCCCACCTGCTGGGATGACCGACAAGCACCACCTCACCAGGTCTATGTGTGCTGGGCTCAGAGCTGAGCCTTCTGTACATGAAGCCATCGGCACTCTACCAACAGAGCTACATCCCAGATCAGCCTGAAGAACTTGTGAGTCTCAAGGGATTCTATTTTCACATGTATGTGTATGAGCTTGTGTGTATGCATGTTTTGCATGTGTGTAGGCATACAGGTGGGGGGCTATGTGTGCATTCGAAGGTGCTTTAGACTGATGAACATTTACTTATTTTTAAATTTTTAAAAATTATTTATTTATTTATTTTTATGTGTATGAATGTACTATCTGCATGTAGGTTTGTGCACCCGTGTCATACAATGCCACGGAGGTCAGACAATGCCGCGGAGGTCAGAAGAGGGCATCGGATCCCCCTGGAACTAGAGTTAAAGACGGTTTTCAGCCGCCATGTGGGCGCTGGGAACCAGTCTGTCTGCCCCTACAGACATGCCCACAGGCCAACCTGACCTGGATAATCAGGTCCTCATTGAGACTCTCTTCCCAGGTGATCAATGTTATGTCAAATTGACGATTAGAATTAACTGGAGAGACAGCTCGGTGGGTAAAAGCACTGGCTGTTCTGGGAGAGGACTCAGGTTGGGTTCTCAGCACCCACGTGGCAGCTAACAACCCCCTGTAGCTCCACTTCCAGGACATCTGATGCCCTCTGTGTCCTGCACAAATATGGCATGCATGTAGTGCAGTTATATACATTCAGGCAAAAGACATACACATAAAATATAAATACATAAAATATTGAAATTAGCCACGTGGTCCAGAGATATGGCTTGGCAGTTAAGAGCCATTTGCTGCTCTTGAGGAGAATCAGAACATCAGGCAGGTCACAACTGCCTGTCACTCCAGTCTCAGGGGATCTGACACCTTCTTCTGGTGTCTGTGGGTACCCACATACACATGTGGCTTACACTCACACATTCACACATAAATGGGTAGATAATGAATGAAAAATAAATAAATAAATAAATAAATAAATAAATAAATAAATAAATATAAAAAAAGACTGTTACGGCCTCCCATCATTTTTCCTAAGCGATGCACCCTTCCATGTGTGGGATTCCATACAGCGTACTCTGGTCCCCGGGAGAACAGTGTGATGCCCTGTGTAGTGGTTCCAGGCAACACTGTTCAGTTAGAGCTCACACAGCCTCACCAAGTGAATGTTCACCCCCAGAGTCGGCCACTGCACTAAGGCGCAGAGCCATATGCGTCTACCTCATCAAGACACCATGTCCCTTCCTCTCTAATTTAGGGACCAAGAGGAGCTTTGCTGCTAACTGGCCTGGTGCACGGTAAAGGACCCTTTAGAGGTAGCCACAGATCCGTTTTGGAGTTCCTACACAGGTCTCACATTGGCAAGCAGAGGCTGCACTAATCTTTTCATTTTTGTTTGGTCTCCAAGTTAGTGAGAAGCAGCCAGTTTACCACACAGGGCTCTTAGTGGCTTTTATAACGAAGGTGACTAAGTGTCAATTAATCCCCCATCCTCTGCCCGCCACCTGACCTCTGTCCTAATCTACCATTTATAATAATCTGGGTAATCATCAAATAATAATAAAAACGACTAGGAGGATAAAAAACAAGATTGGTATAAGTCAAAGGAAACAGGGTCACGTTGGCGATGTGCAAATGGAAAGTGTTCTGATTCCTTATGTGAGGGAAACTTAACTAAATTAACCTTAGATTTGCATTAGGTGAACAAACTACAAGTTTTAAGATAATGGAAAAGCTTAGAAATCAAAGAAAAAATTCCAGAAAGGGACAAGAGAAATAAACCGGACAAGAGAAATAAACCCCCAAATTATTGGGGTGTCCCAAGAATCCAGTATGAGCTAGAAAGTAGCAGAAAGGCAGTCAGGAGTACAGAACATGGCACACATTTAAAGAAAAAGTGGATCAGGTGGACTGGGCTGGAGAGCTGGCTCAGGGGTTAGGAGCACTGGCTGCTCTTGAAGAGGACATGGGTTCGGTTCCCAGCACCCTCACGGCAGCTAACAACCGTCCTTAACTTTAATTCTAGGGGATCTGATGTCCTCCTCTGAACTCCTCATGCATTGCACACACGTGATGCCCTTACATACATGGCAGGCAGTACACACATACATAAAACAAAAATACCATGCTCCAGTGAGTGGATAGCCTCACACCGAGTGTATGGGCAGAACAAAGTGGACTCAGTGGGTTGACAGGAATAAAAGGAGAACCCAGAGTTGGATGAGTAACAAATAGGGGTGCTCGCCTTTAATCCCAGCACTCAGGAGGCAGAAGCAGGCGGATCTCTGTGAGTTCAAGGCCAGCCTGGTCTACATGGGAGACCCTGTATCAAAAAAAAAAAAAAAAGAATTCATATGTGTATGAGTATATTGCCTACATGTATGTAAGTGCACCCATGTCATGCAGTGCCTGTGGACATCAGAGTAGGGGGTTAGAGTCCCTGTAACTGAAAGTATAGATGGTTGCTAGGAACTGAACCCGGGTCCTCTGTAAGAGCAGCCAGTGCTCTTAACCGCTGAGCCATCTCCCCAGCCCCCAGGAATAAAATATTCCAACAGGGCTGGAGAGATGGCCTAGCGGTTAAGAGCGCCGACTGCTCTTACAGAGGACCCGGGTTCGATCCCCAGCACCCACATGGCGGCTGAGAACCGTCTGAAAGTCCAATTCCAGGAGAACTCCAGTTCCAGGGGAATCCGACGCCCTCTTCTGACCTCCGCGGCATTGCACGACACAGGTGCACAAACCTGCATGCAGACAGTACATTCATACACATACAAAAATAAATAAAATTTTAAAAAATTCCAACAAAGGAAAGATAAAAATAAATAACAAAAAGATAAACACAAACATTGTTAGTAACTGCATTAAGTATAAAGTTCCCTGTTAAAATCAGTTCCAGCCAGGCCTGGTAGCACAGACCTGTAACCACAACCACTCCAGGGAGGGGCTGGAGCATGAAGATGACAAGTTCAAGCCTGCCTGCGCTACAGTGAGTTCAAGGCCAGCCTGGGAAATGTAGCAAGATTCTGTCTCAAAAAAGAACAAAATTAGTTTGCCAGTCTGCATCAACCAACAACAGAGACCAGGCTGGAGAGACAGCTCCAGAAGTACAAGTATCTGTCTTGCAAGTGGAGGGGCCTGGGTTCAAACGTCCAGGACTCATGTAAAGCCAGATGCAATAGCGTGTATGTCTGTGAACCCAGGCTCCTACAGGGAGCAGAGAGGCAGATGCAGGACCATCCTTATAGGCCCAAGGACCAGCTAGTCTGGAAGGCACAGTGGAAAATGAGAGATTTGTCTCAAACAAGGTAGATTGGAAGGCAAGGACGGGTGTATGAGCCTGTCCTCTGACCTCCACACACACACTGTGGCACACACCACACACCACACACACACACACACAACTCATGCAAACTGAAAATAAGTAATAACACAATCAGATTGTAAGCTTTTTACAACACACATGTAAATCACATGCAGAAATGGGTAGAAAAGGATAGCAAGTGTGAGAATTACTAGTCCAAAGGAAAGCTGGGTGGCTGTGTTGTTGCCAGCCACCTAGACTCGAAAGTAAAGACTTTACCAGAATTAGAGAGGATCACATCACACTGATAAAGGCTTCTACTCATAAGATAAATAATATGCACCAAATAACAGAGCCTCAAAATATATCAGGAAAAAGCTGACATGGGCCCTCCTCTGACCTCCACAGGCATTGCACAACACGGGGGCATTTGCATAGATGAAGGCAATGCACTCATACATTTAAAATAAAAAATAATAAAAAAAATGTGTATGAGTGTTTTGTCTGCATGTGTACAAGTGCACCTGAGGATGGAATTCTCATGGAGGCCAGAAAAGGGCATCAGTTTCATGGAACTGGAGTTACAGGCCATCATCAGCTGTTATGTGGATGCTGGGAATGGAACCTGGGTCCTCTGCAAGAGCAGCCAGTGCTCCTAATTGCTGAGCCATCTCTCCAGTCCCTCATACACATTAAAAAAATTTTTATTTATTATTTTATGTGTATGAGTGTACTGTCTGCATGTAGGTTGGAGCACCTGTGCGTGCAATGCTGCGGAGGTCAGAAGAGGTCGTCGGATTCCCCTGGAACTGGAGTTAAAAACTGTTCTTAGCTGCCATGTAGGTGTTGGGAATCGAACCTGGGTCCTCTGCAAGAGCAGTCGGAGCTCTTAACCACTGAGCCATCTCTCCAGTCCCTCATAACCTTTTTTTAACCTGACAGAACTGAAAAAAAAATCAAATTCACAATTAGAGTAGAAATTTTGGTTGATTTTTTTTTTTCTTTTTTGAGACAGGGTGTCATTATGTATCTCTGGATGGCCTGGAGCTCACTTGACCAAGCTAGTCTTGAACCCATAGAGATCGGCCTGCCTGTGCCTCCAAGGTGCTGAAATTAAAATGAATAGCCCACCACACCTGGCCAGAGTGGAAATGTTTTTGTTTTGTTTTTGAGACAGGGTTTCCCTCTAGTCCCAGTTGGTCTGGAACAGGCTATGTAGACCAGGCTGGCCTAGAACTCACAGAGATCCACCTGCCTCTGCCTCTCCAGTGCTGGATTAAAGGCATGTGCCACCACACCCAGCTCAGAGTGGAAATTTTTTTAACTAATTTCTTACTAATAAATGAATTAAACAGATGAGAAAAATCAATGAGTACAAAAGAAAGTTTAAACACTGCAATTAACAATTTACTTAAGCAAAAGATGGGACACAACACTTACAACTATAAAAACACAGGCATTATGTTTCAAGCTGTGAATGACCAAAACCTTTCATGTATCATTAAATTTCACAGGAATATTTGTAAAAATTCATAAGACTGGCTGGCGTGGTGGCGCACGCATTTAATCCTAGCACTCAGGAGGGAGAGGTAGGCGGATCTTTGTGAGTTCAAGGCCAGCCTGGTCTACAGAGCGAGTTCCAGGACAGCTGGAGCTACAGGGAGACCCTGTCTGGAAAAGACCAAAAAATAAAAATAAAAATTCATGAAACTGATCCATATAGAAAAATCTCAATCTATGTCCAGAGACGAGTACCATAGAAAGGAGTGTAGCTCAGTTAGTAAGAACTGGTTTAGCATTCACAAGGCCCTGGGTTCAATCCCCAGCCCTGCATAAATATGAAGACAAGAAGATCAGAAGGTAAGGGTTAGCCTCAGCTACATAGGAAATTTGAAGTCAGGCTGGGATACATGAGACCCTTTTTCAAAAGACAAGTATATTTTCTGGGGCTGGAGAGTTGGCTCAGTGGTTAAGAGCACTGGCTGCTCTTGCAGAGGACCTGGGTTTGATTCCCAGCACCCACATGGTGACTAACAACCATCTATAACTCCAGCTCAAGGGGATCCAATGCTTTCTTCTGGCCTCTGTAGTCACTGTAGGATAGGACAGAGGTGTATTTATTTTATTTTTATGGATCCTTAATTTCTTATTATTTATTCTTCTCTTATAAAAGACACTTCGGCCGGGCATGGCAGCACATGCCTTTAATCCTAGCACTCGGGAGGCAGAGGCAGGTAGATCTTTGTGAGTTCAAGGCCAGCCTGGTCTACAGAGCGAGTAAAAAAAAAAAAAGACACTTGGAACAAATAAATATAAAATGATATATGAAATATTTATCAATGGCTAAATAAACATTTTCTTGATATTCCACAGAAGAATAAACTAATAAAATTTTCAGAAATACCCTATCCATCTCCCACCTCCGTTTTCTACTTTTTTTTTTTTAGATAGGGTTTCCCTATAGCCCCCAGCTGGCCTGGAACTCACTCTGTAGACCAGGATAGCCTTGAATTCACAGAGACCCACCTGCCTCTGCCTCCCAAGTGCTAGGATTAAAGGTGTGCGCCCCCATGCCCGGCTAAGGAAGTGTGAGCTTTATTTATTTATTTATTTATTTATTTTTTTTTTTTTTGGTATTTTTGAGACAGGGTTTCCCTGTAGCCCCAGCTGTCTTGGAACTCACTCTGTAGGCCAGGCTGGCCTTGAATTCACAAAGATCCGCCTGCCTCTGCCTCCCAAGTGCTAGGATTAAAGGCGTGCGCCACCACGCCCGGCCCAGCCCCCATTTTCTACTTTTAAACAACCAAAAAGTCAATTCTTTTAATTCTTCACAATTTTTATCAACAAATTATCAAAACAAGTAACCTAACACTACTCAGGGGCCAAGACATATAAGTTAACAAGCTTTAAAACTACCTGTGTATAAAAACACGCATATAATATATTGCCCAGAAACTCCAACTAATGAATAGTTTTACCAGACTAGTTTCTTAGGTGACAGTCACAAGTCTCCAGAAGTGTGAATAAATCAGAAGCCCCAAAGCAAAGAGGAGGTACAGTACATCGGCATGTGTTGGCAGCCTACCACACAAACAATGTGTGCTGTACCACGCCCTAAGATGGCGCCGACTTCCTGAGTCGCTAGAACAACAACAAGCCGCTTCCCGCCGTTGCCTTTTGCATTGGACAAACTGCCATGAATACTACTCTCCGAGCCCACGCTCTCTGACCCGCGCTCTCTGACGCCCGCCACCTTGGGCATTGACTAATGAGGGCATCAGGGGCACGCACCAATCCAGAGCATTACACGAACCCTCTGGACTGCTATATAAGCAGGTGCTTTCTGGCCCCATTTCGGGGCTCTTCCCTAAAAAGCTGTGCACAATAAATTTGACGCAGAAGAATCCTGTGTCCGCGTGTTCTTGCGGCGAGACTAGCTGCGCGTGAACAAGTGGTGCCTGAGACCCGGGCCGGGAACCTGACATCGCTGGTGCCAGAGGACCCTCACTTTCGAATGGATTCAGAACTGCCTCAGGTTGTAATTTTAAGTTAGTTCTGAGAGATATGTTTTTCTTCGATATCTAGAGGGATTTGAAGCTATGCCTAATATTTTATTGGCTGTTGTAATTGTCACTTACCATTGTACCTCTGTAGAAAAATATAAAAAAAAAAAAAAAAAAGAAATTAGGGAAGGACAACAAGCCCCTGCGACCTTCAGGAAAGATATGTCAGAAACAGAACGGAGTGAAAGGTTAGGATGCGCATTTCAAAAAGAAAAGAAGAGGATGACTAGCGAGATTATTAATAAAGGTACCTTATACCCATTTAGAGAACTACAAGCCCGGACATTAAGTGATTCAGATTCCTAATGAGGAATTACCGCCACTGAGGAGGAGGAATTAGAGTGACGAAGCAGCCCGGTACAAATAATGAACACTTTCGCCCCGCCGGCGAAAGAAAAGGTTAAAACTGAAAGTAGAGTGGTCCCATAGCTCTCCCGCTCCCCTGCCTTCAGCTTCCTCTGCCTTATGCACCTGGGAAATTGCTCTACCTCCTTCTGTTCACCTGGAGGTGCACATGCCATCGAGGCAAATGTTCCCAGTTATAGAAAACACTGACGGTGAGCGTGGCCATCAGCCCGTAGAACACAAACAAGTTAAAGAATTAACAAAATCAGCTCCACGCTTATGGAGTAAATGCTAATTTCACGTATTTTCAAGTAAAAAACTAGCCTTGCCAGTATGCTAGACCACCTACAGGACTGGCAGTATGTTACAAAAGCTTGCCTCCTCACTTATCTCTTTATACTAATCCATCTTTTATATGTAACCCTATTTGCCTTTAGATATTAGAACTAGCTACATTAATAAAATATAGAAGCTTCATATTAAGTGGCAGCTTGTGCTTCCCATAAGGTAAGTAATATAAATGACAGCTCAGAATGTGTTCAAATTTATAATCAAACTGCTGCATGGTGTTGATGCCCTGATACGCCTGGGAGGGCCAATGATTATGGCCTATCTCTCAGCCAAACGGGTCCAGTTCAACCTAAATTGGTCACCTCTTTGTACTGGCCAGAGGGAAATCTTTGCCCCCTTGGACAGAGCCAGTCACGGGGAGTACGCTGGACAATTAACGGCTTTTACCTTTTGGAATACTTCTACTACATTTGAACTATTGCAGCTAGCCCAGTTGGCTGTGAGTGGAAATATGCTGGCCTATGTGTGACCAGCATCCAATATCAAAACTTCACAAGAGGCAACAAATTTGTCTAACCAATTGTCTAGATAGTCTTTTAGGTAATTGGACTGAAGAATTTGACAGCTTGATAACAACTTCGTATGGCTATCGTCACCATGAACTTGACTAGAGTGACGCCTGCCCTTGCTGAAGGACTGGCCTTACTGGATACTGCTGCCATCTACACTCAAAGAATGGGCGAGGGGTGGCAGGGTTTTGCCTTTTCTATGTGGAGGGATTAAAATTATGTCTGGATTATGTGTAGGCTCCGTCACAGCATCAGCGCGATAAAGTAGATCATTGCACAGGCCCTTGCGCTTTGAAACAGGCTCCTCCCCAAACATTTGGCCTTAGTATGCTCATGAAAACATTATGGGACTAGAGATAGCCCGGAGTAGCTGGAGCCCAGCTAGCCGAATGTAGTACCAACTTTTTAGGTCTAATGACACTTGCTTGTAACGATAGATCAGGTTTTAAAAAGTGAGGGAAGTACGTCACAAGAACCTTGCTGGCTGGCAAAGTAGTTACCAACCATGAAGACAGGGTAAACAGAACATAAAGGCTGTGTCCGATGAGTGGTAACGTATCGTTCCGTTTCTGATCTGTACTATCTTAGCCAGAGTGATCCACCCCATGACAGTAAGGAATACCTCTGCAGAGGCAACCTAAGACAGGCATTCTCCCAGCCAATTTTAATAGAGTCTCTGACAGGTCATGTCGCCCCTGAATCCCAGAGACCTTGCTCTATTAAAACAGAAAGGGGGAACTGTTGGCAGCCTACCACACAAACAATGTGTGCTGTACCACGCCCTAAGATGGCGCCGACTTCCTGAGTTGCTAGAACAACAAGCCGCTTCCCGCCGTTGCCTTTTGCATTGGACAAACTGCGCATGACTACTACTCTCCGAGCCCATGCTCTCTGAGCCCGCGCCTTGGGCATGCTAATGAGGCATCAGGGCACTGCACCAATCCAGAGCATACACGAACCCTCTGGACTGCTATATAAGCAGTGCTTCTGCCCCATTTCCGGGTCCTTCTCCTAAAAGAGCTGTACACAATACATATTACCGCAGAAGAATCCTGTTGTCCGCATGAAGTTCTTGCCGGCGAGACTACTGTGCGGGACAGGCATGCAGGATCAAGACTCCCAGGAGGCATGTGGCATCCGACTCAGTGGTCATTTACAAAGTAACCTCTTCACAGTAGAAGGCAGTGCTTCCTGATGCAAGAGGATCATGTCCACTGCTCAGGACACACACACAGCATACCTCCAGGGCATGTAATCTGGAATATGAATTTGGTTTTTTAAATTTTGTTTATTTATTTTTCTATGTGTATGAATTACTGTCTGCATGTAGGTCAGTGCACCTGTGTCATGCAATGCCACAGAGGTCAGAAGAGGGTGTCGGATTCCCCTGGAACTGGAGTTAAAGACGGTTCTTAGCCTCCATGTGGGTGCTGGGGATCGAACCCAGGTCCTCTGCAAAAACAGTCTGAGCTCTTAACCGCTAGGCCATCTCTCCAGCCCTGGAGTATGAATTTGAAGACAGACAGTACAAATACCAGTTGCATGGAACCTGGCTGCCAACAATCTTTTACTTTTACTTTCCTTTAAGGCCACAGAAAACCTGCACATAAGTGAGGAAAATTCTCATAATAAAAACATCCCCTAAAAATGGCCAAGGTGGGGGCTGGAGAGATGGCCTAGCGGTTAAGAGCGCCAACCGCTCTTACAGAGGACCCGGGTTCGATCCCCAGCACCCACATGGCGGCCAAGAACCGTCTGAAACTCCAATTCCAGGAGAACTCCAGTTCCAGGGGAATCCGACGCCATCTTCTGACCTCCGCGGCATTGCACGATATGGGTGCACAAACTTGCATGCAGACAGTACATTCGTACACATACAGAAATAAAAAAAAATGGCCAAGGTGTCCAGTCAGATTCCACAGCAAGAAGACGTTGTGCCACCTTCTATTTTCGCAGGTGTACTCTCTTGTGAGTCTGCAGGGTCAGGATCAATTCTTTCTGGAAATACGAGCTTCTCACAAACTGCTTCCTTGATTGGTAAATATTGTGATATTTCATTAGGTTCCGTGAAGACAGAAGGTGGAACATGCATTAAATTAGCAATTTTGCTTTCCTGTGATGTATAGTCTCATAACATTTAGGTCTTGTCAGCCTCATGGTAGAGCCTTGTGTCATTCATTCTGATGAGCACCCCATCAATTCTCAAGAAAAAGCGCAACAGCAGGAAAAAAAAAACTGGAAGGCATTACTCTAATTTTCACACTCAGGCTGGAAACTCCGTGATCATGCAGTTCATCTTCAAATAGAAGAACTTCTTCCAAAAATTTAATCTGTTCCCCAGCTTTCGATTTCTCTGTATCTATGTGATCTGTTGTAGGTACAACCTTTTTTTAAAATATTTTTTTAATTTTATTTACTTTTGTATGTGTATGAATGTACTGTCTGCATGTAGATTTGTGCACCCGTGTCGTGCAATGCCATGGAGGTCAGAAGAGGGTGTTGGATTTCCCTGGAAGTGGAGTTCTCCTGGAATTGGAGTTACAGACAGTTCTCAGCCACCATGTGGGTGCTGGGGATCGAACCCTGGTCCTCTGCAAGAGCAGTCGGTGCTCTTAACCACTAGGCTGTCTCTCCAGCCCATGTAGGTACAACCTTTAACTTAAGAGATTCTCCAAGTAACGTTCCTTTATAATCTGTTGTGTAGGTCCAATCATATGGTTTGGTAGGTTCTTTGGAGTGTTCACCTTCCGTCCTACTTTCCTGCCACTCTTCAGCACAAGCTACTTTAAGCATTCCTTGGTAGTTGTTTACACATCTTAGTGCATCCGTAGCATTGAATTCAATTCCAAAGCCAGAGCCATGCTGGATCCTTAAAACATTGTCTCCAAACATCATTTCAGGAAGAGATAGCATATGCAGTTCATCAGCTAACTTCTCCACATCCGCGGACTTCGTGATGCAGGTGTTGGAGGCCATCAGCTTCCAGAGGCCACACGGAGCAGGTGGCAGCGGTCACAGCCAGTGGTCCCGCCTCACCCCTCCCTCCAGGGGTGCATTTATATACAGGCAGACAATACACTCATACACATAGAATAAAAATAATAAAATATTTTTAATGAAAGATATGTATATTCTGACTACAGTTAATCTAAAATGAAAAAAATAATTAAAAAATATTTTATTCATGATTTTTATTTTATGTGTATGAGTGTTTTGCCTTCGTGTGTGTAAACGCACCCAACCATGCAGTGCCTGCAGAGGTCAGAGAGGGCATCAGATCCCCTGGAACTAGAGTTACAGATTTGTTAGCCAGAGTCAAACAAGTGGTCAACTTTAATATCACAAAATATTTGGAAGGTTATGAGTAAATTAAACTGCATGCTATTAGAACCGACGGCCAGCAAGATGGCTCAGCAGGGAAGGGTGTGTGAGATCAACCCCAGAACCACATAGTGGAAGAGCCGACTCTCACGAGATGACCTCCACATGCACCCCACGCACAATAAATAAACAGTAAATAATAAATGTAAAAATTTAAAGACAAGAAAACGAGATAAATTAGCTATTTCTTCTCCTAAATAAAAGGTACAGAAAGAATAAGCAGAAAATGATAATTTAAACAAAGATCTAACTTGTTCTTTGAAAAAATAATCAGTTGGGGCTGGAGAGATGACTCAGTATTATGAGCACTGGCTGTGCTGGCAGAGGACCTAGACTGGATTCCCAGCACCCATGTGGTGGCTTCAGTTCCAGGGGAATCCAACGCCCTCTTCTGACGGCTGAGTTGCATGGCATTGGCACACCTACACACATGTGGGCAGTACATTCCCACATACAAAATAATAAATAAAATATTTTTTAAAAGAGAAGGAAGTTCAAGGCCAGCCTGGTCTACAGAGTGAGTACCAGGACAGCTGGGGCTACAGAAAGACCTTGTCTCGAATGGACCAAAAAAAAAAAAAAAA
>VZQC01011463.1:272443-316255 GCA_009823505.1 Rhizomys pruinosus
GAATCCCCAGTGAGGGGCTGGGGTGTGGTCAGTGGTAGAGCCCTGTCTAGAACCCCCAGTGAGGGACTGGGCTATGTGCTCAGTGGTAGAGCCCTGTCTGGAATCCCCAGTGAGGGGCTGGGCTGTGGCTCAGTGGTAGAGCCCTGTCTAGAATCCCCAGTGAGGGGCTGGGGTGTGGTCAGTGGTAGAGCCCTGTCTAGAACCCCCAGTGAGGGACTGGGCTATGTGCTCAGTGGTAGAGCCCTGTCTGGAATCCCCAGTGAGGGGCTGGACTGTGGCTCAGTGGTAGAGCCCTGTCTAGAATCCCCAGTGAGGGGCTGGGGTGTGGCTTAGTGGTAGAGCCCTGTCTGGAATCCCCAGTGAGGGGCTGAGGTGTGGCTCAGTGGTAGAGCCCTGCTTAGAATCCCCAGTGAGGGGCTGGGGTGTGGCTCAGTGGTAGAGCCCTGTCTAGAATCCCCAGTGAGGGGCTGGGCTGTGGCTCAGTGGTAGAGAATCTGGGTGGGAAGGGAAAGGAGAAGATAAAAAGAGGGAGAGGAGGAGACAGAGAGAAAAGGAGAAAAGAAAGAGGGAGAAAGACAGCAGAAGAGACAGAAGAAGAGGAAGATGTGGAGGAGGAGGAAAAGCTGTGGCAAAAGATGAGGAAGAAGTAGAAGAGGAAGAGGAGGAGGGAGGAGAGTAGAAGGAAGAAGAGCCTAGGGCACAATCGGAGGAACAGTGTAGTTTCGGGGTTGCAGTTGTTCTGGTCTGTTTGGAATGTGACACTCTGGGGATTTCTGGTGGAATCACGTTAGAGAAGGAGAGGCCAGGACGCCATGGTCTTTGCACAGACATCTGAAAATGAAGTTCATTTACTGGGTTGGGGAACCAGTGTGGGGGAACCAGTGTGGGGGAACCAGTGTGGAGTGGAAACCCAGAGTGATGTTTGGGCACGAGGAGCTTTAGCTGTACACAGGGACCTCAGCAGGCAGCTCAGTGTCTGCCCCTGAAGCTCAAGAGGAGGTGCTGGGAGGAAGGTGGACACCCTTGGTCGGGACTCGATTCTAGTGAATCCTTTGCACTGAGGTGAGTCAAGACAGAAAAGGGGTGTTCACATCCAAGAGTGTAGCTTGCTTTGGGCTCCAGGCTTTATATGTGATTAGAGAAGCACATAGAAGCAGCTGTAGATTGAGGGTATAATTGATAAGACTTTTGTTAGGAAACATACCTGGATTTTAAGAGCTATCATTTGAGTCTCTAACAAGGTGAATGAGACATCTCCTTTGCTTTCTTTAGGAAGGTTCATTTTAATAGACTTTCCAGTAGTACTCAATAACATATGTATTTCTAGATCAAGACATTTATTTATTTATTTATTTATTTATTTATTTATTTATTATTTAGAGACAGGGTCTCCCTATAGCCCCAGCTGGCCTGGAACTCACTCTGTAGACCAGGCTGGCCTNCAGCTGGCCTGGAACTCACTCTGTAGACCAGGCTGGCCTTGAACTCACAGAGATCTGCCTGCCTCTGCCTCCCAAGTGCTAGGATTAAATGCATACACCACCACACTCGGCTTAAAGACAGTTCTTAGCTGCCATGTGGGTGCTGGGAATTGAACCTGGGTCCTCTGCAAGAGCAGCCAGTGCCCTTAACCACTGAGCCATCTCTCCAGCCCCCGAGACTTCTTAATTTTTTTCCAGTTACAACTCCCTTTTGCCTAAGAAATTTTTTCACAACTCTGGGTATATAGATATATAAAATAGTTATACAGCCAGCACACCTTTAATCCCAGCACTCGGGAGGCAGAGGCAGGTGGGACAGGAAGACCGTGTCTCAAAAAGACCAAAAAAAAAAAAATTTCTCTCTGTAGCCCTGCCAACCAAACCTGACAAGAAGAAGGACAAAGAGAATGATGACACAATGGATTTGGAGATCTGAGCCCAATCTATGTAAACAGACAGAATCTGGTGGCCTCTGTGAAAGGAGGCCAGCTAGACACAGTGCAGGCAGGCTTCAAAGCAGTAGGCAGCGCACATATAGCATAGTCTGTGTCCAGGGGTGGGAGGTGTCTGCTGCTTATAATGCTGAATTTCTGTAAAATAAACTATTTGGGGGAAAAAAATAGCCATACAGGTGCCAGGGAGGTGGTTCATCGGATAAAGGCTCTTCCTGCCAAATCTGACGACTTCGGTCCAATCCCTGGGCCCTACATGGTGGAAGGAGAGGTCTGACCCCAGTAAATTGCCCACCGACCTCCACATACTTTCCCGAGCATGTGTAGCCACCCATACACAGAGTATAAATAAGTAAAAGTGTAATTTAAATTTTAAGTAGGTATATGAGTCAAGTATCTATTAATTAAATAATAAACTTATTTTAAAACAATTGTTTTGGTTTGCTTTTAGACAGGGTCTCACTATGTAGCCCTAGCTGGCTCTGGATTTGTTATGTAGACCAGGCTGGCCTCAAAATCACAGAGATCTACAGGCCTCTGCCTCCTGAATGCTGGAATTAAAGGTGTGTATCACCATGCCCAACATGTTTATTAACATTTCAGTGTTATGACTGTCTATGCCAGGAACCCTACAGACAGTGGGAAATGTCAGATACAGGGTCAGGCCCATTTCAGATATTGTTGGAAATTCTGTCCTAATGCCAACCCAAAACTCAGCTAACATTTTTTAAATGAAACTCAAGCAACTTTAAAAAGTATTTTATTAATTTTATTTTATGTGTATGAGTGTATTGCACCCATGCTGTACAATGCCTGTGGAAGTCAGAGGGGGTTAGATTCCCCTGGAACTGGAGTTACAGATGGTTGTTGGCCGTCAGGTCCTCTGTAAGAGCAGCTGGTGCTCTTCACCGCTGAGACATCCCTCCAGTCCCCTCAACCAGCAATTTTTTTTTTCAAAAATAAAACATCCTGGGACTGGAGAGATGGCTCAGCGGTTAAGAGCACCGACTGCTCTTGCAGAGGACCCAGGTTTGATTCCCAGCACCCACATGTCAGCTGAGAACTATCTTTAACTCCAGTTCCAGGTGAATCCGACGCCCTCTTCTGACCTCCGAGGTATTGCACGACACGGGTGCACCAACCTACATGCAAACGGTACACTCATACACATAATAAATAAATAAATAAAATAAAATAATTTAAAAAAATAATAAAACATCCTAACACAATGCAATCCAAAGATACACTAAGTTGATAATATCCATTTGGCCATAGTAGTGTGTGTGTGTGTGTGTGTGTGTGTGTGTGTGTGTGTGTGTGTGTGTCACGTGCGCCTAGTGTATATATGCCTATACATGTGGTGCGCAGAGGATGCTGGGAACGGAACCCAGACCTTTTGCAAGAACGGTCCATGTTCTTACCTACGGAGCCAGTCGTCACTCCAGCCGTTCAATCAATTAACATTTTCTTTTCAACGATTTTCAAGTTCTATTATCTTCCTACCTTATTATTTTCCAAAAGTTGTTTTTGGGGGAGGGTGTTGGAGAGAGGACTTGGGTTCGAATCCCAGCACCCACATGGCAGCTAACTACGGTCCCGAACTTCAATCCCAAGGGATCTGACACCCTCTCCTGACCTCCGTGAGCATTGCATGACACGGGCGCACCTACGTACATGCAGGCAATACACTCATGCACATTTTAAAAAGTTACTTTCAGGAAAGTAAGCTGCATGGCCGGTTGGGCACCCAGCGGGGCCTGTTGGCCTCTAGGTGGTTTCTGGGTTTTTTTTCCCTCTGAACATCTGAGCTTTGTCCAGCAGGGGGCGCACGAAACCTTCGCTTGGCTAGACTCTGATCCTCAGCTGGGAAATTAAGTTACACGGAACCTCTAGTAAAGGGAATTCTTGTTTTCTGTCTTGATGCCTCGGTTTGGTTTTCCCAACAGTTACAACATCAAGTCCCAACAGAACAAAAACAGACACAGGACGCACATCATGGGCCCTGGGCTGGAAGCCTGGCTAGGGTACAGGAGACCCGTGCAGAAATAGAAAGAAGAGGGCAGCTCCTGTAGGAAAGTGAGATATTCAAATATTCCCACGGTGTCACGTCACTCAGAAAGATGTTCCCTTCCTAGGAATGGGCCCTTCCACATACCAGAGCCCGAAGCAGAGGAGGGCTACAGGTCTGGCTAGCGCCGTCGCCCACCCCCCTCAGGACACATCCTAACTAGGCCTGCTAGCCTTCAAATGCCCCTTACCCAGTTGTCCTTGGATGCTTGTTCCAAATGCCTATCACAGCCAGAAATCAAGTAAGCGGAGTGTCTCCTGAGTCTAGTTTGACTGTGTCACCGGACCTTGAACCACTTCTCTCCTCGTCACTCACAGGGACCTTCAAGAGCAGGCCTTCTTTCCCTAGGTGTGCAGAAACTTACTTCAGACCCAGCCGCTCTGCCAGCTCCAAGAAATCAGTCAGTCTCTGTCTCTTAGTCTCTCTCTCTCTCTCTCTCTCTCTCTCTCTCTCTCTCTCTCTCTCTCCATTTCTCCCGAAATCTAACAAAGAGAAGCTAAGCATTCAGATTATTGGTAAAAATCTATAAACTTTAACCTGACACTAATGAATTAAAAATATTTTAGGGGGGGCTGGAGAGATGGCTCAGTGGTTTAGAGCTCTGGCTGCCCTTGCAGAGGACCCAGGTTTGGTTCCCAGCACCCCACATGGCAGCTTACTGTCTATAACCCCAGTTCCAGGAGATCTGACACCTTCTTCTGACTTCCACAGGCATTGAGCACCTGCGTGTACCGACATACATGCATACAAAATACTTACGCACATAAAATAGAAATAAATACAATTTTCTCTCAATAATTAAAAAGTCAAGCCTGGAGAGATGACTCAGTGGTTAAGAGCACTGGCTGCTCTTGCAGAGGACCTGGATTCAATTTCCAGCACCCACATGGCGGCTAAGGACCATCTATAACTCCAGTTCCAGGGGATTCAACTCTCTCTTCTGTGAGTGCATTGTACAGCATGGGTGCCCTTACATACATGTAGGCATTACACTCATACACATAAAATAAAACTAATAACTAAAATCTTTTTTAAAGCCCAGCAGCTGGGGAGACGGCTTGGTTGGTGTAGTACCTGCTTCACAGGCGTTAAGAACCCGAGTTTGAGTTCCAGTACTCACATAAAAGATAAGCGTATGGGCCTGTAATCCCAGCTCTGGGGAGATGGGCGCAGGTAGATCCCTGGGTTTCTGTGGTCAGCCAGGCTAGGTGAATCCGTAGGCTGGAGGGTCAGTGAGAGCTGTTGTCTGAAAAAAATAAGGAAGAAGAGGACGACCAGAGAGAAACAGCGCTGTCCGGACACCGGGCACAGTTGCGCATGCGCAGTCACGGGAGTTGGGACCACATGCACAAGACCTGTGTACACTCAACCAGACAAAATCCCAGCATGGATGGGGAGGGTGTCATGAAGCCCCATGCTAGCTGAAGAGCTAGTGACGACAGATGGCTGCCGGGGAAGTAGGTCAGCTCTACCTGAGGATGCAATGTCTGATGGGCCACCCTTGTCCCTAGATGGCCCTCCAAACATGCACATACAGGAAGCACTAAGTGGGCTCCGTACATTTGAGTTTAAAAAGAGAGAGCATGAAATTGGAACGTAATAGAGGTGGAGGGGAAGGAAGGAGTTGGGGAGGAAGGAATGGGGGTGGGTGGGCTTGATCAAAATGTTGTAAGAAAATAAGATGGAAGGTGGTAGAGAAGACACTTAATATTGACCTCTGGCCTCCACATGTACACGAACACACACACACGTGTGTGTGTGTGTGTGTGTGTGTGTGTGTGTGTAACAGATGCCCACATATACCACACATAAATGAAAACTATAATACATTTTTAAAACTAAATACAACTACAAATGAGAATTTCAGGCAGGCAGCCCTGAATTCCCACTCTGTGGGAATTTAGTCTGGGGGTCATTGGACCAGCCAAATACCCACCTCTGAAGGGTCTTTGTCCCTCTTTCCTGTCTCTATAGAATTTGATTATCCCTGGGTGTGGTGGCGCACGCCTTTAATCCTAGCACTCGGGAGGCAGAGGCAGGCGAATCTTTGTGAGTTCAAGGCCAGCCTGGTCTACAAGGTGAGTTCCAGGACAGCTGGGGCTACAGGGAGACCCTGTCTCGAAAAGACCAAAAAAAAAAACAAAAAAAGAATTTGATTATCAAGGGCGGGAGAGATGGCTCTGCCCTTTAAGAGCATTGGCTGCTCTTGCAGAGGACCGGGGTTCAATTCCCAGCACCCACATGGTGGCTAACAACCATCCTTAACTCCAGTTCCAGGGAGACTCTGAGACCTTCTCTGACCTCCACAGGTCTTGCACAGACATGGTGCACTTACATACAAACAGGAAGTTATGTCAGTGAAACACTGAACACGTTCCCTCTAAGGTCAGCGGAAGAAAAAAACCAAGCCTACTGACGCAGTAGCGGAGCTTGTAGCAAGCTAGTGGGGAATGCCAGGAACCAGGGGGAATAAAGGTGGTGATGGAAAAGAAGAAACTGAAATAAGTAAGAGAGTCTGCACAGAAAGTCCGAATTTCCCTCCAAGGAAACTGTTGGATGTCATGCCTGAATTTTTTAAATTTATTTATTTATATACATATATATTTTATCAAATCTAGACCCATGTCCCCCCATCCCCCCACCCCACCAGAGCTCATGCATTCTGCCAAACATGCTTTTCATCTCTTTTTCAGTCTTTCTCAATATTCTCCATGTGGAAGTTGACTGTTTTGAGCAGAAGTTCACTGTTTCAGTCAGTTCTTTGATGCAGTCCTTTCTGTTGTTGTTGTTGTTTGTTGTTGTGTTTGTTTCCAATATGCAGCACGCCCCCAACTGCCTTTGGACAAAAGCTCAAAGGGCAATGGCACAGGAAATGTTTACAACTAGGTAATTGGGCACTAGCATGACAGATGATGGATAGCATTCATCATTTGTTTTTTCTGGGAACTGTGTTACTTCACTCCAGCATGATGTCCTCTATCTACAGCCCATTTTCTGGCAAAGCTCATGATGTCTTCTTTCTTGACCACTGCTGCATAGAAACGCCAGTTGGTGGCCAGGCGTGGGGGTGGTGCGCAACACTTAATCCTAGGCACTTGGGAGGCAGAGGCAGGCAGAATCTTGGTTAGTTTCAAAAGCCAGCCGGTCTACAGATGAGTTCCAGGACAGCCTGGGGAAACAGGGATGACCTTTCCTTGAAAAGGACCAAAAAAAAAAAAAAAAAAAGATACGCCATTGTGTAGATGTACACATTTTGCTCCGCTATCCAAGCATCAGTTGAGGGGCATTTTGGTTGGTTTCAGCTCTTGCTATTGTTAAGAGAGCTGAAATAAACCTGGACATGCATGTATCTCTGCATCTGCGGTGGGGTGAGTTTTGAGTGTACATGCCTAGGATTGGTATGGCTGGGTCAGGTGCAAAGTTCATTCCAAGTCTTCAAATGGTGCTCCACACGGCTTTCAATAGTGGTTATGTAAGTTTACATTCCCACCAACAGTGGATGAGGTTCCCCTTTCCCCACAACCTCTCCAGCACTGGGTATCATTTGTTTCTGATCCTAGCCATCTTATTGGAGTAAGATGAATATCTTAAAGTGGTTTTTCATTTGCATTTCCCCTAATGATTAGTGAATTTGCACATTTCTTTTTTTGTGTTTTTTTATTTCCATATGTTATGAATGTATTGTCTGCAATGCAGTCTGTGCACCCGTGACGTGCAATGCGCGCGAGGTCAGAAGAGGGCGTCGGACTTCCCCTGGACTGGAGTTTCTCCTGGAATTGGAGTTTCAGACGGCTCTCGGCCGCATTGTAGGGTGCTGGGATCGAACCCGGGTCCTCTGCAAGAGCGGTCGGCGCTCTAACCGCTAGGCCATCCTCCAGCACGAGGTTTGAACAATTATGCTTAAGGTGTTCCTCAGCCATCTCTAAATTACCTCATTTGTGAATTCTGTTCAGCTCTTTGCTCCATCTATTGAGGTGGGTCATTTGTTTGCTTTTTTTTCCTTTGTTTTTTGAGTAGTTTGAATATATTCTGGAATGCAATGCTTTGTCAGATATATCTGCAGTGAAGGTTTCCTCCCAACCTATGGATTTTCTCTTCACTACCTTGAATGTTTCTTTTGATGTACAAAGCTTTTGAGTTTAAAGAGGTCCCCCATTGTGGCAATTGGTCAACCTTAATTCTTGCAGCTGCCGTCTGAGTTAGGAAGTCTTTTCCTCCACCAATGTCGCATAGGCTGCTGACAATTTTTCGTTTATTGCCTTCAGAGTTTGGGGGGTTTCACGTTGAGGTCTGTGATCCATCTGGAGGTGACTTTGTACAGGGCGAGAGGTAGGGGTTTTTATTTCATTTCTTCATACAAGTGGTGATCCAGTTTTGCCAACACCACTTGCTGAATGATGCTGTCTTTTCTCCACTCTGTCTTCTTGGCTTCCCAGTGTCAAAGTATGAGGTGGCTGAAATTTGTATGTGCTCAGGTTTGGATCTTTTCACTTTTGTTCCATTTCAAACAAGTCTGTGTTTGTGCCATTACCAGGCTGTTTTTTGACTATTAAAAACCCTGTAGTATAGTTGAAGTCGGGTATAGAGACCCCCCCCCCCCCGGTGTGCTCTTTTCACTCAGGGTTGTTTTGGCTATTCTGGGTCTTTTGTTTTTGTTTGCCAAAGGAAATTAAGGACCTTTTTTTTGCCAAGCATGTGAAGAAACGCTTGGGGATTTTTATTGGCATTGCTTTAAATCTCTACAAGAGTTTTCGTAAATGGACATTTTTACAATGATTAAGTTTCCCAATCCATGAGCATGGGAGGTTGTTCCCATCTTCTGATGTCTTCCTCTTCAATTCTTTCTTTAAAGGTTTAAAATTTTTGTTGTAGAGAACGTTGGTGTCTTTGTTAGGTTTGTTCCTAGGTATTTTGAGTTGTTTTTGTTTGAGGCTAGGGTGAGTGAAGAAGGGTCCTGCTTGGAATTCGTTCTTCTTTCTTATCTCCAGGTGCTTGTTTCTTGGTGTAAAAGACAAGGCCATTGATTTTTTTAAGTGTTAATTTTTGTATCTGCCACTTTGCTGAAGCTGTTAATCATTTCTAGAGTTTCTGGTGGGAGTTTTTAGCTTAAGTAAACAATCATATCAATAGCAATAAGGGGATAGCTTGACTTCTCTTTTCCAATTATTACTCCTTTAAGTTCCTTTCTTCCTTATTGCTCTCCCCAAGCAAGTGTTTTCAAGCACTATATTGAAGATGAGTGTGACAGGGGGCGGCCTTGCCAGGTTCCCACCTTAAAGGGAAGGTTTTCTGTCGTTTCCCCACGTAGGATGATATTGGCTGGGGTTCCTGTAGATGGCTTTGATTACATTGGAGGAATGATCCCCTCCAATCCAATCCTCGTAGGACTTTAAGCATGAAGGGATGTGGATTTTGTCAAGGCTTGTTCAGCATCAATTGAGATGAAGATGATGGTGTGGTTTTTGTCTTTTCAGTCCATGTATGTGTTGTATGATATTTACTTATTTTCATATGTGTTTGAAAATCCACCCCCTGCATCTCTGGTATGAATCCAACTTGGTCATGATGGATGATCTTCTTGATGTGGGTCTGTATGCAATTTGCCAGTATCCTGTTTAGAATTTTGGCATCTGTGTTCATTAGGGAGATGGGTCTATAATTCTCCTTTTTAGTTGTCATGCCTGAATTTATCACAGTGGCTTCATCCAAACTCAAAATGCAGAATTCTGCTTCTGTGCATTTTTGTGGCCCCTGAGCCCCAAGTGCAAACTTTGCCTGGACAAACAGGAGGGAGCTCGTTGGTTTTTGTCTCGTCCCTGTCTCAAGTGAGCTTGATTTAGTGATAATTTAACTGTATTTATACAGGGGAAAAAGGAAGAGAGAGAGGGAGGGGGAGGAAGGAGAGAGAGAGAGAGAGAGAGAGAGAGAGAGAGAGAGAGAGAGAGACTGCAAACTGGTGATTTTGTTGGCTGGCCCAACGACCCCCCAATTCAATGCAGAGCTGGAGTGAGTGTGCAAGAAGCAGGTGAGTAAATTGCATTAGTGTCAGCAAGAACCCTGGGCAGTGTTCCCACCGCTGATACAGACTTTGGGTCTAGTGTCAGGAGACTGTAGTATGGAGTGTGGGTTATGGCAGAGTGGCAGGGTCAGGTCCTGCTTGGCCTCAGCTGATGCCCGCCATTAGTGAATGCCAGACATTCCAATTATTTGAGGAAAATCTCTTTAGGACAGGCAAGATAACTCAGTGGGTAGAGAAAGGCACTTGTAGGGGCTGCAGAGATGTCCATCCAGCTGCGGTCAGTTCCCAACACCTACATGGCCACTACCAACCATTAGTAAATCCAGTTCCAGAGGATCCGACCTCCATGGGCATTGGACAATATGGGTACACTTACATACATGCAGGCAGTATGTAATAAACTCATGCACATAAAGTAAGAAATAAATAAAATACTTTTTTTTGAGTCAGGGTCTTCCTTTAGTTCCAGCTGGCCTAGAACTCGCTCAGTAGACCAGACTGGCCTTGAACTCACAGAGATACACCTGCCTCTGCCTCCCGAGTGCTGGGATTAAAAGAATGCACCACCATGCCCCCGGCACTAAAGATGGTTCTTAGCCACCCACCATGTGGGTGCTGGGAATCGAACCCAAGTCCTCTGCAAGAGCAGTCAGTGCTCTTAACCTCTGAGCCATCTCTCCAGCCCCCAATAAAATACTTTTTAAAGGAAGAAAGGCGCTGGGCATGGTGGCACACACCTTTAATCCCAGCACTTGGGAGCCAAAGGCAGGTGGATCTCTGTAAATTTAAGGTCAGCCTTGTCTACATAGTGAGTTCCAAGCCAGCTAGGGCTATAGACTCTGTCTCAAAAAGAAAGAAAGGTGCTTGCCACCAAGCCCAGTGACCTCAGTTTGATCTCTGAGTCCCACAGGGTAAAATAATATAACTTACTCCTGAAAGGTGTCCTCTGATGTCTACACACTCAGCACACACTAAACCTACTAACTAACTAACTAACTAACTAACTAACTAACTACATGAATAAATAAATACCAACTTTAAACATTCCTTTTTTTTTTTTTTTTTTTATTTATTATTTATTTTTTGTCTTTTCCAGACAGGGTCTCCCTGTAGCCCTAGCTATCCTGGAACTCACTCTGTAAATCAGGCTGGCCTTGAACTCACAAAGATCCGCCTGTCTCTGCCTCCCGAGTGCTGGGATTAAAGGCATGCGCCACCACGCCCGGCACATAAAATAAGCATTTTCATACTCAGGTGAGAAGATATCTCTCTAAAACATTTCCAAACTGTTCTGTCAAACAAAAGACACAGGAGAGGGACCCCTAGCTTTGAGGCCTCTGTTTCAAGGGGACAGGGGCAGACTGTCTTTGGAGTAAGAAATTTGTTAGGAGAGCCATTAATGCTACAGACAGATAGCATGGGGGGAATTCTGAAGAGTCTAGGCCCAGGAGGCAAAGTGGGTGGTGTCCCCTCTTATAGGTTTCAGGGGAGTGGAGGTGGGGTGTCCCATGCCACATAGTTAATGAATAGCGCATAGTGAGAGCTTGCAGGCAGGTTGGCTCTGATTCTGGGAAGACAGGAAGGGAAGGATTCAGCCCCATAGTTAATGTGTGTCCGTCATGTGAGATGTGGCACCTGTGCCTGCCCATTGCTGTGCCAGGAGTTGGTAAACTTCCTCCCGGGGAAGTGAGAGTTGCGGAATCCCTGCACAGCGCTGTCACTTTCCTAGAGTCTGTTACCTGGCGAGAGGCCAACATCTCATGCGGAAGTGAGGATCACAGACTCACAGACAGTCCCAGGATGGTGCCTGCCATTTCTTTATATCAGTTTGTAATGATTTTTTAGAGATTTATTTTTCTTATTTTTAAATTATGTGTATGGTAGGGGTGGGGTGGGGGGAAGGGAAGGGGATATATGCCTGAACTGAATTGGAAGATGATGTATGAAATACACACAGCATCAATAAAAAAATAAATTATGTGTATGGAATGGGTACGGACACAGGTGTGTGGTATCCATGGAGACACCAAATCCCCCTGGAGGTGGAGTTACAGGAGTATATGAGGCATCCTACCATGGACATGTGGTCCAAACCCAGGGTCCTCTGAAATCTGTAATAATGTGTAGGACTATAGGAGTGAAATTTTGCATGGCTTGAGGCAGGACCTGTAAGACCTGTCCCACAAAACCTCCGAGAGTTATCCAATATCTCTGTGGGCATTCAGTTGTCTCTGTAAGGTATCTATAGCTCCAGAAGGTCTGGAATTCTGCAGTGTTTTCTTGCCTTGCCTATCTCTGCAAAGTTCCAGAACCAGATAGCCCCTTCCCTTGAGGTATTGAGCAGAATGTAACACCTCTAGTTTACCTGTTGAACAAACAGGAGCTCGGCAACCCCCCGCCCCCAGAGAGCCAAGGTGGCTCACCCCTCTCTTCCGCCTTCCCCCCCACTTCCTTGCCCAGAGCACAGTAACCTTTGGCATATAAACACACTGCTGGCATCAATAAAAGAGAGAGAGAGCTTTATCTCCTGGGCTTTCTCTTAGTTCACGTCTGTCTCTCTTTTCCATCGGGTTACTTCCCCGAAGTCCCCTCCCCACTCCTTGCCAGAGCTAAGCCTGGAGACTGTCGGCCTGCAGGCAGGAGACAGCCTTGAAGCTCACAGTCCTGTGGAACTGCCAAGCCTGGTTCTAGAAGGGAGGAAGATTGTGTGAATTGCAGCCACGCATGACTAAAGGAGCATCAGACAATGAGTAAGCTACCACATGGGATAGTTTAGGTCTCGGGATCTCAGAGTATGACTCTCTGGTAAGATCGAGGAGATCCTTGCTTTGAGTTCCCCAATTGATGTTGGAAATACCGCTTCAGTGAAAGTAGGCATGAAGCCTGGCTCGGGGGCACAATTCCAAGAGACATGGCAGGGAACAGCTGGTTCTCAGGGTTCTGGTCCTCCCTGAGCCTCAAGTGCTAAGAGTCAGGCTGTCTATTCGGGTATAACTTGTGTGGCATAGAGACATTGCATTCCTGGGCTTTGAATGGACAGTTTTGTCTGTTGTCAGCCTTTCTCTGGTTCAGAGTTCCCTCGCTCCTGATCCACGTGTGTGTGTGTGTGTGTGTGTGTGTGTGTGTGTGTGTGTGATGTTCATATTCTTGAAGGCACATGCAGAGGACAGAATTAGCATCAGCTATTACTGAAAAGCCATCCACCTGTGTTCTTGAGACTACGTGGCTGATTGGTTTGGAACTTGCCAAGCAGACAGGGCTGACTGACCCTGTGATCCTCCTACCTCTGCCCCCTGAAGCACTGAGATTACTGATGGAGAGGTATTAAGTCCAGGACGGTCCTTGCATGGTCACCACACTCCAACTCTCTTCCCGGATATGGTGCAACCTCAACCACAAGCCCCTCTTTGAAGAGTGAAGTATGAAGCATCTGAGTTTGTAAGGGACACTCTCTTTCTGCAGACCCTGTCTAATAAACCTGCTTGATTTTTGTTTGTTTTGTTTTTGAGACAGGGTCTCCCTGTATCCCCAGCTGTCCTAGAACTCACTCTGTAGACCAGGCTGCCTTTAAACTCACAGAGATCTGCCTGCCTCTGCCTCTTGAGTGCTGGGATTAAAGGCTTGCACCACCACACCCAGCCTAAAACTGCTTGTTCTGTTGAGGTCAGTTTTTCATTTCGTTTTCCGATTTCCATTTTCTTTACAAGTATCCCATGATGGCCAGCTTTTTGACATGGGTGTTGAGGCTCAGACTCAGGTACTTGTGTGCAGATGGTAAGCACGTCACTGACTGAGCCACCTTCATAGCCTCCTTTGTGTTTTGTTTTGTTTTGTTTGAGATGATCTTACTTTATATATTCCCATATTCATAATCTCCCTGCCGTAGCTTCCTGGGTGTCGGGATTACAGGCAAGTGCCACCACCCTAACTCCCTGCAGTCTGTCTGTTTTTGTTGTTGTTGTTTTTGTTGTTGTTGTTGTTGTTGTTGTGAAACACAGTCTCTAGCCCACGGTAGCCAAAAATGAACTTGGACTTATGATCTTGCTTCTAAGTCATCCAAATGGAGGGATCATGTGGCTCACACAACCCCAGGTTATGCTAGGCAAATTGAGGCCCCCCATTACCGGGTCTTAGTCTCATTCATAAAAGAATTTACGAAGCCCTTTGGAGCCAGAAGATTGTGAGTGAATCCCAGATGTCTGGCCTTGAGCTACCTTATGTGTGTCCAATTACCCTGTTTTGAAATAAGAAAGTATGTGGCTTGCTTTGCATTCTGCAGGAGCTCACTGTAGTGAGAAACTTGTTTAGAGACTCTGAATTTTTAAAGTGTTGGATTTTTTTTTAGCTGTGGGATTTTTTTTTAATTTTTTTTTTATTTCTGTATGTGTAGGAATGTACTTTCTGCATGTAGGTGTGTGCACCCGTGTCGTGCAATGCCGCGGAGGTCAGAAGAGGGCTTCGGATTCCCCTGGAACTGGAGTTCTCCTGGAATTGGAGTTTCGGACGGTTCTCGGCCGCCATGTGGGTGCTGGGGATCGAACCCGGGTCCTCTGCAAGAACGGTCGGTGCTCTTAACCGCTAGGCCATCTCTCCAGCCCCTAGCTGTGGGATTTTTAAAGTTGTACTGTTTTGGGGGATTTCCTGGGACTGCCTGAAGCACAGGCTTGGGAAAAAAAAAGTCCTTAAATTCATTTGGAAAAACAAAAGAACCCGAATACCCTGAGTAAAAAGAGCAATACAGGGAGGATCTCTATACCAGACTTAAAACTATACTACAGGGTTATAGTCATAAAAATAGCTTGGTACTGGCACAAAAACAGACCTGTTGACCAATGGAACAAAACCGAAGATCCAAACTTGAGCACATACAATTTCAGCCACTTCATATCTGACAAGGGGGCCAAGAAGACACAATGGAGGAAAGACAGCATCTTCAGCAAGTGGTGTTGGCAAAACTGGATCACCACTTGTAGAAGAATGAAATTAAACCCCTACCTCTTGTCCTGTACAAAAGTCAACTCCAGGCCGGGTGTGGTGGCACACACCTTTAATCCTAGCACTTGGGAGGCAGAGACAGGCAGATCTTTGTGAGTTCAAGGCCAGCCTGGTCTACAGAGCAAGTTCCAGGACAGCTGGGGTTACAGGGAGACCCTGTCTTGAAAAGACGAAAAAAAAAAAAACTCAACTCCAGATGGATCAAAAACCTTAACGTGAAACCCCAAACTGAAGGTGATAGAAGAAAAGGTTGGCAGCAGACTACAAGACATAGGCGTAGGAAAAGACTTCCTAAATCAGACAGCAGCTGCACAAGAATTAAGGTCGACAATTGACAAATGGGACCTCATTAAACTCAAAAGCTTCTGTACATCAAAAGAAACAATCAAGGAAGTGAAGAGAAATCCCACAGAGTGGGAGGAAACCTTCACTGCAGATACATCTGACAAAGCATTGATTTCCAGAATACATAAACTACTCAAAAAACAAAGAAGAAAGAAAACAAATGACCCACTCAATAGATGGAGCAAAGAACTGAACAGAGACTTCACAAGTGAGGAATTAGAGATGTCTGAGAAACACCTCAAGAAGTGTTCAACATCACTAATCATTAAGGAAATGCAAATCAAAACCACTTTAAGATATCATCTTACTCCAATAAGACTGGCTAGGATCAAGAAAACAAATGATACCAAGTGCTGGAGAGGTTGTGGGGAAAGGGGAACACTCATCCACTGCTGGTGGGAATGTAAATTCGTACAGCCACTACAGTGTGGAGAACCCTTGGGAGACCTGGAATGAACTTGTCACCCGACCCAGCCATACCACTCCTGGGCATGTATCCACAAGATTCATCTTACCGCAGAGATACATGCACAGCCATGTTTATTGAAGCTCTCTTCACAATAGCAAGGAGCTGGAACCAATCCAAGTGCCCTTAACTGACGAGTGGATAGAGAAAATTTGGTACATCTACACAATGGAGTTCTATGCAGCAGTAAAGATGACATCATGAGCTTTGCAGGTAAATGGATGGAGCTAGAAGACATCATGCTGAGTGAAGTACCACAGTCCCAGAAAAACAAACGACGAATGGTATCCCTCATCTGTGGATGCTAGTGCCAATTACCTAATTGTATGACAAACTGAGCAATGTCAATGTGATCTGAAAACCACTGTGCTCTTATATTGTGAATCCCATATATATATATGGGAATTTTGTGGGAATATTGTGAATCCCATACACACACACACACACATATATATATATATATGTATGGGATTCACAATATAAGAGTCATATATATATATATATATATATATATATATATGACTCTCAGCCTTGGTGGACCCTAAGAAAAGCCCTTCTGTGTCCTTCAGTCTTCGTTCTTCCCTGGTTGAGGGCCCTGCTGGTTTAAACACCTTGTGAGGAGTGGTCATGCAGGGCTCCTGTCTGGACAAATCACTGAACTTCTGCGGACCTCAGTACCTTTGCTTGCAACATCTCCTAGAGACGAACAAATAATTTCTCAGCAGCAACCTCTTCCTCCACAAGTCACGTGGTACTTCCCCTCTGGTGCCTGGCATCTGGCCGCAGGTCCTCTCACTGGCTGACTTCCTGTGGGGCTGCTCCTCCCAACCCCACGGGCCCCACCACTTCCCCCACAGGACCCTGGACTGTGCGGTCCTGGCAGGTGCAGGATGCTGGCGCTGCTGCTGCTGCTGCTGCTGCTGCTGCTGCTGCTGCTGCTGCTGCTGCTGCTGCCCCTGCTGTGGGCCGGTAAGTGGCTGGAGGGGGGGCAGGGGCAGGGGAGGGGCAGCCGCTGAGCCTCTGTGTCCCCCCAGGGTCCCTGCAGGAGGATCCAGGCTTCAGTCTCCAGGTGCCGGGGTCAGTGGTGGTGCAGGAGGGCCTGTGCGTGCTGGTGCGTTGCTCCTTCTCCTACCCCAGAGGTTGGAGGTCTTACGATGGTCCACCCTTCATCTCCTGGTACCGGGAAGGCAGCTCGTACTATGACGATCCCGTAGCGACAAACAACCCAAGGCAAGAAGTGAACACAGAGACCAAGGGTCGATTCCACCTCACTGGGGACATCAAGGACAACGACTGCTCCCTGAGCATCACAGGAGCCAGGAGCCAGGATGAAGGAAGCTACGTCCTCCAGATTAAGGAAAGACGGAACTATGGACAGAAATACACCTACAGAGAGAAGCTGAACTTGAGGGTAACAGGTGGGCAGGGTCCAGGGGACGATGCAGGTCGCTCAGGCCCATATCAGGACACAGGGCCCTCGTCTCCTCTCTGCCCTGTGCTTAGGGCAGGGTGGCCAGAAGGGATACAGGGCCTGGGGACAGCGTGGTCACTCTCAGGGTCATAGAGTGGGGCATCCTTCCCCTCCCTGAGTCCAGGCACCTTCCTGTGTCCTCCTCAGCCCTGACAGAGAAACCCTCCATTCACGTGGAGGAGCCTCTGCAGGCCGGCCGCCCTGTGCTCCTGAGCTGCAGCCTCCCAGGGTCTTGCCAGGAAGGGGGACCTGTCAGCTTCTCCTGGATGGGGGACGTCCTCAACTCCATGCTCCCTGGGATTCTCCAGCACTCAGAGCTCACCCTCACCCCACGACCCCAGGACCATGATGCCGACCTCACCTGCCAGGTGACACTGGAAAAATCTCAGCTGACCACAGAGAGAACTGTTCAGCTCAACGTGTCCTGTGAGTGCTGGGAGGGAGGGCCGGGTCCCCAGAGACAGAGAACAGCTTGTGTGTGTGTGTGCACTCGAGTGAGTGTGTGTGTGTGTGTGTGTGTGTGTGTGCGTGAGAGAGAGAGAGAGAGAGAGAGAGAGAAAGACAGACAGAGACAGAGACAGAGAGATACACAGAGAGAGACATAAACTGACAGAGAAAGAAGAGAGATACAGAGAGAGACAGAAATAGAGAGACAGGAGGAGTCTCACATAGAAAGGGAGACAGACAGGAAAGAGAGACAGAGAGGTGGAGATATACCCTAGAGGATTCCTGTGCGGAGCAGAGCATTCACACCTGGTACAGAGTGGGTTAGAGAGGCCTCCCCCAGCTTCCTGGTCGGCAGGCGCTCGGTCCCTCCAGGGCGCACAGCCCACACTGCGCACACTGAAGCAGGTCCTGTCTTCCCTCCCAGATGCCCCACAGAACCTCAGCATCAGCCTCTTCTTCAGCAATGGCACAGGTAGGAGCAGCCACCCTCTCTGGGCTGTGATGGGAGATGCTTACAAGCAAGAGCTCAGAACAGGGGAGGAGATCTCTCTCTCTCTCTCTCTCTCTCTCTCTCTCTCTCTCTCTCTCTCTCTCTCTCTCTCTCTCTCTCTCTCTCTCTCCCCAGCTCCTCTCCTACAGTGAGCCTTACCAGCCCACCCCAACATCTCCCATAGAAACACCAATAATGCTTCCTACAGGTCCCTTTGCAAACTTCCTCATTAAGATGAACTAAATGTGACGTTGTTCTCAAAAACCTTTCTGAGCACAGCTCAGGGTGCTGAGTGCACTCAGAATGTTGTGCAATCAGCGCAATGAACTGCATTCATGCTGGGAAAGAGAAACCGCAGCATCAAACAGCTGCTCACCTCCAGGTCCTGTCCCAGCCCCACCCTCCGCCCTGTGGTCTCCTAGTGTTAATGTTAATTATGGAGAGCATTGAGTTTACCAGGTCAGTTCCCAGACATGAACCCTTGTCCAAGCCCCACTGGGGGATTCTATACAGGGTTCTAACACTGAGCCACACCCCAGCCCCTCACTGGGGATTCTATACAGGGTTCTAACACTGAGCCACACCCCAGCCCCTCACTGGGGACTCTAGACAGGGCTCTACCACTGAGCACACCCCAGCCCCTCACTGGGGATCCTAGACAAGGCTCTACCACTGAGCCACACCCCAGCCCCTCACTGGGGATTCTAGACAGGGCTCTACCACTGAGCCACACCCCAGCCCCTCACTGGGGATTCTAGACAGGGCTCTACCACTGAGCCACACCCCAGCCCCTCACTGGGGATTCTAGACAGGGCTCTACCACTGAGCCACACCCCAGCCCCTCACTGGGGATTCTAGACAGGGCTCTACCACTGAGCCACACCCCAGCCCCTCACTGGGGATTCTAGACAGGGCTCTACCACTGAGCCACACCCCAGCCCCTCACTGGGGATTCTAGACAGGGCTCTACCACTGAGCCACACCCCAGCCCCTCACTGGGGATTCTAGACAGGGCTCTACCACTGAGCCACACCCCAGCCCCTCACTGGGGATTCTAGACAGGGCTCTACCACTGAGCCACACCCCAGCCCCTCACTGGGGATTCTAGACAGGGCTCTACCACTGAGCCACACCCCAGCCCCTCACTGGGGATTCTAGACAGGGCTCTACCACTGAGCCACACCCCAGCCCCTCACTGGGGATTCTAGACAGGGCTCTACCACTGAGCCACACCCCAGCCCCTCACTGGGGATTCTAGACAGGGCTCTACCACTGAGCCACACCCCAGCCCCTCACTGGGGATTCTAGACAGGGCTCTACCACTGAGCCACACCCCAGCCCCTCACTGGGGATTCTAGACAGGGCTCTACCACTGAGCCACACCCCAGCCCCTCACTGGGGATTCTAGACAGGGCTCTACCACTGAGCCACACCCCAGCCCCTCACTGGGGATTCTAGACAGGGCTCTACCACTGAGCCACACCCCAGCCCCTCACTGGGGATTCTAGACAGGGCTCTACCACTGAGCCACACCCCAGCCCCTCACTGGGGATTCTAGACAGGGCTCTACCACTGAACTACAGCCCAGCCCCTCACTGGGAGTCTAGACAGGGCTCTACCTCTGAGCCACACCCCAGCCCCTCACTGGGGATCCTAGGCAGGGCTCTACCACTGAGCCACACCACAGCCACTCACTGGGGATCCTAGACAGGGCTCTACCACTGCTCAGCTACACCCTCAGTCTCCAGGACTCCAGGCTCCTCTCTCCCCAGCAGATGTCTGTCAGTGCTCCAGTCCTCCACTGTGTGAGCTCATTCGTTTCTGATCTCAGCATCTGTTCAATGGGCTGCAAGAAGTCCTGCTCGCCACAGCTTAGCAGAAATAATATATTCATCTCTCTCTCTCTCTCTCTCTCTCTCTCTCTCTCTCTCTCTCTCTCTCTCTCTCTCTCTCTTTCAGGCCTGGGGTCTCTGGCTTTCCGCTGCTCACAGATCTTCCTGTCCTGAGACCCGGGGAGAACCTGCAGCTCGGTGCTCAGGGCCCCAGAGCTCTCCTTCCTGTGCAGGTGACAGTACCAAGCTGGGCACCCACGTGTGCACTCTCCTCCTCAGTCCTCAGGACCCTGGACCAAGGCCTGTCAGTACCTGTCCTGGAGGGCCAGTCCCTGCGCCTGCTGTGTGAGGCCGACAGCAACCCCCCTGCCTCACTGAGTTGGCACCGGAAGGGAAGAGGCCAGGGGGCCTCCCGGATGGCGGCATCTGGGGTCCTGGAACTGCCCCGTGTGCAGGCTGACCATGGAGGGGAATTCACCTGCCAGGCTCAGCACCCCCTGGGCTCCAGGCACCTTCCCATGAGCCTCTCTGTGCAGAGTGAGGACCGGGGCAGCTGCGGGGTGGACGGGGGTGTCAGCCCGCAATGGAGTTGGGATGGGAGTGTGCAGAACAGCCCCTCCTCCCTCTGCAGGAAGTTCCTGCTCCTGCACGTGTCCACTTGAGCAACAGGAGGACTCCTGGCCGCTGGTGCTGACCCTGACCAGAGGGGCCCTCATGGGAGCTGGCTTCCTGCTCACCTATGGGCTGACCTGGATCTACTACTCCAGGTGAGCAGGCCTGGTCCCTCTGGAGAAGGGTCGCAGAGTTCCAGGGGGGCTGAGCCGTCGCGTGCCATCTGGACTTAGCATCGAAGCTCTTGACTGGGATGGTTTTCCTGTGGCTCCGCAGGTATGGTGGTGCCCTCGGGCCCAGGAATGGGAAGCGTCCCTGAGCCACCTGCTCATCACTGGGGACTGAGGCCAGGTGGCAGCACCATGAGAGCTGTGCTGGGGGTCTCCACCTGGGAATCCTCCACTCCCAGCCGGCTGATCCCTCTGCACCCCGGCCTCAGTGCCTGACTACTGAGCCCACAGCTCCGTAGGAGACCTGCCTCCACCCACGGGATTTCCTTTATCCTTCACTCCACCCTTGCCTCTCTCCACCCCAGCCCTGGGAGAGCATGAACTGTGCTCCCACCCCCATTACCAAGACCCTCTCATATCACCACTTGAGTCTCTGGTCCCCACCCCGGATGTGGCTGTAGACATGGAGGTGTGTGCAGTCGTGAGCCAAGCTTTTCCTTTGCCGACCTCATTACAATTCCAGCAAAGATCAGAGTATTTCGATGTAGGCGAACAGTTCATGAAACTCTACAACATAAAAGTGACTTCAAGTCAGCAGGATGGCTCACTAGGTGAAGAACGTTGCCTTGCAAGGCTGGAGTGTCAGCCCAATTCCCAAGCACACGTGATGGTGACAGGAGACGGACAAGTCCACAACACTGACTTCAAGTCAGCAGGATGGCTCAGTAGGTGAAAAGCGTTTCCGTGCAAGGCTGGTGTGTCAGCCCAATTCCCAAGATCACGTGATGGTGACAGGAGATGGACAAGTCCACAACACTGTCCTGTGATCTGCATGTGTGTCCTGTGACATGCACTACCACAAACAGATATATGTGTATATAATCACAGGTGATAATAATAATAATAGAGTTGAGAGAAGGATGCACTACATAGCCCTGTCTAGCCTGGACCTACTCACGTAGACCAGGCTGGCACAAAGTCACAAAGGTCCCCTGGCATCTGCCTCCGGGCTGTCTCAATGAAAGGCACATGTCACCAGCCAGGTGTGGTGGTGCACGCCTTTAATCCTAGCACTTGGGATGCAGAGGCAGGCGGGTCTTTGTGAGTTCAAAGCCAGCCTGGTCTACAGAGTGAGTTCCAGGACAGCTGGGGCTACAGGGAGACCCTGTCTCGAAAAGACCAAAAATAAATAAATAAATAAAAAGCCCAACAATTAAACATGGGCTAAGGAGGTGAACCAACACCTGTGCAAGGAAGAATCCGGATGAAAAGGAGGAAGAAGAAATGATGTAACCTGAAACAGCCATTAGATCACTCCACACACCTCCTGTAGACCTGTTGATCAAAACCAACAGCACAAATGCAGTTGAGTGAGGGTGATGCCAACATTTCCACAGCCGCCATGGAAGAGTTTGTAAGGCACTTCAAAATGAACTATCTTCCTAACATTTGATCATGATTATAATTTTTGATACAACTTACTCAAAATCATTGGAACTTAAGCCTGTATGAAATCCTGCATGGGGATGTTTGCAGAAGCTTTATGTCCAACTGTTNCTGAAACTCCAATTCCAGGAGAACTCCAGTTCCAGGGGAATCCGAGACCCTCTTCTGACCTCCGCGGCATTGCACGACACAGGTGCACAAACCTGCATGCAGACAGTACATTCATACACATACAGAAATAAAAAAAAATAAAAAAATATAAAAACAAGAAGGGGACTTCCCTGTTGAAAGTCTCTGCAGGCTTGGGTGATAATATCATCTCTTCACATTCCTTTCGATTGTGACACATATTTCAAGGACGCTGTGTGTGCTTGTGTGTAAGATTGTGAGGGGGCTTTGGGCATGAAAGCCGTGCCCTGTACCTGCTAAACTCACTTCCCACTAGGAGCTTCACTTCCAACCCAGCACATTCATTGTTATGCATAACCTACAGCGGTGGCTCAGCAGTTCAGAGCTTCTAATGGTCCAGCTGAAGACCTGGGATCTGTTCCCAGCACCCACATCAGGCAGCTCACAACCAGCTGTAACTGCAGCTCCAGAAGATGCACTGCCCTCTTCTGGCCAGCATGGGCACCTGCATGCATGTGCTGCGGGTGAGCTCTTGCAGGAAACACTCATACACAAGAATAAATGAGCAGTTAAATACTCTCTGGTTTTCTCAAGATTTTATTTTATTTTATGTGTATAAATGTTTTGCATGCATGTATGAACATAAATGGACCCATGTCCTGCAACGCCCGCAAAGGTCAGAAGAGGACATGGAGCTCCTGAAACTGGAGTTAGGGAGGATTGCTCATCTTCATATGGCTCCTGGGAACTGAACCCAGGTCCTCTGCCCAAGCAGTCAGTGCTGTGAACTGCTGAGTCATCTCTCCATCCAGAACAAATGATTCTTCAAAAACCCTACATGGAGAAAAGCAGAAAAATGTAAGTAGTTAGATGGATGTTCACATGGATACACACAAACTCACACACACACACACACACACACACACACACACACACACACAGACACACACGACTCCAAGGCCCAGCTCTTCCTAGATTCTGTCCACAGCAGCGCAGTGAGCTTTTGTGTCCCTCCAGTTGTCACTTCGTCCTGACCTCCTCCTCTTGCTGTGCCTCCGTCTCGATGCTGTTGTGTTTGCGCTCTGTTTATCTGGCAGCAAACATCGTATTCACATCAGTGTTAGGCTGCATTTTCTCCTTGCAGCATTTCTAATGTTTCATGTTGTTATGTGGATCAACAGGCCAGTGTTTGTGTGGATCCTGTTTTGGGATGGTATTTCTATTTAGAAGAGAGTATTTTATGAATGAATACATTCATTCCTGGTTACTTAGACATTTATAAAGCAATGACACCATTCATCTATGACATAAAGACCGGAAGGAAATACAAATCCCAGCAGTCTATGCTGCCAGTCTGGCTACCTGAGAGGTGGGGGCACAAGGTTCCCAGGTCTAAGGCCAGTCTGTACAGCTCTGCGAGAGCTCACCTCAAGATAAAGTGAGGGCTGCAAGATGGCCAGCGGTTAAGAACAGTTGCTGCACTTGCAGAGGACCCGAGTTCAGTTCCCAACATCCAGGTAGCAGCTCACAATCCTCTAGAGCTCCAGTTCCCTGAGATCCAATACCTCTTCTGTCCACCAGGGACCCTGCACTCATGCACACACTCCCACACAGGCACAAGCACATGCATGCACATACTGCTTGTCCATACAATAGGAACATATCAACACATATACATTTCAAATAATGATTCTTCCCTCTATTGCTCTAATATATTTTCTAGTGTTTTTTTAGTCAAATCTTTAATCTATTTTGGGTGGTCTTTTTGAGACCTGTCTTTTTGAGACCTGGTCTTGAATTCACAGAGATCCACCTGCCTCTGCCTCCTCAGTGCTGGAATTGATGGCCTGTGAATCCACGCCAAGCTAAAATCTTATACTTTCCTTCCTTATTTCTATTTTTTCATGTATATGAATGTATGACTTCCATGTATTAAAGGTGTGTGCATCCACACTCAGCTAAAATTTTACATTTTCTTTATTTCTATTTGTTTATGTGTATGAATGTATGACTGCATGTATGTAGTGCACACATGTGGTGCAATGTCTTTGGAAGTCAGTGGTGTTGATACTGATTGCCAATTTGAAGAGGCATGGGATCTCCTGATAGAGGGGTCTCTGGGAGCGTCTGTGATGGGATTTCTGGGAGGATTAACTGAAGAGAGAAGACACTGGGGCTCCTTCCCATGCCAAGCCAGGTAGAGAGATCCAGGAGGAAACAGTGTTGCCAGCCTGTGTCGCTGCAGGTCCTGCTGGTGAGTGCAGCTGTCACTGCTGCTGCTGCTGCTGCTGCTGATGATGATGATGATGATGAAGATGATGATAATGATGATGACAATGATGGTGATAATATGTTGATAAAAATGATTATGATGATGAAGATTATGAAGATGATGATCATGAGGAAGATGATGATGATCACAATAATGATTGATGAAGATGAAGATGATGAAGATGGTGTTGATGAGGAAGATAATGATGAGGAAGATGAGGATGAAGAAGATGAGGATGAAGAAGATGAGGAAGAAGAAGATGATGATGATGATGATGATGATGATGATGCCAGTGCCTCCCCATCTTGTATCACATTCAGACTCTAGCTCGGTGGACTTCCAACATGGACTGAAGACCAGTGACTCTGCAGGAATCTTCCAGGCCGCCTGCACTAGGTTGGGACTGCCGAGGCTTCCAGCTCCGTGCTTTGAAGACGGACTATGTTCTCAGCATCTCCAGCTTGGACTCAGCCATGTTGGACCATTCAGTCCCTAGGATTTAAGACAATCTAGTGAATTCACTTTTATTTATTTACTTTTGGGGTCTTCTTGACATCAAAGGCTCTCCCTTTGGGCCCACCTGTCCTGGAACTCACTCTGTAGACCAGGCTGTCCTTGACCTCACAGAGATCCACCTGCCTCTGCCTCCTGAGTGCTGGGATTAAAGGCATGCTCCACCACGCCCAGCAGTGAATTCGCTTTTATCATTATATCCCTTCTCTCTGTTCTGTTCTTTAGTGAACCTTGCCTCACACACTCCGCACTGGAGAAAGCATTCTCTGGGTCACCATGCTCATGGGGACAGTCTTCCCTGCAGAGCAGTGGAGTCTACACATTCAGCATGTTCAGTCTCCTTCACAGAGGGCCGTCTTGCTCCTCATGTCTGGTTGTTCTTCTTTATCGCTCCTCTCCTCTTCCTGTTCTCTCCTTTTTAATTGTTAATAACCCACCGTGTGCACTCACTGCTGCCTGATGGGATGCTGAAGGATCTTGCTGTCTTGATCTTGTGCAGGTAACTACAGCTGTAGAGACCCTGTCACGTCTGGAGCACAGGTTCTCACAGCCCCCTCCCCGCCCTCTACTCTTACATTCCCTCCACCCCCTCCCATGATGCTCCCTGAGGCTGTGCGTGGGGTGGATGCAGATGTCCCATTTAGGGCTGAGCACTCAATAGACACTTGTTCTCCATCTTTTTTTTTTTTTATGTGTATGAATGTACTGTTTGCGTGTAGGTCTGTGCACCCGTGTTGTGCAATGCCGCGGAGGTCAGAAGAGGGTGTTCTCCATCTTTGATGAGTTCTGACTCTGCGTTAACTGGTGACTCCTTCGGACAGAAGCTTCTCTGACCAAGGTCGAGGAGGTCTAGTCCATTGGTAAAAGCAGGAATATTCAGAAGCTGGTTTGACCACATGCTTAAAGAACAGCAGTCGACTCTCCTTGGGCCTGGCTTTCCCAAGCCATGCACTTTGGGCCAGGATTATAGCACCAGGTACAAACTTCCTCAGTGGAGCCGGCCTAAAAGCCAATGCAATCACCCTTGGTACCCCAAACCTTCATGACAAGGACGCACCCCTGGGCACATCATGCCTGGTGGGTCACTGTTGTAGCTACAGAGTTCTCACCAGGATCCAATTGATATCTCCTCTCATGTCGACATGCTCACATCATGCTTCAACAGGTCTTACATCCAAATCAACACAAGTAGTCACACCTATGATGAATTTGATCCAATGGAAGTTATCATTAGGGGTGGTTTTTTTTTTTGGAAAAAAAAAAACTCCCTATCTGAGATGATCTCGATGTCTCCTCTTGAGTGTGAACAGGGTACCTGCTTCCCTCCAGTTCTGAAGATGGGGTGGGCTCTTTTAATTTGTTAGCCTTAATTAATAGGGCATTAATAAGCCATACTATATTTATGTCCAAATTAAGAAACAGCCTGAGCTGCTGGAGAGACAGCCATTGTTAAGAGCACTGGCTGCTCTTGTAGAATTCCAGGTTCATTTCCAACCACTACCTGGCAGCTAACAACAACCTGTAACTCCAATTCCAGGGAATCTGACAACATATTCTGACTTCCATGGGCATCGCATGCACGTGTACACCTACAGACATGCAGGCAGAACTCTAATACATATACAATAAGTAAAATATGAAAAAAGAAACAACCTGAATTGCAGCTTTCGTAAGGCCAAGAGTGGAACCCACTGTGAGCTCGTGTTCCTTCTAATGTCCCACAGAACCGTGCTCAGAAACCAGACTTGACTCAGTCTTTTATTGAAACAGAATCTCCAGTATGAACGGGGAACTAGAAGGCGGCAGCCACCTGAATCTTCAGAGAACCTTGCCCTTTGATCCCTAGGTCTAAAATACGACACACACACACGTACACACACACACGCACACACGCACACACACACACTCACAGATACACACTCACAGACACACACACAGACAGACACACACACATACACACTCGCAGACACAGACAGACAGACACACACACACATGCACACACACACACAAACACTCACAGATACACACTCACAGATACACACTCACAGACACACACACAGACAGACACACACATACACACTCGCAGACACAGACAGACAGACACACACACACACAGATACACACTCACAGACACACACAGACAGAGAAACAGACACACACACATACACACTTGCAGACACAGACAGACAGACACACACACACACACGCACACACACACACACAGATACACACAGACACACACAGACAGAGAAACAGACACACACACATACACAGTCACAGACACAGACAGACAGACAGACAGACACACACACACTTCCTAATTCTTCTCAGTGTTCTCAATGAGAAAAACACACTGGCCTGAAATGCCTTTTGCTTCTTGATAGATCAAGAAGCTTTCTTTAGTCCTGAGTTATTATGTGCAATGCTGAACAAGTTCAGGTCATCATTAAACTAGGGGCCAATGTAAAGAAGATTCTTTCATTCATAAAACAGAAAAGGGTCAGATCCTGTCCAGCAGTGCCCAGACCCTGCTTGGTGGAGCGTGATCCAAATCTTCTTCAGTGGATGAAGATCCGCTCAGACGCCCCATCTACTGTGGGTGTGTCCAGCTGTCCCACAGCACGCCTAGGTCCACAGGGACGGAGTGCATGGTGCTCTCAAGTCCTCTGGGATCCAGCACCTCAGCCCTGTGCTTTGTGTCTGTTTCCTCCAAAGCAGATTCTCTTTCCTGGAGGGTGCGGGAGGCAGCAGAGCTGCAGGAAACGGGGGGAACGTCCAAGACTCAAGCTCAGCAAGTTGCCGGCCTCTCCCCAGGCCACGTAAGCAGTGACCACTGCTAGCACAGAAGACTCTGGAGAGGAGTCTCCGCACGTGGGCAAGGTGTCCCAAGGATGCACTTCAGTGACTTGTCACCATGCTGGGGTGACATATTCAATGACATAGCTGCTTCTGGGTCCCCCACATTCCTATAAGGAACCCCAATAAGCTCATCGGTTCACCAAATGGAATGAGCTGGTGTTCTTAGCTCTGCAACCAGAGCCCCTGACTGAGGAGAATCAAAGGTCGTTCAGGTCCCTCCGTGGGAGGACCACACCGTCCCTGACGTTCCACTATGTGATAATTCGGGGTTCAACTTCCTTTCTTCCTGTCTTGGCTTGTCTCCCGTTGGCTGTGATAAAACGCTCTGCCCAAATCAACTTAAGCAAGACTGGGCTGACGTGGGCTCACAGTTCCAGAGGACAGACGGTCATGGTGGGGGAGTCACGGCTGCAGGAATTTGGGCAAACGTCACGGTCACGTCGCACCCAGAGTCAAGAAGCAGAGAGCAGGCAGGCAGTGTGCACACTCCGCTCCTTCCTCTCTCCATGCAGTCCAGGACCCAAGGCCAGGAAATGGCTGCCCGCCCCAGTGGGCCTTTAGGTGAGCAGGTCTGTGAGGTCTGCACGGTGTCCAGCACCGCAGCTTCTCACCCGCACTTGGGTCTGCTCTGAAACTAACTGTGCTTTTCTGCAACAGTCGGTGATTTTCTCAGCTGCAGGGAGGCTGGACAGACGCACCACCAACCATCAGGATGGTCCTGGTCAGTCTTTCTGTCCTCACTGGACCCTGGCTGACGTCACTGGTGCTTTAAGAACCGTGTAGAAGGAGAGCACTGCCAGGCTGCTGTCTGGACGAGCCTCTGCCCAGGCCCTGTCACGTCACCTGCAGCATCTGCTAAAGGTAGCGGAGAGGGGACAGATCACGTCCCAGACCCTGTCCTCCCCACAGCAGCACATGGAACCCGAGTTCCCCTTTGGTGGCTGGAGTCTGGCTGCAGTTCCTCTCACTGGCTGACTTCCTGTGGGGCTGCTCCTCCCAACCCCACGGGCCCCACCGCTTCCCCCACAGGACCCTGGATTGTGCGGTCCTGGCAGGTGCAGGATGCTGGCGCTGCTGCTGCTGCTGCTGCTGCTGCTGCTGCTGCTGCTGCTGCTGCTGCTGCTGCCCCTGCTGTGGGCCGGTGAGTGGCTGGGGGCGGGGGGGGGGAGGGGCAGGGGAGGGGCAGCCGCTGAGCCTCTGTGTTCCCCCAGGGTCCCTGCAGGAGGATCCAGGCTTCAGTCTCCAGGTGCCGGGGTCAGTGGTGGTGCAGGAGGGCCTGTGCACGCTGGTGCGCTGCTCCTTCTCCTACCCCGGAGATTGGAGGTCTTATGACGGTTCACTCTTCATCTCCTGGTACCACGAAGACAGAGGCTCATACTATGGTCCTGTGGCCACAAACAACCCAAGCCAAAAGGTCAACAAAGAAACCAAGGGTCGATTCCACCTCACTGGGGACATTGAGGACAACGACTGTTCCCTGCACATCACAGGAGCCAGGAGTCAGGATGAAGGAAACTATGTCCTCCAGATTAAGGAAAGACAGAACTATGGACAGAAATACACTTACAAAGAGAAGCTGAACTTGAGGGTAACAGGTGGGCAGGGTCCAGGGGACGACCCAGGTCACTCAGGCCCATATCAGGACACAGGGCCCTCGTCTCCTCTCTGCCCTGCACTTAGGGCAGGGTGGCCAGAAGGGATACAGGGCCTGGGGACAGTGTGGTCACTCTCAGGGTCATAGAGTGGGGCATCTTTCCCCTCCCTGAGTCCAGGCACTTTCCTGTGTCCTCCTCAGCCCTGACAGAGAAACCCGACATCCACGTGCAGGAGCCTCTGCAGGCCGGCCTCCCTGCGCTCCTGAGCTGCAGCCTCCCAGGGTCTTGCCAGGAAGGGGGACCTGTCAGCTTCTCCTGGATGGGGGACGTCCTCAACTCCATGCTCCCTGGGATTCTCCAGCACTCAGAGCTCACCTTCACCCCACGACCCCAGGACCATGATGGCAACCTCACCTGCCAGGTGACACTGGCAAGATCTCAGCTGACCACAGAGAGAACTGTTCAGCTCAACGTGTCCTGTGAGTGCTGGGAGGGAGGGCCGGGTCCCCAGAGACAGAGAACAGCTGTGTGTGTGTGCACTCGAGTGAGTGTGTGTGTGTGTGAGAGAGAGAGAGACAGAGAGAAAGAGAGACAGAGAAAGAAGAGAGATACACAGAGAGAGACAAACTGACAGAGAAAGAAGAGAGATACACAGAGAGACAGAGATAGAGAGACAGGACGAGTCTCACATAGAAACAGAGACGGACAGGAAATCGAGACAGAGAGGTGGAGATATACCCTAGAGGATTCCTGTGTGGAGCAGAGCATTCAGACCTGGTACAGAGTGGGTTAGAGAGGCCTCCCCCAGCTTCCTGGTCGGCAGGCGCTCCGTCCCTCCAGGGCACACAGCCGGCACTGCGCACGCTGAAGCAGGTCCTGTCTTCTCTCCCAGATGCCCCACAGAACCTCAGCGTCAGCCTCTTCTTCAGCAATGGCTCAGGTAGGAGCAGCCGCCCTCTCTGGGCTGAACTACTAACAAGTAGAGGTGGTGAATTTGAGGTTGAAAAGATCTGGTACTGAGCAGGAAGGGCCTCTCATCCCAGCTACTCAGGAAGCTGAGACAGGACAATGTTAAGTTCAAGGACAGCCTGGCCAACTTAGTGAGGCCAGTTCTCAAAATAAAAAGTTACCACAGGGCTGTGGATGCAGCTGAGGAACAGAATTAGAATCCCCAGTGAGGGGCTGGGGTGTCCTCAGTGGTAGAGCCCTGCCTAGAATCCCCAGTGAGGAGCTGGGGTGTGGCTCAGTGGTAGAGCCCTGCCTAGAATCCCCCGTGAGGGGCTGGGGTGTGGCTCAGTGGTAGAGCCCTGTCTAGAATCCCCAGTGAGGGGCTGGGGTGTGGCTCAGTGGTAGAGGCCTGTCTAGAATCCCCCAGTGGGGGGCTGGGGTGTGGCTCAGTGGTAGAGCCCTGTCTAGAATCCCCCAGTGAGGGGCTGGGGTGTGGCTCAGTGGTAGAGCCCTTTCTAGAGTCCCCATTGAGGGGCTGGGGTGTGGCCTAGTGGTAGAGCCCTGTCTAGAATCCCCAGTGAGGGGCTCATCAGGCCAACTGGGGTGTTTCATGTCTTCCCCCATAGACCTCCAGATCACACAGAATACGTCATCTCTCGAGGTCGTGCAGGGCCAGGCTCTGCGGCTGCGCTGTGCTGCACAAAGCAACCCTCCTGCTAGCCTGAGCTGGTGCCGGGAGTCTCCAGCCTGGAACGCCTCCTGCTTTGCACAAAACACGACCTTGCAGCTGCTTCCAGCTAAGCCAAGGGACGCAGGAGGCCTCATCTGCGTAGCTCGGAATCCACTGGGCTCTCAAACTCTCTTCCTGAACTTCTCCTTGGTCTGTAAGTGGCGGGATTCTGGGACAAGGCACCTGGGTCTTGAACCGGGAGCCACAAGCTGACCCTTCAGCCCTCTCCCCACAGACCCGCCACAGCTGCTGGGACCGTCCTGCTCCTGGGAGGCTGGGGGTCTACACTGCCACTGCTCGTCTGAAGCCTGGCCGGCCCCCTCCCTGCACTGGTGGCTGGGGGAGGGGCTGCTGGAGGGGAACCGCAGCAACGCCTCCTTCACCATCACCCCCAGCTCCATGGGACCCTGGGCCAACAGCTCCCTGAGCCTCCGTGGAGAGCTCACCCCCGTCCTCAGGCTGAGCTGTGAAGCCCGGAATGTCCATGGATCCCAGAAAGTCACTGTCCTGCTGCTGGCCGGTGAGCAGCCTGCTGTGGGGGGAGACAGGGCCGGCAAGAGGGAGACGGGAGTCAAGGGTATGCATGGGGGGGATGGCAAAGGGGCTGGTGTTGCTGGCTGAGTCTGGACACGAGCAAATCCACAGGTGGTGGGGAGGCAAGAAGCTCAGCCCTGTGGGTGAGTCCTCTCATTCTCTCAGCAGGGACACGGGTGTCTGGGGACGGCTCACAGATGCTGGCCGCCCTCGGAGGGGCAGGCGCAATGGCCCTGCTCTGCCTCTGTCTGTGCCTCGCCTTCCTTTGCATGTAAGTCTTGGGGAGACGCTGCTGCACGGTGGGAACTTTAGTACGCTCAGCTGTTCCTGAACAATCAAGAGCTACAAGCAGGCACGGGGGGGGGGGCAGCACACCTTTAATCCCTCAGCAAGGCGGGGGGGGGGGGGGCAGCACACCTTTAATCCCAGCACTCAGCAGGCAGGGCGGGTGGAGCTCTATGACGTTGAAGCCAGCGTGGTCTGCATAGCGAGTTCCAGGCCAGCCAGGGCTAGAGTGAAACCTGGTCCCTCAAAAGACGAGAGAGAGAGAGAGGGAGAGCAGAGAGGAGAGAGAGAGAGAGAGACGAGAGGAGAGAAGAGACGGGACGAGACAGAAGAGAGAGAGAGAGAGAAGAGAAATATTAGAGGCTCAATGACTGGAATGGAGGTTTCATTCCTTACAGTTCACTGGTCCCCAATGCGCCGGGCACGGGAAGTGGAAAGGGTGGGCCAAAGCTAGAGTGAAACCTGGTCTCAAAGGATGGAGGAGAGGACTGAGAGAAGAGGATGAGAGAGAGAGAGAGAGAGAGAGAGAGAGAGAGAGAGAGAATATTAAGAGGCTCAAGATGGAATGGAGGTTTCATTCCTTACAGTTCACTGGTCCCCAATGCGCCGGGCACGGGAAGTGGAAAGGGTGGGCCAAAGCCTTTTCTGGGCACAGTATGCCATCCGAACAGGGTCCCAGCACGGAGGGTATTCTTGTTTTGTTTTCTTTTTTAAAATATTGCTTTTAGTCTATGTGTGTGTGTGAGTGTTTCGTCTGTGTAAGTGCACCATGTGTGTGCAGGGCAGAAGAGGGCGTCAGATGCCCTGGAGTTACAGACGGTTGTTATCACCACGTGGGTGCTGGGAACTGAACCCGGGTCCTCTGCAAGAGCAGCCAGTGCTCTCAACCACTGAGCCATCTCTCCAGCCCGTTTTGCTTTCTCCTGTAATCATTCTTATTTACATGTGAGTTTATGGAATAACACATTTCACTATGGCTTTCTTCCCTCCCTCCTCCCCCTCCTCTCTCTCCTCTTCCTTTTTTGAGACAGAATCTCAGTATGTAGCCCTGGCTGATCTACAATGCACTAGGTAGACCAGCCTTGCCTCAAACTTCCAGACACTTTCCTTCCTCTGCCTCCCAAGTCCTGGGATTAAAGCATGCACCGTCATGCCCTGCTTGACCCTTTCTCTTTAAAAACTATAATTATAGCCGGACGTGGTGGTGCATGCCTTTGATCCCAGCACTTGGGAGGCAGAGGCAGGTGGATCTCTGTGAGTTCAAGGCCAGCCTGGTCTACAGAGCGAGCTCCAGGACAGCTGGGACTAAAGGGAGACCCTGTCTCAAAAAGACCAAAAAACCCCTATTATTATTATTATTATTATTATTATTATTATTATTGGGGCATTGTGCCCAAGCACCTGTGTGGAACTCAGAGGACTACTTTGTGAAGTTGGTTCTCTCCACCTTTAGTGGGTTCTGGGGAATCAAACCCTGGTCTTCAGTCTTGAACAGCAAGCTCTTCCTCCACTGCACCAGCCCTTGGACCACGTCCACTTTCATACTCTCTTTCTTTTTTTGGTGTCCCAATGAGGCTGATTAGTGAGGAGTTGTTTACAGGAGCATGACCAATTTACTGGTGTCTACACCACTGAGGGAAATATCTCTCCTTCCCCCCAGCAGTCATTAAGTGCCTTAGAACCTCAAGGAGGGGTGGGGCCTGGTGAGCCCCTGGAACTGGGAGTTGTAAGCGCTGTGTTGGGAGCCTGGATGAAAGGCGCCACCCACAGAGGATCTGCACAGTGCAAGTGCAGGGTGCACTGCAGGGGTCACTGGGATGTATGCAGCTGCCTACCGGAGGTGGTCACGGTAGGAAAGCCAAATGGGGCGGGTACCTGGGTGTACCGCAGTGAGGAGGTAGGCAGAGAGAGAACTGGAGACGGAGCTAGGCAGGTCAAGCCCAGCATGGGTGCCAAGAGTGCATGAAATGGCAGGCGTTGACTAAGCAGGTGGTGGTAGAGAGGAGGAAGCTGTTGTGTCATAGGACTGTAGAGTTGAGTAGGTCTGGAAGGGACCTTTTCAACAAAGCTTTTTCTTAACAGCTTTATTGAGAAACATTACACACCCTGTACCGTTGACAGTCAGCAGCCCAGTGTGTAACTCTGGGGCTTGGGGAGACAGCCCAGCCATTGCAGTCTTTGCCGCGAAAAAATGAAGACCTGAGTTAGGATCCCCAGCACCTGCATAAAAATCTGGGCACAGGAGGCTGGAGAGATGGCCTAGTGGTTAAGAGTGCCGACTGCTCTTGCAGAGAACCTGAGTTCAATCCCCAGCACCCACATGGCTGCTGAGAACCGTCTTTAACTCCAGTTCCAGGGGATTCTGACACCCTCTTCTGACCTCTGCGGCTTTGCACAACACGGGTGCACAAACCTGCATGCAGACATTCATACACATCTGAAAAAAAAAATCTTTAAAGCCAGGCGTAGTGGCGCACACCTTTAATCCTAGCACTTGGGAGGCAGAGGCAGGCAGATCTTTGTGAATTCAAGGCCAGCCTGGTCTACAGAGTGTGTTCCAGGACAGCTGGGGCTACAGGGAGACCCTGTCTCGAAAAGACCAAAAAAAAAAAAAAATCTGGGCACAGGAGGCTGGAAGGATGGCTCAGTGGTTAAGAGCACTGGCTGCTCTTGCAGAGGACCCGGGTTCAGTTCCCAGCACCCACATGGTGACTAACAACCATCTGTAACTCCAGTCTTAGGGGATCTTATACCCCTCTCCCAACCTCCATGAGCATTGCATGACACAAGTGCACTTAAATACACACAGACAGTACACTCATGTGTATAAAATGAATTCAAAGTTGGACAAAATGACATATGAATATAATCCCAGTGCTGGAGATGCAGAGACAGGTGCTGCCCCAGAGCTCACGGGGCCTGGAGATGCAGAGACAGGTGCTACTCCAGAGCTCACTGGCCAGCTGGCCCAGGAAATCAGTGAATGCCAGGCTCAGAATGAGATTCTGAGAGACCCTGGCTCAGAAAATAAGGTAGAAAGTGACTAAGAAGGATGTTGGATGTCAGCTTCCACACATGTGCTCGTCCACATATGGAAAAGCACAGACAACATACACACACACACATACACACACACACACACACACACACACACACACAATCTTTTTTTTATTGGTCTGTCTTTTTGAGACAGGTCTCACTAGCCTGGAACTCACTCTGTAGACCAGGCTGGCCTTGAACTCACAGAGATCACCTGCTTCTGCCTCCTGAGTGCTGGCTGGGATTAAAGGTGTGTGTCTCCATGCCCAGCTTCTTTTTATATTTTTTGAGATTTTAATTTATTTTTACTCTGTGTGTTTTTCTTCCATGTGTGTATGTGCACTCCCTGTGTGCAGTTCCTCTGGAAGCCAGAAGAGGGCCCCAGACTCCCTCACAGTGGAGTTAAGAACAGGTGTTAGCCTACTTTACTTGTGGATCCTGGGAATCAAACTTGGGTCCTTTGGAAAACCAGTTAGTACACTTAACTACTGACCCATCTCTCCAGCTCCAGGTTCTGTCTTTTTTAAAAAGAATGTTTAGGGGGCTGGAACAATGGCTTAGCAGTTAAGAGCACTGACTGCTGTTGCAAAGAACCCAGGTTTAGTTCCCATCACCCACATGGTGGCTAACAACCACCTGTAACTCCAGTTCTAGGGGATGACTTCTTCTGGCCTCCAAGGGAATTGTGTGACACAGATGGACTTATATACATGCAGGCAAAACACTTATATACATAAAGTAAAAATTAATAAATCAAAAAAGTTAAGAATTTTTACAGATGTATTTGTTTCTACTTTTTTTTTTTTGTCTTTTTGAGACAGGGTCTCCCTGTAGCCCCAGCTGTCCTGGAACTCACTCTGTAGACCAGGATGGCCTTGAACTCACAGAGATCCACCTGCTTCTGCCTCCCAAGTGCTAGGATTAAAAGCATGCACCACCATGCCTGGCTTGTTTCTACTTTATGTGTATGTCTGTGTGCCTGAGTGTATTGTATGTACACTATGTGCATGCAAGTGCCCATGCAGGCCAGAAGAGGGGATCAGATCACTCAGAACTGGAGCTACAGGTGGTTGTGAGCCACTTGATGTGGATTTGAGCAACTGAGCCTGGGTTCCCCATGAGAGTAGCAAGTGCTCTTAAACACGGAACCATCTCTCAAGCCCCACCTTCCACCCTGGGTTTGAAGATGTGCTTTCTCATTCACCAGGAACTTAGCCAGATAGGACACGCTAGCTGGTCTACAGCTTTCTCTGCTCGCCATCTCCCCAATGCTGGGATTACAGGTCCCCATCTCCATGCCTAGCTCTTTCCGTAGGCTCTGGGAATCTGCCTGCTAGGCAACTTCTTTACCCTGGAGCCATTTCTGCAGCCCAGTTGTCTACACATCCAATCTATTAGGAATAACATGGCTTAATCATCACGTGTAAGTTTTTGTGAGCAGCGGGGCTCTACAGTGATGGAAATTCACCTTGGCTACATTAGCCAAATCCCTGGTTATTTAGGAGGGTACAGTCCTCTTCTGCATGTCCAATGGGCCTGTGAGTCCAGTCCCAGGGCCTGGTGACCGCCAGCGCCATCTGCACACTGTGAACCTGTGACATCCTGGCTGCAACACATGATTCTCTATCCTTAGAGTGAAGATCCGGAAGCTTCGAAGCACTGGGCATTCAAAGAGCATGGATGACAAAGACCCCACCACGGCCACAGTCAACTGGGTGAGTGGCGGAAGCATCCTGTCCCACATGGGGTCCTCTGGGCAAGGCCATTGGCACGTTTGCACCCTGCATCTCCACAGACCTGCGTCTCCCTGGTCTCTGGGTAGACACGCGTGTCGGAACCCCCTACTTCACTGGTCTCGCCAATCTAAAACTCACTGTGTCCTTCCAACCTTCCTTCTAAGTAAGGACAACTGACCCTCTCCTTGTCCTACTGTCCTACATCCACTGACCATTGACCTCTGAGTCCATCTTACTGTGTTGCTCCCTGGGGACGCTGCCAAAACCATTTCCCCAAAGGATTGCTTGCTAACCAACCTGGCAGTGTCAGAGAGTTGTTCCTTATTCATGATTTATTTATTCATTTATTTATTTATTTATTATCTATTTATTTTGGTCTTTTTGAGACAGGGTCTCCCTGTAGCCCCAGCTATCCTGGAACTCACTCTGTAGACCAGGCTGGCCTTGAACTCACAAAGATCCTCCTGCCTCTGCCTCCGGAGTGCTAGGGTTAAAGGCATGTACCACTACGCCTGAGTCTTTTATTATTTTTAATCGAATTTTTGAAAAATATGGTTTGAGGGGGGTGGAGAGATGGCCTAGCAGTTAAGAGTGCCGACTGCTCTTGCAGAGGACCTGGGTTCGATCCCCAGCACCCACATGGTGGCTGAGAACCATCTTTAGCTCCAGTTCCAGGGGAATCCGACACCCTCTTCTGACCTCCGTGGCATTGCACGACACAGGTGCACCAACCTGCATGCAGACAGTACATTCATACACATAAAACAAAGAAAAATATAGTTTGATGGTGTTTAGACCCACTCCCCCTCTATACCTCTTCCCGCTGTCTACCGCTCAATTTAATGAACTTGTATGTGCATGTGTGTGTGTGTGTGTGTGTGTATTACAGTCTACAGAGTCTGATATGTTTCCCCAAATGTCCCTCAGTGTGAGTCCATCTATGCTACCAAGAGTCCCCCAAGCTGTAAGGCACCGTCTCTCCCCCTCCCAGCAGGTTTGCCTGGGATTTCTTACCCACTTCCCATGTCTATGCTGGGATTGTGTCAGGTTTGAGCTTGCTGTCTGACTTGTGCGTACCATCACCATTGCTGAGAGTTCCTGTGAGTAGTAACCGACCAGCTGTCTGGAAGAGTCTTTCCTTGGGGTTATCTACCCACTCTGGCTCTCACAGTCTTCCTGCCTCCTCTTTCGCTATGATTCCTGAGTCTTAGGCAGAGGTTTGTTTCCCAGCACCCACGTGGCGGCTAACAACCATCTGTAACTACGGTTCCTGGGAGTCTAATGAGCTTTTCTGGCTTTCGTGGGCATTGAACAGACATGGTGCACTTACACACATGCAAATACACCTACACAGAAAATAAAAAATAAATTAATTTGGGCCAGGTGTGGTGGCTCATGCCTTAAATCCCAGCCCTTGGGAAGCAGAGGCAGGCAGATCTCTGTGAGTTCAAGGCCAGCCTGGTCTACATAGTGTGTTCTAGGACAGCTGGGGCCACAGGGAGGCCCTGTCTCAAAAAGGACAAAAAGAAATTAATTTGAATTTTTTTTAAAGAAAACCTTTCTTTTTCAAAGATTAGAAAGGGGGCTGGAGAAATGGCTCAGCAGTTAAAAGCACTGGTTGTTCTTGCAGATGACCTGGGTTCAGTTCCCAACACCCACAGGGCACCTAACAACCATCTGTAATTCCAGTTCCAGGGAATCCAATGCTATTTTCTGACCTTCATGACTACTACATGCCCATGGTGCCTTTATATACATGCAGACAAAACATACGTGTTTAATAAATTAATAATAAAATAAGTAAAATTAAAGGTTAAAAAGACATTCAAGTAGTTTCTACTAAATGTTTATGTTTCTTCACATTTAAGTGGTTAATCTATCTGAAGTTGATTTTTTTTTCACTCTTCCTTTTTGTTTGGGGCTTTTCTTTCTTTCTTTCTTTTTTTTTTTTTTTTGAGACAGGGTCTCCCCGTAGTCCCAGCTGTCCTGGAACTATGTAGACCAGGCTGTTCTTGAACTCACAGTGATCCGCCTGCCTCTGCTTCCCAAGTTCTGGGATTAAGATGTGCACCACCATGCCCCACCATGTCCCAGCTACTTTTATTTTTTGGGGGGAGGGCTTTTTGTTTTGATTTGAAAGTCTCACTTTGTAACAGCAGCTAGCATCCAAGTAGCAGTGGTCCTCGTCACCTCAGACCCTCCCCCTGCGATTACAGGTGTTAACCACAAGACCTTGCTTCCTCCACTGGCTCCATCTACTTTTGAACCTGTTTCTCACACTTCTACCATGTGTAAGCATTCTACCCCCCCGGGGGGGGGGGCGCTGTGTCCGAGGCCTCTGCTCCAGTCCAGTGGTGACTGCCACTGCCTGACTCAGAACTGCTTATGTTCAATACATCTACATCCTGAGCAGGAGACATGGCTCAGGGGTGCTAGTACCTACCGCCATGCTGGGCAATCTGAGCACAGTGTGGGAAGACAGCCAGCTCCCAGTGCTTCTCCTCGACTCTGCACATGTACACACACACACACACACACACACACACACACACACACTAAATAAATAAATCATTTGTAATGTCCCAGTATCCATTACAGCAACCCCCCCCCTTTTTTTTTTGTCTTTTTGAGACAGGGTCTCCCTGAAGCCCCAGCTGTCCTGGAACTCACTATGTAGACCAGGTTTGCCTTGAAAAACCTTCTCTTTAATCTTCAAAAGCACCTTGGCTATTCTTTTTTGTTTTGTTTTGTGGTTGTTTTGGGGGGTTTTGTTTGGGTTTTGATTTTAGGGTGTTTGTTTGTTTGTTTGTTGAGATAGGGTCTCCCTGCAGTCCCAGCTATCCTGGAACTCACTCTGTAGCCCAGGCTGGCCTTGAACTCACAGAGACCCGCCTGCCTCTGCCTCCGGAGTGCTGGGATCAAAGGCATGTGCCACTGCGCCCGGCCTGAAAATGCTTTTTATTTTTTATTTTTGAAAATGCTATCTTTTTAAAGGTGCATTTATGATTGCTTATTATAGGAAGGCAGAATGAAAGTGATTTCTGCAATTTAAAAATATTAAAAGTTGATCTTTGTGTCCCTTAGAATGTTGTTGCTTTGATTCGTCAATGCATCTTTTCTTCATTGCACTCGTGACCTCCCTACCCCCTCAGTCACTCTGAACTTCCCCCTCCTACTCCCCAGGTTTATCTGTAAACCTACTAACCTGTTCTTTGTTCAGGAATACAGACACCAGGTACATAAACACGGGGTGGGGGGGTGCGGATATGCGCGTGTGCTTGTATACACATGGAGGGCAAAGGACAACCTCTGGCGTTAATTCAAAGAAGCCATCCACTCTGTGGGGTCTTCCACCGGCCTGGAGTGCATCAAGCAGACGGGTCTGGCTGGTCAGCAAGCCACGGGGTCTCCCTGCCTCCACCTCCACAGCGTTGGGACTGTAGCCACGACCCACCATGCCTGGCTTTTTTTTAAACCTGGGTTCTGGACATCTACTCCAGCCCTTGGGCTTGTAAGGCAGGCATCTGCAGGACAGAGCAGCTCCCCAGCTCTGCACCTTTTATTCTGAGAATTTCATACACGAGCGCAGTATATTTATATCACTTCCTCCTCCATTTTTATATTATGTTCCCACTCCAGTTCCCCCTGTGTGTCCCTGACGTCCCCATCGCAAATTCATGTCCGCTTCTGTAATTACTGTGTGTGTGTGTGTGTGTGTGTGTGTGTGTGTGTGTGTGTAACCTCGAGCCTTTTCTTCAAGCTCTCCCCTGAAGAAAGCTGGCTCTGCCTCCCTCAGCAGGCACTGACTCTAACTCTTTGTCTAGTGGCGGGATCTTCTGAACCTTTCCCCCACCCATGTTGACTTGTGTAATTTTGTGCAGACAACCATATTGCTATTTCACAGGAGCAACATCCCTGTTATGTCTAAAAGACACTGTCTTGCCGGGCGTGGTGGTGCCCGCCTTTAATCCCAGCACTCGGGAGGCAGAGGCAGGCAGATCTCTGTGAGTTAAAGGCCAACCTGTCTACATAGTGAGTTCCAGGACAGCTGGGGCTACAGGGAGACCCTGTCTCAAAAAGGCACACCCAGACACCCAGACATACACACACACACACACACACACACACACACACACACGACACTGTCTCACTGCCAGCCTCCTGGCCAGAGACCAGATCACATCTTTATTTCTATGTAGTATTTCCTTCAAGAATCAATCCATCCTTGCAGGCAGCTGGTACAGAGTCAGAAACACCTGGCCTCACATAGACCCACCCCAGAGACGGTTTTCTTTGGAGAGATTCTAGACTTCAAGAAATGACCCACTTTCCTGAATACTCTCTTTGATGAGGAAATTGAGGTCCCCAGCCCTAACCTCATGTAGCAAAGGAAGTCCGTGCAACACCTCAGAATGTGTGGACAGCTGCGGCTGTGGATGGTTTGACCAGTAGAACATTGCTCTTTACTCCCTCATTGTCTGTCAACACTGATGTGGTTGGATCCCTTTGCTGGGCCCCTCTAGAGCTTTCCGTGCAACTTCTCATCTCTTCCTGGTAACATGTGTGTCTCTGGCTACCACAGGCCCATGTGTGGAGAACCATCTACGTCTGTAACTTTCATGTGCTGTGGCCACGTTTTTTTCTCTAAATTTATGTCTATAATTGATTTTCTGTCCTTCCAACTCGTGAAGCTCTCCAATAATTACAATACTTTACATGTAGAAAGTAAGATATTTTAGGGTTGAAGATATAGCTCAATTGGTAGAGTGCTTTCTTCTTTTTTTTTTTTTTTTTGTATTTTTGATTTTTTTTCTTGGTACTTTTTATATTTTTGAGACAAGGTCTCCCTTTAGTCCCAGCTGGCCCGGAGCTCATTCTGTAGACCAGGCTGGCCTTGAACTCACAGAAATCCGCCTACCTCTGCCTCCAGAGTACTGGGATTAAAGGCTTGTGCCACCACACCTTGCACTAAACATGGTTCTTAGCCACCTTGTGGGTGCTGGGAATCAAACCTGGGTCCTCAGCAAGAGCAGTCAGTGCTCTTAACCACTGAGTCATCTCTCCATCCCCTGATTTTTCAAACTATTTTTTTCCATTTATTAATGTGTAAGAGCATGTGAGAAATGGAGGTCGGGACAAGTCACTGGTCTTGGCTCTCTGCTTTTCCCATGTGGGTCCTGGGATCAAAGCTAGATCACCAGGCTTGTCCCCAGTGCCTAGTTGCTCATTCATTTGTTTCCTTTATTTGAAGCAGGGTCTTGCCATCTGGCCCAGGCTGGCCTTGAGCTTGCCATTTCCCTCTCCTCCTGCCTGTGAGTTGCAGTTGCTGGTTTTATAGCTGTGCATCACCAAGAACACCTAAATTTGTTGTTATAAATTCATGTCGAAGTTTTTAAACGCATCTGCTGATAGGATTTGTTAATCCTTAATCTGTTATTAGCATTAATGACAGACATTTTCTAGCTTGCCTACCAAAACCAAACTGAGGCTCTCCACACTCGAGCCTTTGGGAGATGGTTCAGATCCAAACCATGGCTGCCATTAAGATAATACTGAGAATCTATAGGCCATTCCCTCTTTTTCTGTTCTGGATGAGGGCACAGAAAATCAAAAGAGTTGTGGAATGACTTACAAATGTCTTTCGAAAGACTATACTTTCAGGGATCATTTCTTTTTATTTTTTTACTTTTTTAAAATTTTATTTATTTTTTATGTGTATGAATGTACTGTCATGCAATGCCACGGAGGTCAGAAGAGGGTGTCGGATTCCCCTGGAACTGGAGTTCTCCTGGAATTGGAGTTGCAGATGGTTCTCAGCTGCCATGTGGGTGCTGGGGATCGAACCCAGGTCCTCTGAAAGAGCAGTCGGCGCTCTTAACCGCTAGGCCATCTCTGCAGCCCCGGATCATTTCTATAGTATACTAGAGAAGTTTCTCTGACTTATGTAGAGTACCAGAAGCCAGGAGGAGGAGATGTAGCATTCTCTCCTGAGCGTGAAGCCGGCTCTTGGTGTTGCTTTACTGCAACTGCCACTTGCTATTGATGATCCTTCTTCTCTCCTTTGGGAGAGTAGAGGGAGAGGATGCAGTCTGAATGGGGGGAAAAAAAAAAGAAACGTCTTTTGGGCACACCTTTAATCCCAGCACTCAGGAGGCAGGGGCAGGCAGATATCTGTGAGTTTAAGGCCAGCCTGGTCTACATAGTGAGTTCCAGTACAGCTAGTGCTACAGGGAGACTCTGTCTCAAAAAGACCAAAAAAAATTATTGTATTAATTTACTTTTGGTGGCAGCATAGTCCATATGAGAGGACAACTTGCAGGAACTGGTTCTCTCCTACTACAGGGGTCTGGGAATTGAGCCGAGGTCATCAGACTTGGCAGCAAGCACCTTTACCTGCTGAGCCATGTCGCCAACCATCTGTGTGACTTCTAATTCTATTGTTTTATGTATTCTTCAGTGGGCTTTCTTGCTGGCCAACATATTTTTGTTGTTGTTTTGTTTGTTTGCTTTTTTTATGCACAAGGTCTCTCTGTAACCCAAGCTGGCCTAGAAACCACTATGTAGATCAGATTGGCCTCTGTCTCCCAGAGATCCACCCGCCTCTGCCTCCCAGGTGCTGGGACGCAAGGTGTGTGCCACCATGCCCGGCACGTGTTTTTTTTTTTTTCACATAAATTTATTTATTTATTTATTTTTAACAAATCTAGACCCGTGTTCCCGCCCATTCCCCCACCCCACCAGAGCTCATGCATTCTGCCAAACATGCTTTTCATCTCTTAGTCTTTCTCAATATTTTCCATGGGGAAGTTGACTGTTTTGAGCAGAAGTTCACTGTTTCAGTCAGTTCTTTGATGCAGTCTTTTCTGTTGTTGTTGTTG
>VZQC01011463.1:321089-360981 GCA_009823505.1 Rhizomys pruinosus
GTCCTTCTTGAGTTCCTCATTCTCTTTTCTTAGTTCTTTAATTTGTTCTTTATGATCTTGTAGTTCTTTAAGTATGTTCCCAATTGTGTTTCTGATGTCTGTGTCCTGGGGCATCCCCAGAGGGATCCCACTGCAGGAGTCTTCCATAGGGTTAGTAAAGCTTGGCGTGGAATTATCCTGCCCCTTTCCAGTGTAGTCTCTTCTTCGTGATCCTGGCATATGGGCTTCTCCTTGCCTGTATTCCAATGTGAGTCCTAAATGCCTCTTCACTGTGTTGAAGGCTTCCTTCGCTTGCCTCCTTCAGATGCTTCTGGGGCGCTCTTCAGCCCATGCCCGGGCACCTTCCGCTGGGCTCAGGAGATCTCCGTGTTATCTTTTTTAACAGAGTATCTTTTACTTAGGCTTTGCCGACTTCGTACCTCTAAACAATGCATCTCCTACCCTCTCAGTCACTCTGAACTTCCCCTCCTGCTCCCCAGTAACCCCCAGTTCTCTCTGCCCACTCCCCCTCCCCCTCCCTCAGGCACCCCTAACTTCCCCCTTTTACTTCTCCGGCATTCCCGGCTCTCCCACCACTCCGCCAGGTACTCCTCCCCCTCCCGGCTTTCATGTCTTCTCCTTTCTGTTAATAACCCAGGACTCCCGTTAGCGCCGCCTGTTGGAATGCTGCCCGAGGAGTGATCGATCCAGGGTGTTCATGCCCTGTCCGGAAGACCGCTTCCCAGCATGCCCTGTACTCCAGCTCTTATACTCTTTCTGCCCTTCTTCTGAAATCTTCTTTACCGCTGTTTATAAAGATATTAGATGCTATTTTTTTTTTTGAGACAGGGTCTCCCTGTAGCCCAAGCTGGCCTGGAACTCACTCTGTAGACCAGGCTGGCCTTGAATTCACAGAGATCTGCCTGCCTCTGCCTCCTGAGTGCTAGGATTAAAGGCGTGTGCCACCACGGTTCTTAGCCAACATCTGGGTGCAGAAAATTGAACACGGGTCCTCTGCAAGAGCAGTCGGTGCTCCTAATCACTGAGCCATCTCTCCGGCCCCCACTCCGTGCTATTTTTGACACCACGCCCCTTTTGTATTCTTGATATGAGTTACTGGTGACTTTCCTCTTTTCTTCCAGCTAAACATTACTAGTGATATATCTTATTAGTTCCAAAGACCCAACATGGGAGTTAGTAATATTCTTTTTTGAGGGGTGTATTTTTGAGACAGGGTCTCTCTGTAGATCCACCTATCCTGGAACTCACTATGTAGACTAGGGTGGCCTTGAACTCACATATATCCTCCTGCCTCTGCCTCCCAAGTGTTGGGATTAAAAGTGTGTGCCACCACGCCCAGCCACACCCAGTCTTTCCTCCCTTCAACACAAGTATATATGTGGTGTGTCTGTATGTGCACATGCACATGTCTTCATGCATGTCAAAGTACACCTGTATGTAGGTATATGTGCACATGTGTGGGCATGTGTGTAGAGGTGTCTCCCCATCACACTCCTTTTTATGCACTGAAGCACTAACACCTCCACTTGGGGCTGGAGAACTGTCTCAGTGGGTTACAAGCACTGACTGCTCTTGTGGAGGACCTGGGTTCGATTCCCAGCATTCACAATGTGGCTAACAACCATCAATAGCTCCAGTTCCAGGAGATCCCACACCCTCTTCTGGCCTCCACTTCACATGGTGTACTTAAAATTTAATTAATTAGAGCCAGGCGTGGTGGCGCACACCTTTAATCCTAGCACTTGGGAGGCAGAGGCAGGTGGATCTTTGTGAGTTCAAGGCCAGCCTGGTCTACAGAGTGAGTTCCAGGACAGCTGGGACTACAGGGAGACCCTGTCTCAAAAAGACCAAAAAAAAATTAATTAATTAGGAGCTAGAGGGATGGCTCAGCGGTTAAGAGCGCCGACCGCTCTTGCAGAGGACCGGATTCAATTCCCAGCACCCACATGGCTGCTAAGAACCATCTTTAACTCCAGTTCCAGGGGAATCTGATGCCCTTTTCTGACCACTGTGGCATTGCACAACATGGGTGCACAAACATACATGTAGACAGTACACTCATACACATAAAAATTTTAATTAATTAATTCCACAGCACACCTACATCCTTGTTCGTCAAGAGCATGCTTGGAAAGACCAGCAGGAGAACACAGCTGCTTATACGCCCTTGACCAAATAACAGATAACTGTCCTCTTGATAGAGGACACCCTCTCATCCTTTTAGATGGAGTACATGGCTTCAAGGGAGAGCTTACCGAAAAGTGACGGAGGAAGAGACATCTGCCTATCCAGCTAGATCTGCTAGATCACCGGGTGATCCACTGACTGAGAGATGTCACAGCCGGATCGCCTTCACATCCTGCCTCTTTAGACCTGATGTGACCACCCCCCCTTCTCTTTCAGGCTTCCAAGCAGGAGCCCTGGCCAGACAGCCCCCCAAACCAGATGTCCCCTGTTGCAAATGTCCAGCCCTCAAACGAATCACAGGAAGTGCACTATGCCTCCCTTGACTTTCAGGGGATGAAGTTTAAGGAGGCGCAGCCAGCCACAAGTACCATGGAATACTCAGAGATCAAGAAAAGCAAGTGAGGAAGGCTCAGCCCAGCTCAGTCCTGGCAGGGGGCTCCACGGCTTGTGTGGGGGAAGGAAGTCAGCACTCAATCCTTCTAAGAAGCACCTCAAACCCTTCTCAGTCCTGTCAGAGCACACCTGGGTACAGCAAGAAGACAGTTGACAGAACAAGAGACTGGGGTCAGAACATTCCAAAACACTGCCATCGAGAAGTCTGCTTTGTCACTCTGTGCCTCAGTTTCCCATCTTATAAATCAGTGATCACATGCTCTACCTTAAAAATGTTGAATTATGAAGATGGAAAGATTGCTCAGTGGTTAAGAGCACATATTCCTCTTACAGAAGACCCAAGTTCAGTTCCCAGCACCAACGTGGCAGCTCATAACCTCCTATAATTCCAGTTCTGGGGGGATCTGGAGTCTTCTTTTGACCTTCTTGGGTACTGCACATGTGGCAAACACACATATAAATAAATCTAAAAGAATTGTGTTGGGGCTGGAGAGATGACTCAGCAGGTAGGTGCATTGTCTGCTCTTGCAGAGGACCAGGGTTTGGTTCTCAGCATCTGCATGGTGGCTAACAACTTCCTGGAACTCCGGTCATGAAGGACCTGCTGTCCTCTTCTTGCTTCCTTGGCACTGCACACACATGGTTCACTTACATACATGCGGGCAAGACATACACAAAAATAAAAATAAGTAATTTTTAAGTTGCATAAAGAAACCGACATATAAACATCAGCCAACAGTGATTCCATCATGGGTCATGTCCTCAGCGCCTCCTTGAATAGAGAGCTCCTGGGGTGTGCTGACCAGGTACAGAGAACCGGACAGGAGGAACAGCGACAGTCACCCTACTGTTCACTGGCTCCCCTCAGCCCAGCTCAGTTCAAGATGTGTCTTCCTGGCTGTCTTGCTTCCCTTTTGTTTTCCTTTCTTTGTTTTCTTGAGACGGGTTCTCCCTGTAGCCCTGGCTGGCCTAGAACTCATTATGTAGACCAGGCTGGCCTTGCCCTCACAGAGATCTGCCTGCATCTGCTGGGACTAAAGGCAGGCACCAGCATGTTGAGCAGTTTTGTGATACAGTGTCTCATGGAAATCAAGCTGGTCTGGAACTTACTATATAGACCAGGCTGACCTTGAACTCCTAATCCTCCTGAGTCTGCCTCCTGAGTCCAGTGATTAAAGGTATGTGTAACAAGGTCTGTCTGTGGGGTTGTACTTCTGCCCCACCCTACCCCCCAGGGCCACCCTCTTATGCCTTCTGATACGCCTGTCCTTCCTGAATATCACTTAATCCCCAACCCTCTCCTGTCATTCATGGGACCCCTGAAGAATTATCCAACAGCCAACCAGTTGACTCTGTCTCTCTTAAACCCAAATACAACCATGTCTCCTGACCAGACACAGTGCACTGCGGGGACCTCCTCCCCTCCTGCCACCTCCCCATGCACCTGTCCTATTCTTAGTCTTTTCTCTAACCTTCTGTGCTGCTGCAAACCACACTATAGGGCTCTTGAGAGTCCTTCTCCATACCAGGTCCCTGCCCAACACTCTGAAAAATACCTAAACATAGCGCACATGACAACAGGCACCCGTGGAAGCCAGAAGATGTCTGATTCTCTGCAGCTAGATTTACAGGTGGTTGAGCTGCTTGAAATGGGTGTGCTGAGAACCAAACCGAGGCCTTGTGGAAGAGCAATGCATACCTTTAACTGCTTAGCCATCTCTCCAGACCAAAATATCATTAAATACCATACAAACAGGTGCTGGAGAGATGGCTCAGCAGTTGAGAGGACCAACTGCTCTTGCAGAGGACCCGGGTTCAATTCCCAGCACCCACATGGTGGCCATCTTTGACTCCAGTTCCAGGGGAATCCAACACCCTCTTTCTTTTAAGTTTTTTTTTTAAAGTTTATTTATTTTTGTATGTGTACAAATGTACTGTCTGCGTGTAGGTTTGTGCACCCGTGTCGTGCAATGCCACGGAGGTCAGAGGAGGGTCTCGGATTCCCCTGGAACTGGAGTTCTCCTGGAATTGGAGTTACAGATGGTTCTTAGCCGCCATGTGGGTGCTGGGGATTGAACCCGGGTCCTCTGCAAGAGCAGTCTGTGCTCTTAACCACTAGGCTATCTTTCTATCCCCCCCCAGCACCCTCTTTTGACCTCTGCAGCATTGCATGACATGGGTGTACCAACCTGCATGCGGACAGTACATTCATACACATAAAAAAAGGAAAGAAAAACATACAAACAGCTGGACAAGGTGGCTGTATTAGTCACTTTTCTGTTGCTGTGATAAAACACCATGACCAAGGAACTTAGAAAAGGAAGAGTTTATTTGAGCTTATGATTGACGGTTCCAGGGAATTAGAGTCCATTGTGGCGGGAGGCATGGCGGCCGGGGCTGGAGCAGCAAGCTGAGGGTCACATCTTGCAATGAGCACAGGAAGCAGAGAGAGCAACTGGAGACCACGAGGCTAGTTAAACTCACTAAGCCTGCCCCCAGTGACATACTTCCTCCACCATGGCCACACCTTCTAAGACCTCCAAACACAGTGCCACCAACTGGAGACAAATGTCTGAATACTTACAGCCTATGGGGACACTCATTCAAACCACCACATTCCACTCCCTGGCCCCCATAGGCTCCTGACCATATAAAATGCAAAATGCATTTAGTCCAACCTTAAAAGTCCCCATAGTCTTTACCAGTTTCAATGCCATTCAAAAGTCTACAGTCCAAAGTCTCTTCTGAGACTCAGGCCAATCTCCTAAACTGTAAGCTCCTGTAAAATCAAAAGACAAATTACATACTCCCAATGTACAGTGGAACCGAATACACATTCCCATTCCAAAAGGGAGGAATAGAGGCATAGTGAGGAAATACTGGACCAAAACAAGACCGAAAACCAGCAGGGCAAACACCAAGTCCAGTAGCTCCACATGCGACTTCTGGGACTTGACTTCCAAAGGGCTTAGACGGCTCAGCTCTTCCAGCTTTGCTTGCAACATACATCTCTTTCTTAGGCTGGTACCACTCCCTGTATGCAGCTCTCCTTGGCAAATATCTCACAGGTCTGGCATCTCGAATGTCTTCTTGGGGTCTCCGCTGCCAACCAGGCTTCACATTCACAGCTTCACGCAATGGCCTATCAGGGCCTTCTTTATTCAGGGACGCCCCTGCTGCACTCTGCCTGGCCTCTGTGGCTCTCTGAAACCGTGGAGGAAGAACTGATGACCCCTTCACTCTTGCAAACTTCATGCCTCTAAAGCCAGCACCACGTGAATGAAATTGCCGAATCTGGCTGCAAGTTCAGGATGGACTCTCTCCTACTTTAACCACATTTGCAATTTTTCTCTGCCCTGGACTTGTTGGAGGATTAGCTGGGTGTGGTCTTGCCCTGAAGGTACTGATTCTTTTGTTTACTTGTAAATCTCCAGGCCTCTCCTTAATCACTTTAGTCTCCTTATGAAAGGGAGCCTCTCCTTCACATGCCTTGGCCCCACCTTTAATCTTCCTAGTGCAGTTTTCAGATCCAAACTGTACATTCTGCATTTCTTTCTGCCCCATCTGCTCTTCTTCACTGTAGATCTGTACAATATTCACCATTAAAAGCCACGCCACCATTTCTACATTAGGCTGTCTTGAAATATCCTCCACCAAAGACATCAGTCCATTGCTTTTCAACTTAGCATCAGGCAAGCATTTGGGCTGTGGGCAAACTGCTGCCAGACTCTTTATCAAAATATCCCAGTTGCTGCCTAAGTCTTTATTTTCCTCTGGAACTACATTTTTTGCAGCAATGCTTTCTTCCAGGCTTCTACTAGAATGGCCTATTAAGCTCTGCTTACAGTAGTCAACAGCTTTTCTAGCCCAAAGTTCCAAAGTCTTCCACATTTCTCCAAACATCCACATGGTCAGGTTCTTCACAGCCAACAGCCCACTCTCTGGTACCAAATAACTGTATTAGTCACTTTTCTGTTGTTGTGATAAAACACCATGACCAAGGAACTTATAAAAGGAAGAGTTTATTTGAGCTTACGATTGACAGTTCCAGGGAATTAGAGTCCGTTGTGGCGGGAGGCATGGCGGCTGGAGCTCGAGCAGCACACCAAGGGTCACATCTCGCAAAGAGCACAGGAAGCAGAGAGAGGGCGACTGGAGACCACAAGGCTTGTTAAACTAAGTAAGCCTGCCCCCAATAACCTACTTCCTCTAGCATGGCCACACCTTCTAAGACCTCCAAAAACAGTGCCACCAACTGGAGACAAATGTCTGAATACTTACAGCCTATGGGGGACACTCATTCAAACCACCACAGTGGTGCACGCCTTTAATCCCAGTACTTGGGAGGCAGAGGCAGGTGGATCTCTGTAACTTCAAGGCCAGTCCAGTCTACATCATGAGTCCCAGGCCACCAGCAGGAGCCACAGGGAGACGCTGTCTCAAAAAGACCAAAACCAACCCCCTCCCCCTCAAAACAAAACCAAAACCAAAACCAAATGGTTTATGGGACTGGAGAAATGGTTCAGTATCAACCCTCAGTTGCTGATCTTTTAGAAAACCAAAGTTTGGTTCCCACCACCACATAGAGCACCTCACAACCTCACATAACTCCAGTTCCAGAGATCAGAAACCCTCTTCTGGCCTCTGCAGGCAACTATATTTATGTGCACATATATACAAACACACACAAATAAAAATTATTTTATTTTATTTATTTTTGTATGTGTATGAATGTTCTGTCTACATGTAGGTTTGTGCATCCATGTCGTGCAATGCCGTGGAGGTCAGAAGAGGGTCTCGGTTTCCCCTGGAATTGGAGTTACATACAGTTCTTAGCCGCCATGTGGGTGCTGGGGATCAAACCCAGGTCCTCTGCAAGAGAAGTCAGTGCTCTTAACTGCTAGGCTATCTCTCCAGCCCCCATAAAATTTATTTTAAAACGCTGTAGAGATGGCTCAGCAGTTAAGAGCATTGGCTACTTTTGCAGAGAACCTGGGTTTGATTTCCAGAACCCACATGATGGCTAACAGCCATCCATCACTCCAGTTCCAGGGGAATCTGATGCCCTCTTCTGACCTGGATGGACATTGCATGACACAGGATGCACTTACATACATGTAGGCAGTACACTCATACACGTAAAATAAAAATAAAAATTTTAGGGCCAGGAATGATGGCACATACAAAAATCTCAGCACTTGGGAGCCAGAGACAGGTGGATTTCTATGAGTTCAAGGTTAGCCTGGTCTACATAGCAAGTTCCAGGCCAGCTGGGGCTACTCAGAGACACTGTCTCAAGAAAATAATTAATAATAATAATAATAACAATAATAGGGCTGGAGAGATGGCCTACCGGTTAAAAGCGCTGACTGCTCTTACAGAGGACCTGGGTTCCATCTCCAGCACCCACAGGGAGGCTGAGAACCATCTTTGACTCCAGTTCCAGGGAAATCCGACACCTCTTCTGACCTCCGCGGCATTGCATGACATGGGTACACAGACCTACATGCAGACAGTACATTCATACACATAGAAAAATAAATAAATAATAAATAATAAATAAAAAATAAAGGGAATGGAGAGGTTGCTCATTGGTTAAGAACACTTACCACACAATCAAAAGGCCACCCAGGTACAAAGGAGGGAATCTTGTAAATACCTGTTAATTGCTGCTCTTGGGGGATCCAACACCCTCTTTTGGCCTGTGTACAGAGGACCCGGGTCCTCTGTAAGAGCAGTCGGTGCTCTTAACCGCTAGGCCATCTCTCCAGCCCCAGGTCCTATGTTCTTATGTGTGACCGTGGAAGTGAAAGGCCAAACTGTGGGGAAGTCCAAGCTGCCTAGTTTCAGAGGAACCAGACACAGACCAAGCTTGCACACGTGATAAGGGTAATTTGAAGAAAACTAAAGACAAAGACAGAACTCAGAGACCATAGAGGGAACCAGACAGACTGCTTTCCAGAGAGGAGAGATGGACTGCTTTCCAGAGGGGAGCGATGGACTGCTTTCCAGCGAGGAGAGATGGACGGCTTTCCAGAGAGGAGACATGGACCGCTTTCCAGGGAAGAGGGATGGACTGCTTTCCAGAGAGGAGACATGGACTGCTTTCCAGGGAAGAGACATGGACTGCTTTCCAGGGAGGAGACATGGACCGCTTTCCAGAGAGGAGACATGGACCGCTTTCCAGAGAGGAGACATGGACCACTTTCCAGGGAGGAGGGATGGACCGCTTTCCAGGGAGGACGGATGGACCGCTTTCCAGGGAGGAGGGATGGACCGCTTTCCAGGGAGGAGGGATGGACCGCTTTCCAGAGAGGAGAGATGGACTGCTTTCCAGAGAGGAGAGATAGACTGCCATTTGGAGCCTGGGCAGCAACCATTGAGACAGTGAGAAAGCAGCTTAACAGGATCTGCATCCCAGGCAGGCAGTACATACACTGTCAGTTGATGGCCCTGCAGTTTAGAGGGCATGCTGCCCTTACAGAGGACCTGAGTTCTGTTCCCAGCCCCCACATCAGCTACTCATAACCATCTGTAACTCCAGCTCCAGTGGATCCGACATCCTGTCCTGGTCTCTGTGGGCTCTGCACATATGTACCAAACACACACATAAAATTTTGTGGGGCTGGAGAGATGGCTCAGCACTTAAGAATGCCAACTGCTCTTGCAGAGGACCCGGGTTCGATTCCCAGCACCCACATGGTGGCTAACAATCATTGTAAGTCCATATCCAGGCGATGAGGCCTTTTTCTGACCTCCTCAGGCATCACATGACATGGATGCACCTGCCTACATCCAATAATACACTCATACACAAAAGAAGAAAGTAGAACTCGAACCAGTTTTCTCTTTATGAATCTATAATAAACATTGTGCATATTCAAAAAAAAGAAGTAAAAAGAAATATTTTTCCAATTTAAATAAAATACATAGTAATGATATATCATCTTATTTTTATATGTATGAATGCACAGCCTCCATATATATAAGTGCACCTGTGTGGTGCACTGCCTGCAGAAGTTAGAAGTGGATATTGGATACCCTGGAACTGGAGTTATGGATAGTTGCTAGCTGCTGTGTGGGTACTGAGAACCCAACCTGACAACCATCTATAACTCCAGTTCCAGGGGATCTGATGCTCTCTTCTGGCCCCTACAAGCATTACACATCACTGGTACACTCCTACACATAAAATAAAAATAATAAATATGTTTTTAAAGAATGCTAGGGGGCTGGAGAGATGGCTCAGCTGTTAAGAGCGCTGACTGCTCTTGCAGAGGACCTGGGTTCAATTCCCAGCACCCACATGGCAGGTAAGAACCATCTTTAAGCCGGGTGTGGTGGCACACGCCTTTTAAAAAAATTTTTTTTAATTTTATTTATTATTTTTGTATGTGTATGAGTGTACTGTCTGCATGTAGGTCTGTGCACCCATGTCGGGTAGCACACGCCTTTAATCCCACCACTCAGAAGGCAGAGGCAGGTGGATCTCTGTGAGTTCAAGGCCAGCTGGGGCTATAAGGAGACCCTGTCTCAAAAAGACCAAAAAAAAAAAATATTTTATTACCTAGCGAATGACCAGCAGTCAAGAGAGGCAGCTGCCACAAAACTCACCCCAGGGAGAAGCAGAGCAGCAGAGTTTGTTTTTAATATTTTTGTTATTTTTATTTTTTGTGTATGAGTGCATTGCCTGCCTGTATGTAAGTGCACCTGTGTCATGAAATGGCCACAGAGGTCAGAAAAGGGCATCAGTCCCCTGGAACTGGAGTTACATATGGTTGGTAATCACTTTGTAGGTGCTGGAAAGCGAACCTGGGTCCTCTGCAAGATCAGCCAGTGCTCTTAACTGCTGGGCCATCTCTCCAGCACCCAGAGCAGGGTTTATAAAGCTATACAATGTACAAGTCAGATAACGAAGATTCATTGAACCAGGGACAGGATGGTGAACAAAGAAGTTTTGTTTTTTGTTTGTTTGTTTTTCGTTTTCAAATTTTCAATTAGAGAATAAGTTTCTCAGAACTGTTGAAACATTGACTTCTGGATCATTCTGCCTGGCTGACTGTGGCTAACAAGGGAGGGAGGGCAGGGACTGGGTGCAGCACAAACTGTGATTAAGCACAAAATGTTACCACATAGGGGAAATGGAGTGATTTTTGTCATTTTAAAGCAACCGGTCACAGCAGATGGATGTCAAGATTGAAGAGCAATGGATGAAGGCAGCCAACACCCAGCTCCCTCCTCCTCTTCATCCAGACCAGGGCCCTGCCCCACCTTCAACTAACTCAGCAGTTAAGAGCACTGACTCCTCCTGCACAGGACGTGGGTTCTGTTCCCAGTGTCCACAAAGCATCTCACAGCCATCTGTAACTCTACTTCTAGGGGATCCAGCACCCTCTTGGGGTCTCCTTGGGCACCAGGCATATGCGTGGACAGACACACATGCAAGGAAAACACTCATACACATCAAATAAAAATAAATAAATCTAGCTGGGCATGGTGGTGCATGATTTGAATCCCAGGACCCGGGAGGCAGAGGCAGGTGGAGCTCTGTGAGTTCAAGGCCAGCCTGGTCTACATAGTGAATTCCAGGACAGCTGGGGTTACAGAGAGACCCTGTCTCAGAAAAAGAAAAGGAAAAAAAAAAACCCCAAACAAACAAAAAGGAAAAAGGAATGGAACAAAAATAGAAAGGTGAGAGAGAGAGAGAGTTTTTCCAAAAGCAGATTCAAGCACAAATTCAGTACTAAAATATGGACCACCGACTAACAAAACTAACATGATACAGAACTTCGGGAAAGTTACCTTGTCCTCCCAGTGGCTTGGCCAGGCTGGTAGAGTTCTAAAGAATGAACCTAGCCTAGCTGGGCATGGTGGCATGAGCCTTTAATCCTAGCACTTGGGAGGCAGAGTCAGGGGGATCTTTGTGAGTTCAAGGCCAGCCTGGTCTATAGAGTGAGTTCCAGGACAGCTGGGGCTACAGGGAGACCCTGTCTCAAAAAGACAAAAAAAAAAAAAAAAAAAAGAATGAACCTAAGATTTAATGCAATCCCAATTCAAATCCTCAAGAGTTTCTTCACAGCTTTAGAAAAAAAGTCCTTAAATTCAATTTAGAAAAACAAAAGTCCCGATAGCCAAAACACCCTGATGATAAAGAGCTACACAGGGGGGATCTCTATACAGACTTCAAACTATACTGCAGGGCTATAGTCATAAAAACAGCTTGGTACTGGCACAAAAACAGACCTCTTAACCAATAGAAAAAACTGACAGATCCAAACTTGAGCACATAAAATTTCAGCCACCCATCATTTGACAGGGGCCAAGAGAACACAATGGAGAAAAGACAGCATCTTCAGCAAGTGTTGGTTGGCAAAACTGGATCACCACATGTAGAAAAATGAAATTAAACCCCTACTCTTGCCCTGTACAAAAGTCAACTCCAGATGGATTAAAGACCTCAAACGTGAAACCCCAAACTCTAAGGGATAGAAGAAAAAGTGGCAGCAAGACTACAAGACATAGGCCATAGGAAAAGACTTCTTAAATATCAGACAGCACTGCGCAAGAATTAAGGTTGAAATTGACAAATGGGAACCTCATTAAACTCAAAAGCTTCTGTAATCAAAAGAAACAATCAAGGAAATGAAGAGAAATCCACTCTGTTGGGAGGAAACCTTCACCCACAGAAACATCTTGACAAAGCATTGATTTCCCAGAATATATAAACTACTCAAAAAAAACAAGAAGAAAGAAAACAAATGACCCACTCAATGGATGGAGCTAAGAGCTGAACAGAGACTTCACAAGTGAGGAATTAGAGATGGCTGGAGAAACATCTTAAATAAGTGATCAATGACCATCACTAATCGTTAGAGAAATGCAAATCAAAACCACTTTAAAGATACTCATTACTCCAATAAGACTGGCTAGGATCAAAAACAAATGATACCAAGTGCTGGAGAGGTTGTGGGAAAGAGGAACACTCATCCACTGCTGGTGGGAATGTAAACTCGTACAGCCACTATGGAAAGAGTGTGGAGAACCTTGGAAGGCTTGGAATGAACTTGCGACCGACCGCCATACCACTCCTGGGCATGTACCCTCAAGACTCATCCCACTGCAGAGATACATGCACAGCCATGTTTATTGCAGCTCTCTTCATAATAGCAAGGAGCACCAACCCAAATGCCCCTCAACTGACGAGTGGATAGAGAAAATGTGGTACATCTACACAATGGAGTTCTATGCAGCAGTAAAGAAAGACAACATCATGAGCTTTGCAGGAAAATGGCTGGAGCTAGAGGACATCATGCTGAGTGAAGTAACACAGTCCCAGAAAAACAAACGATGAATGGTATCCCTCATCTGTGGATGCTCCTGCCAATTACCTAATTGTAAGTATTTCTTGTGCACGGCCCCTTGAGCTTTTGTCCAAGTAGTTGGGAGTGATGCATATTGGAAACAACAACAACAGAAAGGACTGCATCAAAGAACTGACTGAAACGGTGAACTTCTGCTGAAAACAGTCAACTTCCACATGGAGAATTTTGAGAAAGACAGAAAGAGATGAAAAGCATGTTTGGCAGAATGCATGAGCTCTGGTTGGGGTGGGGGAATAGGGTGGGGGACACGGGTCTAGATTAGATAAGAAAAAAATTATCACTATAAAAACAAATATATAATCAGCTGGCAAAAAAAAAAATGAACATAGAGCTGGGTGTGGTGGCACAAGGCTTTAATCCCAGCACTAGGGAGGCAGAGGTAGGCAGATCTCTATGAGTTCAAGGCCAGCCTGTTCTACATAGTGAATTCCAGGACAGCTGGGGCTACAGAGAGACCCTGTCTCAAAAATACCAAAAAAAAAGAATGAACCTAGACAACCAGAGGGGTGTCTGGAGGGCAGAGCTGACCGAGCCCACTCTTCCCAGGTTCCTCCTGTCCAGCAGATACTCAGCATTCCCAACTCCTCTCTGGCCGTGGTGCCCGGCAACCACGACCCTGAGGATTCTTGTGCCAGTGAGTTTGACCCCATAGCTAGAGCGGGCAGTCTTCTGAGCTCAGCCTACCTACGTTCCAGGACCACGGACAGCGTCCACCCTGCGGCTAGGCCCGCCAGGGCAGTGCATGGGGATCCGAGCGCCCCTGCAGACAGAGCTCGGGACTGTCTAGGAGGAGGCTGCCGAGGGAGGGGCTGGAGAGCGGCCGCTGCTGTTCCAGAAGCCCGGGGTTCAATTCCCAGCATTCATATGGCAGCTAACAGTCCACAACTCTGGTCGCAGGGGGATCTGACGGCCTCTCCCGACCTCTGCAGGCTTTGCAGGGCAAGGGTGTGATTACATACATTCAAGCAAAAGACTAATACACATAAAAAATAAAAATAAGGGCCGGGTCTGGTAGCTCACGCCTTTAATCCCAGCACTTGGGAGGCAGAGCTGGGCGGCTATGAGATTGAGGCTAGCCTGGTCTACATACCAAGTTCCAAGCCAGCTGAACAACAAGGAAATCCTGTCTGAGAGAGAGAGAGAGAGAGAGAGAGAGAGAGAGAGAGAGGAGAGAGATCATCCTTAGATTCATTTCAAGTTAGAGGCTAGTTTGTGCTACATGAGACCTGGTTCCAGAAAGGGAAGGGGGGGAGGGGGGAGGGAAGGAGGGAGGGAAGAAGAAAGGAAGAGGTTGGGGAGGAAAGAAAATCACCCTGAGCTGTCCTGGCTAGCACCCACTCCCCGAGCTGGGAGATACAGGGGCTCTCTGGATGGCAGATGCTAAGTATGGCAAGGGTCTTAGCGTGTCCCCCAAAAGTTCATGTCTTGAAAGCTTGCTCCCCAGTGCAGCGGTGCTCCAAGGTGGGGCGTCTGGGAAGCCTGCCACCTTCGGCGGAGCCCTCCGCTTCTCGCTTCTTTTCGTAGGCTGCTGGGAGGCGTGGAGACTTGAGAAGGCGGAGCCTAGCTGCCGGATGTCGTTGGACTGTGCCCTTGCTTGAAGACGCGTGTTTTGTCCCCCTCTCCTTTTCTGTCTATCCCTCTCACCCCTTATTCTCCCTACCTCCCTGTGCCCCCCCTTACCCCCTACCCCTCCTGACTGCCAGGACGTAAGCACCTTTCCCCCAACATATCCTTCCTTGACGACACAGAGCCCTCACGTCAGCCTGAAAGCGACTTGGGTAGGGCTCCGAGTGCTGGAACCCTCTGGAGCTGTCAGGCAAAATCAACCTAGATTCCTCAGTTGTCTCAGGCGTTTTGTCACAGCCACTGAGACCTGAGTAGTGTGAGAACATTGTGGTGTGGGGACAGATCAAATGGTCATGGGAAAACAAGGTCTGCAGGACAGTGCCCCTAGATTCTTAGGGACAAAGGTACTGGAGCAGAGGATCAATTTCCAGACCGCCGCCGCGCTGTTGGAATGCAACCTAGAATCACCTGACAGCATCAACTGAGGAACTGCCAGAAGAGGGTGTTGTCCGGTCCCGAGAACCAGATCACTGATAGAATTGGCGTTAGCCTTGAACTCACAGAGATCCACCTACCTCTGCCTCCTGAGTGCTGGGATTAATTTAAAGGTGAGCCACCACACCCAGCTTGCTTTTTTTTTTCTTTCCTTAAGATTTATTTTTAAGCCAGGCGTGGTGGTGCGTGCCTTTAATCCCAGCACTCGGGTGGCAGAGGTAGGTGGATCTCTGTGAGTTCAAGTCCAGCCTGGTCTAAAGAGCGAGCTGTAGAACAGCTGGTACTAAAAAGGAGACCCTACCTCAAAAATACCAAATAAAAATAAAAACAATATAGAATAGTAGGAAATAGATTTTTTTTTAAAGATTTATTTTTATAGCTGGGCTGAGCTCTGTGAGGTTCTGTCAAAAAAAAAAAAGAAAAAAGAAAAAAGAAAGAGAAAGAAAGAAAGACCCAGGTTTGATTCCCACCACCCACATGGTTGCTAACAATCATCTGTAACTACAGTTCCAGGGGACCAGACACCGTCTTCTAGCCCCCACCACCATTGTACATGTGTGTTGCACTCACAAACATGTAGACAAAACACTCATACACACATACACATAAGTTAAAAATTAATAAATATATTGGGGCTGGAGAGATAGCCTAGCGGTTAAGAGTACTGACTGCTCTTGCAGAGGACCCAGGTTCGATCCCCAGCACCCACATGGCAGCTAAGAACCATCTATAACTCCAATTCCAGGAGAACTCCAGTTCCAGGGGAATCTGAGATCCTCTTCTGACTTCTGCGGCATTGCATGACACAGGTGCACAAACCTGCATGCAGACAGTACATTCATACACATACAGAAATAATAAATAAAAAAATAAAATAAAAATATAAAATATTTGAAGATCTGTGTTTGTGTGTGTGTGTGTGTGTGTGTGTGTGTGCGCATTCAGGTGTCCAAAGAGGCCTGATTATTACTGCTGTCAAGTGCCGGGAACTAGACCTGGGTCCCTTTGCAAGAGCAGCCAGTGCTCTTAGCCACTGAGCCCTCTCTCAGCCCATTGTGTTTTTCTTATCAATGTCTACAACAGCTCCAAGACCCAAGATGTGCTCACGAATGTTAATTCATTCAGTAGGGAAAGATTTCATCCTTAACCTCAAGCATCATTGAAGAGAGAGAGCACAGTGCCCTATGGGGATGGGTGGTCACAAAGCAGGAAGTCCAGGGGTCCGGGCCGAGAAGGCCCCGCAAGGAGCAGCAGCGAAGACATCTGTATTAATGACTTTACTGTTGCTGTGATAAACACCAGGATCCAGGCAACTTGGAGAAGTTTATTTGAGCTCACAGTTCCAGAGGGGTAAGGGTCCGTTATGGTGGGGAGGCATTGGGGGGGAGAGGCAGAAAGCTAAGCACTTACATCTTCAACCACAAACAGGGGCAGAGAGGGGGCAAGACGTTAAAGACTATGCACTCTCAGAGTCCACACAGTCACGCACTTCCTCCAGGCCACAGCTAAACCACTCCCAACAGTACCACCACCTGGGGACAAATACCAAGTGGACTTTTCTGAGCCTATTGGGACATTTTTCTCATTGAAACCTCCTAGAACCCTAAAGGATCTGACCAGGGACATGGAGAAGGGGCATCACTGCCAAAGCAGTAAATCCAGCAAGGCTTCTCCAGGAGTCAGGCGGGAAGCTTCTGGAATTGTGCCAGACTAGGCTGGCAGCAACTGCAAGAGAGAGAGCCCTCTGCTGGTCAAACCTTAACTACAGCAACGGAGCCAGCTAACCACTCATTCAGCTGGGCAGTCTTTCCAGCCAAGCACGATGGAGGCAAGACCGTAAAGAGGATGTCATTAACCCAGGCTCGCCCAGCTCTGCGTCCCCAGCCCGAGCTCTGTAGCATCCACCCCGTCTTGAACACAGACACCGGGTGAGTCAAGTGGGAATGGATAAGATGGGGGGCGGGACAGCCCCACAGTATCTGGGGACGATGGAATCAAGGTGGACCAGGTGGGAGCCACCAGCTCAAGTGCTAAGAATCAGACTCCAGCCATGAGATCCATGCGCAATGCCTAGACCCACGTAGTCCGGGGTGGAACTGGCCTGTGACTCCAAGATTAACTCCACCTTTAATCCCAATGCTCAGGGGGCTGAGGTAGGCAGATCTCTGTGAATTCGGGGGGTGTGGGGTGCAGGTCTACATAGGAATTCCAGGTCATGCAGGACTGCTACTTTGTGAGACCCTCTTTAAAAACACCTGTCACTCTAGCTCCAGGGGAATCTGATGCCCTCTCTGACCTCCATGGGCACTGCGTGACACAGGTGCACATACATACATGCAGGCAATACTCACACATAAAAAAAAAGACAGGGTCATGTGCCCAACTTGTCACGTGATTTTGTCAACCTGACTGGGGGGGAATTCAGAGAAACAGTTTCCCTCTGAGTCCACTCACAGCCCATAGAAGGACTCAAGAACACAGAGCTGTACAGGCTCCACTCCCTCAGACCCAGCCCTCGCGGGACTCCTCCTTCAGGGGCAAACATCCCAGCCAGCTTCTGCACGGTACAGGTGGGTCGATGGGAAACAGGGCACTGGAGCAACCAGGTCACCACGAGGACAGTCATTAAACAGGGCAAAGGACACTGCAGGGTTCGGTGAGTCCTCCATGGGGCTCAGGGCGCCCCACAGAAAACAGGTGGCTCAGCAGACCGAGGGCACTGCAGGGCACATTCTGCAAAGCTCCGGCCCAATGGGGTCCCGTAGGGCACACCCCAGGGCTCAGGTCCCACGAGGTGCTGCGTGCACACAGTCCTACCGAGTGCTACGGGGCACAGTCACTCGCAGGCACACGGTCCCACGGGGTGCTGCGGGGCACAGTCACTCGCAGGCGCACGGTCCCACGGGGTGCTGCGGGGCACAGTCACTCGCAGGCGCACGGTCCCATGGGGTGCTGCAGGCGCAGCTGCTCGCAGGCGCAGGGACCTGGGCTGCCGGGCTCCCGGGCTGCCGCTGCTCCTCGCCCAGCCCGCGGCGGCCCTTCCCAATGGCCAGGCGCGGCCGGCCGCGGTTCAGCCCGTCCAGGAGCGCGCAGGCCTGGCAGAGAGTGCGGCTGGCCAGCGCCCCGCAGCGGGCACAGGCGCCTGGACGCGGGGGCTGCACGGCTGGGGCCAGCGCCAGCCGCTCGGCCGAGTGCACCAGGTCCAGCACCGCTGACGGCCGCGCCGCCTCCAGCCGCTTGAGCAGGTCGCGCGCGTGTCCGCGGAAGGCCTCGGGCGCGTACACGCACTCCTCGGAGAAGTAGTGCAGGCGGCGGAAGTGCGCGTACAGCACCACCTCCTTCTGCGACGCCAGCTGCAGCGGCCGGCAGCGCGGCAGCGAGCACCCCTCGCCCCCGGAGCCCAGGCCCCCGCCACGCGCCAGCCGCCCTGCATCGCCACGCAGGAAGTTCATGAGCACCGTCTCTGCCATGTCGTCCGCGTTGTGACCTGCGGAGACAGGGGGTGGGGGCGGGGGAGATCAGAACCCAGAGAGGGAGGACGGTGGAGACCAGGACCCAGAAGGACGGTGGAGACCAGGACCCAGAGAGGGAGGACGGTGGAGACCAGGACCCAGAGAGGGAGGACGGTGGAGACCAGGACCCAGAGAGGGAGGAAGATGGAGACCAGGACCCAGAGAGGGAGGACGGTGGAGACCAGGGACCCAAAGAGGGAGGACGGTGGAGACCAGGACCCAGAGAGGGAGGACGGTGGAGACCAGGACCCAGAGAGGGAGGACGGTGGAGACCAGGACCCAGAGAGGGAGGACGCTAGAGACCAGGATCCAGAGAGGGAGGACGGTGGAGATCAGGACCCAGAGAGGGAGGACGGTGGAGACGAGAAACCCAGAGAGGGAGGACCATGGAGACCCCAGAACCTAGTGTGGGGAGCGATCCCAGGATCCGGAGGGAGAGGGGGGTGTGAGGACCCTCGGAATCAGACAGAAGAGGAGGGGCCTGGAGACCGCCAGCTGGTACCCAGAGAGTAGAGGAGGGTCCTGGAGACCATCAGCTGGTACTCAGAGAGTAGGGCAGTGGGGTGGGCCATGGAGACCTGCATCCTGTCCTTGGGGCAGCAAAGACTCAGAGAAGGCAGACACTAAGGTCATTAAAAACATGTTGGTGGGGGGAGCTGGAGAGATGGCTCAGTGGTTAAGAGCACTGGCTGCTCTTGCAGAGGACCTGGGTTCAGTTCCCAGCACCCACATGACAGCTGACAACCACCTGTAACTCTAGTTCCAGGGGATCTCAAGCCGGCTTCTGGCCTCCACATGCGTTGCATGACAGGGGCACTTACATACGTGAGGGCAAAACACTTACACATAAAATAAAAACAAATGGATAAATTATCTTTTTTAAAGATGGCAGGAGAAGCCGCTCCATTTTCCCACCACTCCAGGGAACCCTCAGAGGGCGCCTGTGCCAAATGCACAGTGGTGCGCACATCCTCTGTTCTTCCCGCCCTGCCCCTTGCTTCTGGTCCTTTCCCACGCCACCCCTCACCCGTCACGATGTGCGTGGCTCCCACGAGGCGCGCGCCCTCCTCCAGCGCACGGCGCCGCAGCACTCCGCAGAAGGTGCAGCAGTTGCGGCTGCGGCCGGAACCGGCCGTGCTGCGCGCCACGGCGTCCATCGTCCAGCCCCCGAAGAGGTCGGCGTAGGCCACGACGGTGAGCGGCAGGCCCCAGCGCTCCGCCTGGCTGTGCACAGCCGCCAGCGCCGCATCCCGGTAGCCGCCGATGCCCTCGTCCACCGCCACCAGGCGCAGCGTGATGTCCAGGCGCGGTGCAAGCACTTGCAGCACGTGCGCGAGCACCGTGGAGTCCTTGCCGCCCGAGACGCCGACGGCCACCACGGCCCCGGGCGGGAGCAGGCGGCCCGCCAGCACCGTGCGCAGCACCTCGGCCTCGAAGGTGGCGCAGAAGCAGGAGCCGCACAGCGCCTGGCCCGAGCGCGGGCGGCGGAGGGCAGCGCGGGCCACACCGCAGGAGGCGCACGTCGGGGCTGGCATGGCAGGGCTGGGGTGAAAGAGATGCGGGTCACGGACCTGTGCACTGTGGAGAGAGAAGAGGGTCACCAGGACGCGTGCGCTGTGGAGGGAGAGGAGGGTCACCAGGACCCATGCGCTGTGGAGGGAGAAGAAGGTCACCAGGAGGCGTGCACTGTGGAGGGAGAAGAGGGTCACCAAGACGCGTGCGCTATGGAGGGAGAAGGTCACCAGGACACGTGCGCTGTGGAGGGAGAAGAGGGTCACCAGGACGCGTGCGCTGTGGAGGGAGAAGAGGGTCACCAGGACGCGTGCGCTCTGGAGGGAGAAGAGGGTCACCAAGGTCACCAGGACGCGCGTGCGCTGTGGAGGGAGAAGGTCACCAGGACGCGTGCGCTGTGGTGGGAAAATGTTGCCAATAAAAGGGCTTCAAGAGTTGATTTCAGAGCAACAGAGCGGAAGAGAAGCTCAGGAGGTGTAGAGCACTGAATTATACCCGCTCAGGGAGCTGGCTGCCTTGAAGCACCCACTGCACAGCCTTTGGGGGTGGCCCTCTGGTTACAACCGTGATAGACGATGGGGATCGCTGACCTCGGCCTCCTGGGCGGTTCAAAGCCCAGGAAAAAGGCTGCAGCTGTTTATGTTGCGCATCACCTGGGGGAAGCCAGCTGCGGTGACACCTGTCCTGGGCAGGTGAGCTGGGCCTCCAGAACTGCACTCAACCCTGGTGACGGAATCCCATACGAACATCTATAGCCTGACAGGACCGTGGTCAGCCCATCTCTGCCCCTTCTACTCTGTTTTCCTACCGCATCCTCTCCTCCCCCAGCCAAGATTCTAGTTCTCCAGTCCCACCTTGCCTGCCTCGAACCAATAAAAACTCTCCAGGCTCAGTCCCCTCCCCAAGGTTTGGAAGTCACTCCCTACAGATTTACAATGATCAAAATTATCTTGAGGGGCTGGAGAGATGGCTCAGCAGTTAAGAGCACTGTCTGGTCTTGCAGAGGACCTAGGTTCAATTCCCAGCACCCACATAGCAGCTAACAACCATTTCTCAGTCAAGTTGCTGGGGAATACAGTGCCCTCTTCTGCCCTCTGCAGGCCCTGAACAACACAGGTGCACTTAAAATACATGTAGGTTGCAGGGCATGGTGGCACACACCTGTAATCCCAGCACTGGGGAGGCAGAGGCAGGTGGATCTCTGTGAGTTCAAGGTTAGCCTGGTCTACATAGTTCCAGGAAAGCTGGGGCTACAGGGAGACCCCGTCTCAAAAAGACAAATATATAAATATATATATATGAAAATATCTTAATGAAACTCAATACTGGTTGTTTGGGGTTTTTTTGTTGTTGTTTTGTTTTGTTTTTTGAGACAGGGTCACCCTACTATAGCCCCAGCTGGCCTGGAACTCACTCTGTAGACCAGGCTGGCCTTGAACTCACAGAGATCCGCCTGCCTCTGCCTGTTCTAGGATTAAAGGCATGCACCACCATTCCCAGCTTAAAGACAGTTCTTAGCTGCCATGTGGGTGCTGGGAATCAAACCCAGGTCCTCTGCAAGAGCAGTCAGCACTCCTAACCGCTGAGCGATCTCTCCAGCCCCATGTTTTTTTTAAGTCTTTTTGAGACAGGGGTCTCCCTTTAGTCCTAGCTGGCCTAGAGCCGGCCTACAGGTGGCCAGGGCTTGCTATGTGGACCAGGCTGGCCTTGTGGCACCACGCCCATCAGTTGTTTTGTTTAATATTATTTTTATTTCAGAACAACAAAACAAAAACATGCTCAACACCCGCTGTTCAATTAAGTTTTGCCGATTAGCATTCAATCTGGGGTCTGGTGGTCTTTCCTGGTGTTCTAAATTCCTTAACGTGTGTGTGCACAGGTGGGTGCTGGGACTTGAACTCAGGTCCTCTGGAAGAGGAGGACGTGCTCCCAACTTAGCCGTCTCTCCAGCCCCCAAGCCCATTATTTTGTACACCAGCTAACTAAAAGCAAAAATTCCATTCACTTATTCATTCAGCAAATAAATATCCACTGAATCTCTCCTATGTCCCCAAAATGCTGTAGGTACAGGGATAGAGCACTCTGCCAGGAAGGAAAGGTTGGACTCCAGTTTATCCCAAAGTAACATCGGAGGAGGAGGGGCTGGCAAGATGGCTCAGCAGTTAGAGGCGCTTGTTGCTGACCCCGAGTTGGATCCCTGGGACCCACATGGTGCAAGGAGAGAACAGCCTCTCACAAGTTGTGCGTCACCTCCACACACATGCTGCGGCCCCCACACACCAAAACCTCCTCATAGAAATAAATGAAAATGTGCAGAAATCATTTCTGGAGATGGGACTGGAAGTAGATGGGAGGCATTTTCTTAAACTGGGGTGCTCAGGCTTTAGAAAAGGTCGAACGGTAGGAATGGTTGTGCTGAACACCTTTAAACCAGAACTCTGAACAGCGGTCAGGGTGTGGTGGAGGTCATGGAGGTGAAGAACCTATATTTTATTCCGAAGATGTGAGTCCCTGGATGACTTTAGGCTGAGGGGCCAGGATCAGATTTGGGGGACGGTGACAGAACAGGGTCTCATGTATCACAGCCTGGCCTCAGACTCACTATGCAGCTGAAGGTGACCTTGAATTTGTGTGCCACCTCCCACATGCTGGGATCTCGGGCATGCACCACCATCCCTGGTGGCGAGCTACTGTGACTGAACACAGGGCTTCGTGAGTCCCAGACAAGCTCTCTACCAAGTGAGCTACTGCCTCAGCCTGATTTATATTTTAACAGGATCCCTAGGGGGGTGGGGAACAGAGCGCGGGGGGGGGGGGGCAGGAACAGCACGACACTGAGCTGGCCCGGCGTGCAGGGAGCAGAAGGGAAGAGGAGGAGATTCTGGATCTCTGGAGACAAAGCAGATGCCACTCACTCGCCACTTGGGGGAAGGACCTGGCGCCTTCTAACGTGATGCATGCAGGGTTCTTTGCTCTGGGCAGTGTTTTCTGAACCCTGGGCTGGCTCTGGCCCCTGGGCTCGGTACCCAAGGCGGCGACCTGGGTGCCCCTGGGCCAGCCTGACCTCACCGGGGTCTAGCCAGGGCCGAGGAGGGTAAATCACGTGCACCTGCAGGGGTGGAGGGACAGGAGTCCACCTGGACTGCGCTGTCCAAAGCGGGTCAGCAGGTTGGAGAGGATGTTGGAGGGGGGCGGAGGGGGCCGCGAGCGCTGCCGTGGCTCACGAGGTGGGAATGCTGGGAGACAATCCGGAGACCCGAGCCAGGTATGGTTAAGCATGCCTGTAATCCTACTTGGGAGATGGAAGCCTGAGAGTTAGGAGTTCAAGACCAGCCTAGGTTGCCTGAAAAAGAGAAAAGGAAAAGAAAGGAGAGACAGGCAGGCAGGAAGACGGACGGACGGACAGACAGACACCTTTCATTTCTACAGCGCATTAGGACAAAGGGCAGAACCCGGGGCTCACCTGGGCAGAACCCACGCAGGCTGGCCGGGGTTCCAGGAAACGCGGAAGCTGGCGGAAGAACTACAGCTCCCAGAAGGCGCTGGGGAAGTCCGCCTACAACTCCCAGGAGCCTACGGGGATAGACGATTGGACCTGGAGCGCTTCTTACTCTCGGGATATGCTGGGCCTACAACTCCCAGTGGCCCCCATGGCCAAGTTACCAGAGCCGTCACCCGCTCCCAGCATGCACTGGGCCGGCCGCCGTTTCCTGTCTGTATCGAGTTATCTGCTGCATCTGTTGATGACAGAGCTGGCGCCAGCACCGAGTACATCCCACCTAGAGGTGCAGACCCGAGAACCGGTGCAAAGGCGGCTGACGGACTTGGGGTGCCTGTGCGTGCACACCGGCCTGGACGCGGTGAACTCCCGTGATACAGTCGGTCATGCACTCGACCCAAGTTAGGTCCATTTGGCCGCGGCTGGGGGAGTCCCAGGAGTGCACCTTTTGGAGAACCATTAAAGAACGATAAACTGACCCCAGCCCAACAGCCTAGGGGTCTCAGGGACCTCCACTCAGGCCGAACGAGGAAGTGGAGTTGGGAGTTTTGTTGAAGATATTTTCTGGGGCTGAAGAGATGGTTCAGTGGTTAAGAGCTGCTCTTGCAGAGGACCCGGATTCGAATCCCAGCACCCACATGGCATCTAACAACCATCCATAACTCCAGTTCCAGGGAATCTGACGTCCTCTCCTGACCTTCTGGGCATTGCATGACGTGTGCAGTTAAATACACGCAGGTGTAACACTCATACACATAAAATTAAGGAGCTGAAGAGATGGCTCAGTGGTTAGAGCACTGGTTGCTCTTGCAGAGGACCTAGGTTTGATTCCCAGCACTCATAAATGTTGGCTAACAACCGCCCTAACTCCAAACGTAAGTAACTCCAGTTCCAGAAGATTTGAGGCACTCTTCTGACCTCTGTGAGCATTGCAGGACATAAATGGACTTACAGGCAGGCAATAAATACACTCATATGCATAAAATAAAAATAAACAGCCCTGCCGGGCGTGGTGGCGCACGCCTTTAATCCTAGCACTCGAGAGGCAGAGGCAGGCATATCTCTGTGAGTTCAAGGCCGGCCTGGTCTACAGAGCAAGCTCCAGGCCAGCTGGGACTAAAGGGAGACCCTGTCTCAAAAATACCAACAAATTAATTAATTAATTAATTTAGCCGGATATAGCGGCGCACGCCTTTAATCCCAGCACTAGGGAGGCAGAGGCAGGTAGATCTCTGTGGGTTCAAGGCCAGCCTCCTGATCTACAAAACAAGTTCCGGGCCAGCTGGAGCTACAGGGAGACACTGTCTCAAAAACACCAATAAATAAATAAAATTTTAAAAGATATTTTAATATAGGCTTAAGCCTGGGGTTTAGGAAAGAAAGAAGTGCTCAGTTTGGAGAGATGGCTTAGCAGTTCACAGCACTGGCTGCTCATGCAGAAGACTTGGGTTCAAGTCCCAGCATCCACATGACAGCTGACAACCATCCACAACTCCAGTTCTGGGGGTGGGGGGTCCAACACCCTCTTCTGACCTCTGGGCATTGTCCAACAGCGATGCACTTACATACATACAGGCAAAACACACATACCCTTTTTTAATTGACTGATAGGCATAGGAACTGTGAAAGGATAATTCTCTAGAGACAAATTCAATAGTAAAGTCTTTATAAGCTGTGTAATTAAGCAAAATATATTAGTACAGGAAAGCTCTGACATCAGCATGAATTATTCTGCCTAGGCGATGTTGGCTAGGGGAATTCAAACCCCCCCCCAATTTTTTTAAGGCCTTTGCCTAAAGTGGATATATGCAAGGAGAAAAGGCAGTAAGTCCCTGTTGTCAAAGACCTGGTGTGAGCATGAAAAATGTTATGAAACGTCTGCTAAGTACACGGCCTCTGAAATGCCAGGAGCGTTACCAAGACCATAAGCAATACAGCAAAATATTGTTCTCTTGAGACAAAGCAAGACTCCTCCGTCAGTATCAGCTACACCTCAACTGCCTGGAGATACTGTGCAACAGTGGCGCCATGTTCTATATATCCCAAATCTTAATTGGCTATTAGCTCTATCCTTGGGAAAACTCAGCGGATTTGCCACACGTTTATGTCCTCTAGTGGTTAGGAGATGTTATAGCCACAATAGAACTTGTCACCCTTTATAGAGAAACCCCAGTTGTGGATTAGCATACCATCCAAGGATCTGTGTCTAGCTCACAGCTTAGCTTCCATAAAATTAGTACTGCTTAAATGTCTGTACATCCAATTGCTTGTGCTTTTTGTTGACTTAAAAAGGTATCACTGGATAAGCTGTAACTATGAAGGGAACAAACCTCAACAGGACTAGAGTCCAAAATGATCTCATCAAAGAAATAGGACTATTTTCTTTCTTTTTCTTTTTTTTTTTTTTTTTTTTTTTTTTTTTTGGTCTTTTCGAGACAGGGTCTCCCTGTAGCCCCAGCTGTCCTGGAACTCACTCTGTAGACCAGGCTGGCCTTGAACTCACAAAGACAGCTGGGGCTACAAGGAGACCCTGTCTCAAAAAGACTAAAAAAAAAAAATTCAGAAGAAAAGGAGCAGTGGAGAGTATGGGCGTGCCTGTTTAAGATCTATCTCATTCATTGTCTTTACAGTAGTCCCAGTGAAGGGGTCTAGCAGGCTGTTTCAGAGCAACTCCATTTCTTAGGAGAGGAACTCCATTTTGTGTTAAAGATTTCTGGGGAAGGGGCTGGAGAGATGGCCTAGCGGTTAAGAGAGACTGCTCTTCCAGAGGACCCGGGTTCGATCCCCAGCACCCACATGGCAGCTAAGAACCATCTTTGACTCCAGTTCCAGGGGAATCCGAGACTCTCTTCTGACCTCCGCGGCACTGCACGACCTGGGTGCACAGACCTGCATGCAGACAGTACATTCATACACATAAAAAAGTAAATAAAGCCTTTTATCCCAGCACTTGGGAGGCAGAGGCAGGCGGATCTCTGTGAGTTCAAGGCCAGCCTGGTCTACAGAGTGAGCTCCAGGCTAGCTGGGACTAAGGGAGACCCTGTCTCAAAAATACCAAAAAATAAAAGTAAATAAAAAAATAATAAAATTTAAAAAGATTTCTGGGGAAATAGCATCATTCGGCAAAGAGCTGAGACGGCAGGCAGGTGGTATTTATTTACTCAGAACCAGGTTTCAGCAATGAGGCTGCAGAAGAACAAGGAAACAGGAAAGCAATAAAATGAGCCGACTCTGGGATGGCAGGGATGAAGACAGTCTACAGAACAGAGATGAGTCAGCAGAGATAACAGAAAGAACGGGGCCCTAAGGTTAGCCATCGGAAAAAGTCACCTGCCACAACCTCGGTAATAGCTAACCCAAAGCCCTCTAAGATGTAAACTATGTGAACACTGCCTTTCAAACGCCTGTGTAGAATTTCTCAGGGTCACTCCCCTACCTGAGTGTGAGAGAGTGGACCCAGGCACGTGGGTTATCAATTCGGCCTTATTTCTAAATAAACTTCACAATTGGCTTTAAAAAAATAAAAACAACAACATTGTAAAAAGCAGCTGCCTGACTCGTCGGTGATTTGAGGGGGGACCCCCGGACCCTAACAATAGGAAGTGTTTGGGTGGAAACTGTGGTGGTGCATGCCTCTAACCAGCCAGTCAAGGCCAGGCTAGGCTGGTCTATGGAGAGATCTGCAGGACAGCCAGGGGCTGCCTAGTGAGATCCTGTCTGAAAATAGAGTCCAGCATGAAGCATTGCTTTCCTTCTCCGGGTGTCACTGGGGTCAGTGTGGAGCAGCCTGAAACTGTCCCTGACACTAGCTTGCCCCCAGCTCTGAGCCATCAGCCTCTGTGACTCCAGAGCATCTGACTCATTCGCCAGAACTGTCAGTTTCCCTTGTAAACACAGCAGCCTCCAGCCATAAATATACACCGGCCTCAGCCTGGAGACCGGGAAGAGCTGGGGAACATAACCCAGGCTTTGTTCGTGCTGCAGCCAGAGGGAGGGGGAGGCCTGGGGCATCTGTGAATCAGTTCCTGTCCTCCCTCTGAGGCTGCAGGAACAGGAACTTCTGGTTCTCTCTGGACCCTCAGGAAGCAAGGCTGACAACACTTCAGACAGAGCAGGGAGCCTGGGGCGGGGCAGGAGAGGGGCAGGGGGAAGATAGACGGGGAGGAAAGGGAGGAGAGGGTGGAATGGTGAGCAGGGAGGGGCAGTTGGAGCACAGGGACACCACTGCAGGACGGAAAGGGTGACAAGCAGTGTCTTCGTCCAAGTTGCCTTTCATTGATATAGACACAATATGTCCTCTGCAGAGGCATTCAATTTTTGGTTTGTTTGTGGTATTGAGACTGGGTCTCACTTCATAGCCCTGAGTAGCCTGAAAACCAGGTTGGCCTTGAACTCAAGGACATCCAAGTGCCTCTGCCTCCTAGTGTGGGATTAAATGACACCATGCCCAACTTTTTTTTTTTTAAGATTTATTTTAAATTTTGTGCATGTGGGTATGTGCGTGTATGGGAGTGTGCGTGTGTGATGGTGTGTGTGCCTGTGTGAGTCTGTCCATGTGTGGGTATGTGCGTGTATGGGAGTATGCATGTGTGTGTATGTGTGGTTATGCATGCCTGTGTGTGTGTGTGTGTGTAGGTGTGCGTGTACGTGCGCGTGTGTGAAGGTAGGTGCTGTGGAATCCCCTGTAGTTGCAGTTACAGGCCTTCTAGAGCTGGCTGACTTAGGTGCTGAGAACCAAACTCCAGTCCTCTGCAGGAGAAGGAAATGCTTTTATCTACTGAGCCATATCTCCAGCCCAAACTTCTAGAGTTTTGAGGAGCTTCCGGGCAGGATGGACGGTTTCCCCTCTTTTGAGAACACCCTGTTCTTAATGAGCTTCCCTCCAAAATGGAACATTTTATCTATCTCGGGAAATTGCAAGAAAGAAGCCGCAAGAAATCTTAGTTGCTGAGTCACCTCTCCAGCCTAAATTATGAAAATGAAAAACAATACTCTTGGCCATTAACAGATGCACCCTGGGAGACAATGTCTCTGGAGATACAAGTCAGCCCCTCAGCCCATCCCAGAATATCCTTCCTGTTTAACCTTGGTCATCATTATCATCCTCTCCTCCCATGGCCAGGCTTTCTATACCTGCTGCGGGCGTCTCTTCATCCTGCCGGCTCCTGGTTAAATGTTACCTTCCCGTCCACTCTAGCAGCCTTCTATTAATCCTTCATTCTCTATTCTGTTACTCTATTACCCTTAGATTTTTAGCATGCCCTACAATGACTTACCTTCTTGTCTGTCTTTCCCTTTAGGGTTCTCAAGAAAAACAGAATGAGAGAGAATGAATATCTGTGTGTACATATTATTATTATTATTACTACTATTGGTCTTTTTGAGACAGTCTCCCTGCATAACTCCTTTGTTCCATTCTGTTGAGTTATGCAGAGCATATCTGAAGCTCAAACAAGGGGAGATGGGGGACAGCTCAGAGGACACAGCTTCAGGCCCTCTGCTGTTGAGGGAGGGCTGCAGGAGGAATGTAGACTTAACCTAGACTTAACCGGATGTGAGGGCCAGGTGCACACCCCACGTGACAGGGACAGGAAAGGCCTGCGTGTCTACTGTGGGCTCGGGCCCTCTCACTACTCTTCCCTGCAGCTGCCCAACAGAACAAACATAATAAGAAATTTTAAAAGGATTTTAAAGTACACATGCAAATAAATGTAAGTGTACTCAAATAACAGTTTTATTTATTTTTTATTTATTTATTTTTGTATGTGTATGAATGTATTGTCTGCATGTAGGTCTGTGCACCCTTGTCATGCAATGCTGCGAAGTCAGAAGAGGGTGTCGGATTCCCCTGGAACTGGAGTTGTCCTGGAATTGGAGTTACAGACGGTTCTCAGCCGCCATGTGGGTGCTGGGGATTGAACCCGGGTCCTCTGTAAGAGCAGTCAGTTCTCTTAACCACTAGGCCATCTCTCCAGCCCCAACAGTTTTATTTTATTTTATTTTATTTTTTTTAAATATGGAACGCTTCACGAATTTGCGTGTCATCCTTGCGCAGGGGCCATGCTAATCTTCTCTGTATCATTCCAATTTTAGTATATGTGCTGCCGAAGCGAGCACAACAGTTTTATTTTTATACTTCACGTTTTCCTGTGTGGTACTGTGTTGGCACATGTGTATCGTGTAGTCCATAGTCACTCTAAAACCTATTTTTGGAGACAGGGTCTCTCACTACCTGGGAGTTCACCAATTTTACTAGGCTGGCGCCCAGCAAGCTCTGCACATTCCACTGTCGCCACCTCCTCTGCGCTGGGACGCCAGCCTCGCACCACCTCCTCGCTTGGCTTTTTACCTGGGTACTGGGGATGGAAACTTAGTCCTCGGGTTCAAATGGAAAGCACTTAAAGACGGCACCATAGCTCCGGCCCCCAAACCTTTCTAAAAAACAAAAACGAGAACAAAAAACAAATCTCATATGCTGCATTTGTGCAATAGCCATGATTTGTTGACTCCTGGTACATATTATTACAAGTCTGTATAAAAATATGAAAAGCTGGTATTGTAGTTTGAATGAGAAAATGGTGGAAGTGTTTGAGGATTTAGGAGCTCACAGTCATTGCCCCTCTCTGCTTCCTGGGTATGGACTGAGAGCCATCTCTCAGCTTCCTGTTCCGGGGCCTCCTGTGCCATTACCAACTTCCCCTCTGGGCTGGACAGCTTTAGTGTCAACTTGACACACCTGTGTGGAGGGAGCCTCAACTGGGGAATTGCCTCCATTAGACTGGCCTGTGGCCATGTCTGTGGGGTATTTTCTTGACTGTTGGGTGATGTGGGAGAGCCCAGCCCACTGCGAGTGGTGCCACCCCTGGGCAGGTTGTGTATTGTATAAGAAAGCAGGCTGGAGCTGGAGAGATAGCCTAGTGGTTAAGAGCACTGACTGCTCTTGCAGAGGACCCGGATTCGATCCCCAGCACCCACATGGTGGCTGAGAACCATCTGTAACTCCAATTCCAGGAGAACTCCAGTTCCAGGGGAAGCCGACACCCTCTTCTGACCTCTGTGACATTGCACAACACGGGCGCACAGACCTACATGCAGACAGTACATTCATACACATACAAAAATAAATAAAATTTAAAAAAAATTTAAATAAAAAGAAAGGCTGGGCATGGGCCAGGGGAGCAAGCCAGTCAGCAGCGTTCCTCCATGGCCTGTGCTTCAGCTCCTGCCTCTAGGTTCCTAGCTTGAGCTCCCTCAGGGATGAACTGTGACCTGGGAGATTTAAGACAAATAAACCCTTTCCTCCCCAAGTTGATATTGGCCAGAGTGTCTTGTCACAGTTATTGGAAGCAAGCTAGAACACCTCTGAAGAGTAAGCTAAAATAAACTCTTCCTTAAGTTACCTTTGGTCACGGTATCTTATCACAACAGCAAAGAGCTGGCAAGATAGCTGAACCTGTGAAAGCACTTGAAACGAAAGCCTTATGACCTGTTCAATCCCCCATAAGCCACTTAAAGACTCACCGGGTGTGGTGGCGCACACCTTTAATCCTTTAGCACTTGGGAAGCAAAGGCAGGTGGATCTGTGAGTTCGAGGCCAACCTGGTTTACATAGCAAGTTCCAGGACAGCTGGGGCTGCAGCTCAAGACCTTGTCTCAAAAGTGCCCCCCCCAAAAAAGAATCCAGATTCAGGGGGCTGGAGAGATAGCTCAGTGGTTAAGAACACTGGGTATTCTTCTACAAGACCTAAGTTCAAATCCCAGTGCCCACATGGCAGCTAACAGCCATCCATAACTCCAGATCCAGGGGGATCTGATGTCCTCCTCCATCCTCCATGGGCACTGTGTTACACGTGTGCACTTATATACATGTATGTATACACTTATACACATGTGTGCACTTACACACATGCAGGCAATACACTAATACTGAAAAATAAAACCTTTTAAAAAGCCAGATTCAGCAGTGCACATGTGTGGTCCCAGCATCACTCTGGCAAGAGGGGAGGCGGCGACAGAGTGGCCAGAAGCTGGAGAGCAGGGGCCTGGGTGGCCAGGCAGCCGCTGAGACAAGCAGACCCTCCACCCACGGAGAACGAACAAAGGACTCCCAAGAAACTTGTCCTGTGACCTCCATGTGTCCTATGACCAATGAGTACCTGTATTCATATGCACAAAATAACTTTAATAAAAAATATTGCAGGGCTGCAGAGATGGCTCAGCAGTTCAAAGCCCTGGCTGCTCTCGTAGGGGAGTCCCAGCACCCACATGGTGGCTAACGACCATCTGTAACTCCAGTTCTGGAGGATCTGACACCGTCTTCTGACCTCCACAGGCACTGCACGACATGGGGGCACTTATATGCAGGCAATACGCCCATACACATAAAGATAACAAAATACTGTAACGTATATGCTGAAGCCGGGCGTGGTGGCGCACGCCTTTAATCCTAGCACTTGGGAGGCAGAGGCAGGCGGATCCTTGTGAGTTCAAGGCCAGCCTGGTCTACAATGTGAGTTCCAGGACAGCTGGGGCTACAGGGAGACCCTGTCTCCAAAAGACCAAAAAAAAAAAATTTATATATATATATACACACACACACACACACACTGAATGGTTCGTTCTGATACCCATGGAGAAGGTCACCACACAAGGTACAGGAGTGACACAGAATCTCATTCATGATTTGTCCAAAAAGGTACATTCATAAAATAAAGCAATAAAAAATGACTGTTTTGTTTTTAACATAGCAGTGTCTACTGTGTAACCCTTGCTGGCCTGGAACTTGCTGTGTAGAACAGGCTGGCTCAGACTCTCAGAAATCCACCCGTCTTTGCCTCCCAAGGGCTGAGATTAGACATATGGGCAATCACACACAGAGAGAATAAACTTGATAAATAAATTAGCTTCTTTAATATAAAGAACTACACTTGAAGTGAGAGAGCTCAGCAGGTAAGGGTCTCCTGCCAGCCAAGCAGGACGACAAGAACTCAGCTCTCACAAGCCATGTGGTGAGAGAAGAAAAATAGCTCTCACAGGACCTTGTGTGGGACAAGCACACGACATACATACACACGCAAATAAATAAATGTAATTTTAAATTAACTATAGGCCGGGCATGGTGGTGCACGCCTTTAATCCTAGCACTTGGGAGGCAGAGGCAGGCAGATCTTTGTGAGTTCAAGGACAGCATGGTCTACAGAGTGAGTTCCAGGACAGCTGGGGCCACAGGGAGACCCTGACTTGAAAAGACCAAAAAAAAAAAACAATTAAATAAAATAAAATAAAAACTATAAACTCCCAGCACTCAGGAGGCAAAGGCAGGAGGATCTCTGTGAGTTCAAGGCCAGCCTGGGCTACATAGCAAGTTCCAGAACAGTTCAGGCTACATGGAGACCCTGTTTCAAAAAGACAACAAACAAACAAACAAAAAACTATGAACGAATATTCAGTGAATTCTATAGGAAACCCCTATAAACTGGGGAAATACACACACATAGCCATACATGCATTGACATATATGTAAATATATATATTGACCAGATACATGCAGTTGGTACATATACATATAAGTTCATTTATGATGTACGCATTATACACACAAGTACATTCATAATAACATTGTACTGTCCACATGGCCGGCACTATGGACTTCTGGCTTCCAACAATAAACAGATATCACTGACATCATTTCTCATAAAAATTCTTAACACTCTGGTAAAAAATGCTGGACGTGGTGGTGCATACCTTTAATCCCAGCAGAGACAGGTGGATCTCTGTGAGATTAAGGCCAGCCTGGTCCACATAGCCAGTTCCAGGCCAGCTGGGGCTACAGGGACAACCTGTCTCAAAAAAAAAAAAAAAAAAGAAATCACTTTCCACATTTTGCTGATCAGTTAAAGTGATAATCTGAAATAAAATCCATAAATTTCAACAGCTATAAATATACATACATGTGCCTATCAACAATAAGTTATTTCACAATATTCCTTGTGTATTACACTTGCTGTATCTAAACAATATATAGATTATTTTTCCGTACGAAGAATGAGGAGCTGTGTAATTTAATCTCTTATAAAACAAATTCTAAGTAATTAAAGGAAGACATCTCGTCTGTGAAAACAAGGATGACCTAGGAACTCATTTCTCAATACAATCTGTTACATAACAACTGCAACTATTCAAATGGTCTCTTGTGTGCTGCAGAGATGGCCTAGTGGTTAAGAGTGCCGACTGTTCTTGCAGAGGACCCAGATTTGATTCCCAGCACCCACAGGGTGGCTAAGAACCTTCTTAAAAAAAAAAAAAAAGAACCTTCTTTAAGCTGGACGTGGTGGCACATGCCTTTAATCCTAGCACTCGGGAGGCAGAGGCAGGTGGATCTCTGTGAGTTCCAGGCCAGCTGGGGGTATAAGGAGACCCTGTCTCAAAAATATAAAATAAAGGGTTCTCTTGTCCAACCTGTGCAGTACCTGTTGAGTTCTGAGCTGTTCTTGAACTTTGGTCACTCGTGACACAAGCATCTTTCCTGATGACGCAGCTGCAGCCAGGTGAGATCCAGGTAAGAGAAGAGCTCAATCACGGCATTCCAAAGTCCTCCCGCCTGGGTGAGAGTATGTCAATTCTAATGCGTTTTCCTAGCAGAAAACAGTTTCACGCTACTGAGTCATCTGAGGTCTGTAAAAAGTTAACCTGCCCCTGGATTTGACCGCATTCAGAACGCAAGCAGGGACGCGCTATTGTTCGCCATCGTGGAGCTGAACTTAGAAGCCAGGACTTTCCACAGACGGTGCATCTGGAAGCGCCCGCGCCACGTTAAGTCAGCCAAGTGCCTTAATCAGAACAGCTCACTAAACAACTGCTGAGTCGTGGAATTCACAAGCTTTCTCCTCAGTGTGGGTTTGCTCGTGAGCGGTCAACTCTGCCTTCTGTGGGAATGTCTTCCCACACTTGTTGCAGACACAGGGCGTCTCTTTCCTGTGAATCAACTTATGTTTGGAGAAGACGGACCTGCTTCTGAAGGCTTTCCCACAGTGCGCGCACACGTAGGGTCTCTCTCCCGTGTGGATCCGCTCGTGCTCCTGAAGCTGGACCTTGGTGCAGAAGGCCTTCCAGCAGTGGCCGCATTTGTACGGCCTTTCCCCGGTGTGGATCAGAAGATGCACCTTCAGTTCAGGAGGGGAGCAGAAGGATTTCCCGCAGAAACTGCACTTGTAGGGCTTCTCCGCCATGTGGATTTTCTCATGCCTGCTCAGCGTTGACAGCTGCTTGAAGGCCTTCGTGCACACGGAACACACGTAAGGCCTCTCCCCCGTGTGGATTCGAGAATGAGTCTTCAGCTGCGATGACTTACTAAACGACTTCCCGCAGTCGGGACACTTGCAAGGCTTCTCTCCGGTGTGAGTCTGATAGTGTGACTTCAGCTGGGACGGGTAATTAAATGACTTCCCACAGTCGGGACATTTATAAGGAGGCTTGTCACCGATGTGAGGCTGCAGCCGGGGGGCGAAGGCTGACTCCGGCAGGCCGGCCCCGTGTTTCTGAGAGACAAAAGTTCTCTCTTTAGTATGAATTAGCTGGTGTTTTCGGAAGGACGACCTGCTACTGAAGGCCTTGCCACACTCACTGCACACGAACGGTTTCTCGCCCGTGTGAATCCGCTCGTGCTCTTGGACCTGCTCCTTAGTAGAAAAAGCTTTTGCACAGTGGCTGCATTTGAAAGGCCTCTCCCCGGTGTGGACTCGGTAGTGCGCCTTCAGCTGGGACATTTTACTGAACAGCTTCCAGCAGTCTCGGCACTTGTACGGCTTCTCCCCCGTGTGGTTTAAGTAATGCACCTTCAGTTCACACGGGAAGTTAAAGGATTTGCCACACTCCTGGCACTTGTAGGGCTTCTCCCCTGTGTGGCTGTGGTAGTGCACCTTCAGCTGGGAGGGGTAATTAAAGGACTTCCCACAGTCGCTGCACTTGTGAGGCTTCTCTCCGGGGTGAAGTTTCTCGTGCCTGTCCAGAATTGACTTCTGGTTGAAGGCTCTCCCGCACACAGAGCACACGTACGGCTTCTCCCCGGTGTGGATCCGACGGTGCACCTTGAGTTTGGCTATTTTGCTGAACGACTTCCCGCACTCCCGGCACTCATAAGGCTTCTCGCCCGTGTGAGTCTGACAGTGCACCTTCAGCTGGGACGGAAACTTGAAAGACTTTTCACACTCGCAACATCTGTAAGGCTTCTCCCCCGCGTGACTCTGTTGATGGGACGTCAACTCAGACTTCTCCGAGAAGGCCTTCCCACATTTATCACAGACGAACGGCGTCTCCTTCCTGTGAAGCAGCTCGTGCTCAAAGAATAGCGACCTGCTGCCGAAGGCTTTCCCACACTGTGTGCACACGCAGGGTTTCTCTTCCGTGTGAATCTGCTCGTGCTCCTGAAGTTCGGCCTCAGTATGAAAGGCCTTCCCACAGTGGCAGCGTCTGCAACGATGCTCCCCAGTCTGGGCAGGACCGCCCGCCTTCAGGTGGCTTGGGTAACTCAGGGCCTCTGAGCCGTGGAGAAAGGCCTTCCCATCGCTGTACGAGACAAGAGGTCTCTCCACAGTTGGAGTGACAACGGGTTTGTGTAACGACCACGTGGCGGAGAGCACCCGCCCACACTCGGAACCCTGACCTGCTTCCTCCTGAGAATGAACTTCACGCTGTCCTGATAGTTGTTTATGGCTGGGAACTTCTCCACACCCAGTACTTCTGCCGGCTTCCTCCCCTCCATGACCAACCATAAAGTCAGCATTACAAGAACCCTGTATGAGGAGCTGACCAGATGCCACGATGTAAATAAGCTGCTTCGTGACGTCACTTCCCTTCTGACCACTGGCTTCCAGGTTCAGATTCAAGCTTGCTGGAAGTGAGTACCATCCCAGAAGTCCCCCTTGTGTGGAAATGAGATGGGGGGTCACAAAAATGGTTCCCCGGGGCTTTGGACAGTCATGACCACCGTCTGCTGCTCTCTTGCTGAGGGAAGCCCCTGGACTCGAGGTTGGGATCCGGGTCTGTTGTTCCTTCTTTGCAGGGTCTGTATTCCTGCGCAGTTCTTGCAGAAGGGAACAACATGAGTCATCTCTTCTGACTTCATTTGCTGAGTCATTTTGAACAGAGTTGTTCTCACAATCTTCCTGTGATGGGGAATCAAGGTCAAATTTTTCTGGGAAGAGACATGAAGGAACATACAGTGAACACAATGAACAAGATGCAGGGAGAATCATAGGTGGGGACAACATTGAACATGAAGGTCCAGGTTCTAAAGATGGTGGTGATGGGAAAAATGAGAATGGAGAAGTTCAGCAGAGCACACGCAGCAGAAGAACCTACACATCAGACACTAGCAGAGCACACGCAGCAGAAGAACCTGCACATCAGACACTAGCAGAGCACACGCAGCAGAAGAACCTNAAAAAAAAAAAAAAAAAAAAAAAAAAAGGCATGGTGTCAGGTGATATGCTCCAGAGAGGAATCAGACAGAGGTGATAGGAAGGTGCTGGATGTGAGCTGATATAGTTCTTAATGATCATCAGGGTAGGATCCCTGAGAAGGGGATCTCCTGAGTAGAGTCATTCCCCACCACTGGTTGATTTTCAGCTACCCTGCAAAACAGTATGGAAAGCAGGGTCCAGTCTCCAGTTTAGCAGAGTAAACTGCCTGGGTTAGGAAGCTGCTTCATTAGAGTATCCATGGGAAAAGGGGGTCCTGAGATCCCTTGAACAACAGCTCAGAGGATCCATGAGCTCCTGGAACTATGCTCAGAATCTCAGTACCTGGGCCTTTTCTAGAGATCAGAATTAGAATCACAAAAACATTTGTGCTGATATAAATCTAAAATAGAGCCGGGCGGGCGTGGTGGTGCACGCCTTTAATCCTAGCACTCGGGAGGCAGAGGCAGGCGGATCTCTGTGAGTTCAAGGCCAGCCTGGTCTACATAGCAAATTCCAGGACAGCTGGAGCTACAGGGAGAGACCCTGTCTCAAAAAGACCAAAAAAAAAAAATTCTGTTCACTCAATTTTGAAAGTCCTACATCAGCTCTCTTTTAGAGGATGACCAGCTCGGGGTGGTTGTTTTATACATATCAGAAATCTCCTGATCCTGGCAGTCTAGGACCCCTTGTCTCATCACCCTGTTTGCAAGCTGAGCACTGTTAATCCAGGGTCCAAGGTTGTGCTGGCACTGTTCTTGACTGGGTCTGAAGTAAATTAAATTGACCTTATGCCATCCCAGGCATACACTATTATTGGGTTGATCCCCTCAGCCCTTTTAACCCCTTTTATGATGAGGAGACACATACTTTAAGAGGTAGAATGGACTGCCCAGGATCAGTTAATGCAGAGATGGACCCCAGAACAATGGACTACCTTCTACCCCTGTACTTCTGACTTGTATTTCCTGCCTGGGGTGTGGCAAGAATTCAGAGAGTAAATTTTAGGGGCAAATAAATTGTATTTAATAAAAAAAATAGAGCTGAAGTAAGGATATAGCTCCATGGTAGAGTGCTTATCTAGCATCTAGAAGGCTCTAGGTTCAGTCTCCAGCATCTCACACACATACGCACGCACAAAAGAAAGAAAATGTAATATTTATCTTTGATTCAAATTTCTAATACCCTTGTGTCATTTCCCAAGATGCCCAGTGTGTTGTGGATATTTATGTCAACTACGACTGTGATTTAAATGCTGCTAACATTTTCGAGCGTCTAGTAAACGATTTATCCAAAATCGCTCAGGGAAGAAGCGGACATGAGCTGGGGATGACACCTCTACAGGTAAAAACAACAAGGGTGTGTGATTATATTTATAAAGTTCTCTCATTTTGGTAAACATGTATAGAGTGCCACCACATGCCAGTTACTTGGTCTGTGGATATATCAGTGAACAAAAGACAGGCAAACATATCCTGCCATCATGAATGACAGTAAAGAAGTGAGGTGTCAGGGCCAGGCACAGTGGCACATGCCTTTAATCCCAGCTCTCAAGAGATAAAGGCAAGTGGGTCTCTGTGAGATCAATGCCAACCTGGTCTATATAATGAGTTCCAGGCCAGCTGGGGCTGCACAGAGACTCTGTCTCNTAAAAATTTTAAAAAATGTTAAAAAAAAAAAAAAAGATGGCTCAATGGATGAAGTACTTGCCTCAGAAACATGAGGAGCTGACTTGGATCCCCAGAATCCATGTAAAAAGCCAAACATGCAGTTGTAATCCCAGCACTAAGGAGGTAGAGGCAGGTGGATCCCTGAGACTTGCTGACCAGTCAGTCTAGCCGAATAGTAAACTCTAGGCTGATGGAAGACTCTGTCTCAAAAGAGGAAGACGTTTCTGGAGATGACATTCAAGATTTTCCTCTGGCCTCCATTTTACCTGTGTACATATGTGTGCATGCAGTCCTCCACCCATATACACACACATAGAGACATGCGCATACACATTCGCAAACTTCAAAAAGATCCAGAGAACGTTTTTCACTTTCTCATGCGTTTGTTTCTCAGATGTTTACAGTGAACACTATTAAAGGTGTCCAGGGCATTTGATGTGCCATTAGCAGGTCAGCTCTTAACATTTCCATGAGTTTTATCTGTAATTGTACTTAATGTCAGTGATTACCTGATATGATAGCCTCACAGGACTACCTAAGAGCTCTGGATGTGCCCGTTGGTACTGTGTTAAGACTTTATACCTTGTCACTTTGGGTTTCTAGGAGCTCAGTCTGAGGAAGAAAGGCCTGGAGTGTCTCGTGTCCATTCTCAAGTGTATGGTGGAATGGAGCAAGGACCTGTATGTGAATCCTAACCACCAGGCCAGTCTTGGTGAGTGAGCACTGTAAGCAACTCATCCATTCAGGTAGATGCTTGCCTCTGTCAAGAAGTTATTGTTTGGGGGCCTAGAGAGATGGTTCAAAGTACTATTTTGGAATTGAAGGAAACATTGTGATTCCTAAATACCTATAGTTAATTTGAAGGTTCTGCTCTTTAACACATATAGAATGTGGGAGGTTGTCTTAGTTTCTTTCTCTATTGCTATGACAAAATATTCTGGCAAGGGGGCTGGAGAGATGGCTCAATGGTTAAAAGCACTGGCTGTTCTTGCAGAGGACCTGGATTCGATTCCCAGTACCCACGTGGTTGCTAACTCTACTTCCAGGGGATCCAATGCCCTCTTCTGACCTCTTTGGTGATTGTATGGCATGAGTACACTTACATACATGCAGGCAACACACTCATACGATAAAAATAGTAAACAAAATACAAAAGAGTGCTGGAGCTGGGCGTGGTATCGTACGCCTTTAATCCTAGCACTTGGGAGGCAGAGGCAGG
>VZQC01011470.1:0-40237 GCA_009823505.1 Rhizomys pruinosus
TGGCTAGCCAGGATGACTGGGAAATGCCAGCAGAAAGAGAGGTTGACCCATCTGAACATTAAAGAAAGGAACCTCAGACTCCTGAGTCACAACACTGAGCATCTCTCCTGAATACTATTGGGTTAACTGTTATAATGGGACCCTAATGAAGTTTACCTTCCAAGTGCTGAAGAACCTTCCTACCTCTCCCCTTTATAGAAAAAGTAAGAACATATATGGTACTGAAATAAATTCCCTAACTGTAAATTAGAGCAACTGTTATAGTGGTAATTTCTATAAAACAGGCTATAACTAATACTTAATTGATTCTGATAGACATAGGAACTGTGAATAATTCTCTATCTAGAGCCAAATTCAATAGTAAAGTCTTTATAAGCTGTGAATTAAGCAAAATATATTTGTAGGGAAAGCTCTGACATCAGCAATGAATTATTCTGCCTAGGAGATGTTGGCTAGAGAATTCAACCCCCCCCCCAAAAAAAAAATTATAAAGGCCTTTTGCCTATAAGTAGTATATATGCAAGGAGAAAGGCAGTAAGTCCCTGTTGTTGAATACCTGGTGTGAGCATTAAAAAATGTTATGAGATATCACTTGCTAGCGTACAACTGGCCTCTGAAATGCCAAAGAGCATTACCAAAGTCCACTAAAGCAGTACAGCAAAATATTGGTCTCCCTGAGACAAGCAAGACTCCTCCGTCAGTATCAGCTACACCTCAACTGCCTGGAGATACTGTGCAACAGTGGTAGCCATGTGTCTATATATATCCCAAATCTAATTGGCTATTAGCTCTCTCCTTGGAGGAAATAACTCACAGTGGATGCCACAAGCTTATGTCCTCTAGTGTTACGAGATGATTATAAGCCACAATAAGAACTTGTCACCTTTATAGAGCATATTACCATAGAGAAACCACGTATGTTTGCGGATTAGCATACCATCCAAGCATCTGTGTCTATGCTCAAAGCTTAGCTTGACATAATAATTAGTACTGCTTAAATATCTGTACATCCAGTTGCTTGTGCTTTGTTTAGTATGACTAAAAAGTATCACTGGAAAAACTGTCAACCCGATGAAGGGAAACAACCTGAACAGACTAGAGTTCAAAATGACAACTCCAAGAAATTAGACTGTTTTCTTCACCCACTTGTGCCCCTTTCCCAAAGTCTAAAACAATTGCAGAAGAGGGAGGCATGTTAGAATGTAAGGGCGCGTGAGAGTTGGGATGAATCATGAGACTACGCAATAAATAGAACTGGACTCCTAATGATCAACATGCCTGTGCATACAAGCTTCACCAACTGGACTATGGAACCTGGCTTGTTGTTCAAATTTGGAATAGATACTTGCAAAATGCACCAATCTAACCTAATTTGCTATAGCAAAACTGAGTAACATCAATGTTATGTGAAAACAACTGTGTTATTATATTATTGAATCCCTTAAAAATAAATAAAAACAATGCCTGTCTGTTTCCTAGCTTCCAAATACAGAAATGTTTTATAAATAATCCCCCAAAATGCTAAGTACTCCTCCTGAAGTTAAATGAATACATATATTCAAATTTATCAAATACACAACCTTATATGTTCATAGATTTCTAGATAAATTATTTTATTTAGAAATTATTTTCTATGAGTTCGAAAACAAATATTTCATTTGAACTTCATATTTAATTCAAATCGTACTGCTTTAGATCTGAAGCACCTGAACTATATCTATCTGTGATTTTTCTGCATGAGAGAAAATTGGGCACAAGTCATTTAAGTGATGTACTTTGATGGCTTTTAATGATGCAGCAGGATCCAAAATCCAATCTGAGAAGCCTGTATTTTCTCCACAATTCTTTAGAGACAATTTGAAAAGTATTTTTAGTATTTCTACTCATTCCACATCATTCAGAGCCAACAAATAATGATTTATATATGGTGATAAAATAATGTATTATACAGAGAGAGAACTGGGCTTAGAGACTTTTGGGGAAACAAAATGTCTTAACTTGACCTAATTGTCTGAGCTTCTTTCCAGGAAACTGCTATTTGCTTTCATTTCCATAAATGTGTTTATACAGGCTTAACCAATTTATCTTTTCTGTATTATATTTGTTCTGAAGTTTGTTAGGCAGCAGGGTAGCAATGGTTTTATAAGTTTCAGACATTAGGAACAGGAATGCCTGCCCAGGCTTTTATGACTCAAACACAACTAGAGTTTGCTTTAGAAGGTTACACACTGGCTCTCTTATAGCTAACAGGAAAGGATATGGAAACCACAGCTTGGAGAAAGAAGCCAAACCAGTTCTGTCCTGTGTTTTTCAAAAGACCCAAATTTTCAACTTAAGCCCTCTAACATTATCCTTCTTGCATGGGTTACAGTAACGATGTTAGTTATAATAAGCCCCAAAGTCGTCAAGGGTGGGTGTTAGTGACATGACTAGATGAGACTGGGTATGATGATGGTACTGTCTACATCTGTCTACCTGTTGACATTTATTTTGTCTGTTGAAGTATTGAGATATAAATTATTTTGTTCAAATTTTAATGCTTTTAATTTTGAGATTTTAAATGTATGGTATGAGAGACTTCTTTTATAATTTTGTCTAAACTTTAAAAATAAGACAGTTATGGCAGAATGCATGATCTGGGATGGGATGGGGTGGGGTGGGGGGAAGGGAAAGGGAAATATGCCTGAACTGAATTGGAAAATGATGTATGAAATACACAAAGCATCAATAAAAAAATGAAAATTAAAAAAATATTGGATGAAAGCTTTGGAACAGAACAGTATTTGAATTAAAACTCAAATAACTTAAGTTGTGAAAGTAGTGATAAGGACAATATTAGCCTCTTGGGTTTTATGCACTAAACATCGCAGATGTGGGTTTTTTAGCCTAGAGCTTAGACTCATGTGTTTTCTCCAAATGTGAACAATTATCAGATTTATTTCTTCTTCATAGGTTTGAGAATTTTTTTTTCACTGTGTAGTATTTAATCCAAGTTTTATATAGGAAAAATGTAATACAGATTTATTTTAGAGTTGACTATCATTAGTCCACAAATGGAATGTAAAGTGACATGTGGATTCAGGTAGGGGGTAGTTATTGTCTTTGGGTGTGTACCCACTTGTAAACTCACCAAGTTACAATGAAATATTCCAATCCAATGCTCACATATATGGGCCTGGTTAAGGTAAATGGGCCATGAAACAAAACCGAAAGTCATGAATATGGGAAAGAGACTAATAGGACTGGGGAGGGGGCGCAATTAGAAAGGAATGGGAGATAAAAGATGGGGGAGAAACTAATTACTAATTAGAATACATTATATAATTGCATAACATTGTCAAATAACAATAATAAATTAAATTTTTAGTCACCACCTCCAAAAGAAGCTTAATAAGCCCATCTTAACCTTTGACTGAGTAGCTGGAACACATGGCTTTTCATCATCACGGGGACAAATACCTTAGAGAAACCACTGGAAATGAAGAGAATTACCTGGGCTTATGGCTTCAGATGTTTTAACACATGTTCCACTGGCTCCATTCTTTTGGCAGAACATCTTGGTGGTAGGAGGCAAAGCTGTGAACCTCACGGGTACCAAAGATAAAGAGTCTTCTCTTTAGCACCTATAGCAGTCTTCTATTTTCCTCTTTCCTTCATCCCAGTCCCCAGTCTGCTGGATGCTTCCATCCTCCTTCAGGATGTTTTTCCTCTAAATATTAACTATCACAATAAATGAGGCACAGTATTCATTCACAAACTGGATGGAACTTGGATCTGCAATGCCATCATTGAGAGAAAGCAGTGGAGAGAGAAAACTACAGCAGCAACGAAGAACATGGAGATCCTGAAGCTCTGGTAACTTTTTTATTTTTATTTTTTAGATATATAGGTATTTATTTTTATTTTTTTTCTCCATGAACATTTTCATTATTACAATCATATAAACATAGACAGGGAATTAAATGTAACTTATACAGAACTGTTTTTAATTAAAACAATAATTGTACCTATTAGGTTCCCACTATCATCTTTTTTTAAGGGATTCTACAATATAATGACACAGTTGTTTGCAGATAACATTGATGTTACTCAGTATGTCATACAATTAGGTGATTGGTGCATTTTGCAAGTATCTATGTCCAAATTTTGAACAACCCAAGGTTCCCATAGTCCAGTTGGAGAAGCTTGTATGCACAGGCATGTTGATCAGTTAGGAGTCCAGACTATATTCCTGTAGTCTCATGATTCACCCCTATCTCTCTGCAGCCCTTGTAAATATTGTCTTGTGGGAGGTGATGCATATTAAAAACACAACATGAAAATGCATCAGAAAACTGACCTGATGGTGTAAATGGAGGGTGGGAGGGTCAAGGAGAGAGGACATGGGTCCTATAGTCTACTATTAATGTTATTTATTATGATTTAAATACTTGATTTAACTTAATTGTATCATATCAATAACTTTGGGATAAACATAAACAAATGTTCTCTATAACTTTTGTGTGTATAACAGTATCATCTTGTAACATCTTTTTTATCTGTAGGATAATTTAACTTAAGGAATTAAGTTTGTTTTCCCAAATTAACAACATACAGTAACCCAAAAAGCAGGACGCAAATTTGAGATTGAAATTTACACTTGATTCCTGCTAAAATAGGTATAAGGTACTACAACTGCCGCCTTTTTTGAGACCATGGTTCAAAAATAAGAAAGAAACTAAATAAAAAAGGGGATCAGTTTTACATATTAACTTTTTATTGTCTAAAATTTTCTTATTCTTTTTTTTAACATGTTTTTATTGATGCTTTTGTGCTTTCATACATCATTTTCCAATTCAGTTCAGGCATATTTCCCTTTTCCCTTCCCCCCCCACCCCCACCCACCACCCAGATCATGCAATTCTGCCATAACTGCCCTGCATCTTTTCTCTCAGTTTTTTTTTTCATTTTTTAGTTATAAGTGATAATCCGTGAGTACAAGCAATCCTTCATGCAAAACCAATGTTGCAGGCTGTTATGCCCAAAACCACCACCACACTCCTCAACGGGAATCGTTGCGGGGGGATGTATGTTCAATCAAAGTTGATCAATGAGTGTTCCAGACTACATTGCTGTAGTTTCAAACCCATTCACCCCAATCGCAGCCCTTACATTCTACCCACCCCCCTCTTCCTGCAGATTGCTCATTAGGCTTTTAGAAAAGGGGCACAGGTGGATAGAAGCAAAACAGTCACTCTCTCTGGAGCTGTTGTCTGGCTCGGTCAATTCTGGCTGTTTCCTTCATGGCTGACAGTTTGTCCAGAATAAACCTTTTGATCCTACTAATGAAGCAACAAGCAATTAGTATATAGTATTTAAAATAAAGTAATAAGTTATGGTAGGTTATTTGGTATAAGACACATATGTTTGGATGATATGTTAATCATGAATTACATTTTTTCCTGTTAATATGACTAGGGTCTTACTGTGCTGTATAACATCTCCAACCTGTAGAGGATGTAAGGCTTGTGGGCACTTAGCCATGGGTTATTGTTTTCCTCCAAGGGAGAGCTAATAGCCATTAGATTTGGGATATACAGGCATATGGCTGCCTCTGCTGCAATGGTATTTCCAAGCAGGTAGGTGTAGCTGGTGCTGAATTGGTGGAGTCTTTGTTTTGACTCAAGGAGACACCGTATTTGCCTTTATTGGTTTAGTGGCCTTTGGTAACACTCTTCCTGGGGTTCCAGAGGCCAGTCTGTACACTTGAATGTGTGTGTACTCAATACATCTTTCCCACGTTAACACATCAGGTCTTCGGCAGCAGGGCCTTATCGTCCCCTCTTCTTGCAGGTATCACCAGTTTACGAGGCAAGGAGCACCTTTACACTTTTGTGGGGCTTGGATCCCTGTGGCCAAAGATCTCCCTGAAGATAATAATCCATTGGCTGATGTCGAGCTCCTGTATTAATAGTTTTGCTTAAAGCATTAAGCTTAAGGACTTTAGTATAGCATTTGTGGTCTGAATCAGAGAACAATCCTTTTTCATTCATAGTGTGCTTATGTCGATTAGTCATACTCTAAAGAGGGCAGTTTTAATCAGTTTTATAAGAGATTACCTCTAAATAGCTTGTCTCCAATTACAGTTGGAGAGTGTACCTCATCACTCGTCATATGTCTCCTTGTTTCTGATGGGGCGGAGGGGAGGCAAAAAGTCTGCTCGTATCAAAACTATTGTGGCACCTAGAAGAAAGTTTCATAGGACGCATTATAAATTAGTTGTTACATGTAGGATCCACAGAGGGGTTTATGTTTATCCGGCAATCTGAGGCTTTTCTTCCTTTCAATGTTCATGAAGGGCAACCATTTCAGTTGGCACTTTCCTGGTACATCCTACTCAATTGAAAGCTGTACTTTGCTTTCTCAGCCATTAATTGTGACATTTTTGTCCCATGGAACCGCACAAATATTTTCCCGTAGTTATTTTTAAGGTTGAATTGCAAGGTGTTTGACAAAGGATTTCATGTCTATCTGTATCTCCCCCATTTTTTTTAACCCATGATCCAGAAGACATCTAGTCAAACTTATAATTTAATCTTAAACTAACTAGGGAAAAGTATTTGTATGTTCCACACGGTCAAAATATCACCAACTCAAAGGCTGAGAAGAAAGGATACAGCCTTCCATCTGTAGGTTAACCAAGAAAACCAGCAGAGAAGTTCGACCCATCTTAAACCTAAAAGGAAGAAAAGCCTCAGACTGCTACAGGCATCAACATCCCTGACCACCATGGGTGTAACAAATGTTTTAGTGAGTCCTAATGAACCTTAACCTTCTAGGTGCAGCACAGTTCAATATGAGAGACCTCTTACCCCTCTTTTCATAGAACAAAGAAAACATGGTGGTAATGGAAGTCATCCTCTAACTGTAAATTAGAGCTGACTGTTAAGAGAAGTACTCTATAAAACTGGTAAAACTGCTTCTTTAATTGAACTAATAACATAGGAATGTAAAAAGGATTATTTCTATTCAGAACAAATTAATATAAATCTCTTTAAGTGGTGCATATAAGCAAATATATTAAATACAGGAGAGCCTGATAAGCAATGGATTATTCTGCAAGGAATGTTGCCAGGGGACCAAGTCCCCCCCCCAAAAAGGTAAAGGCTTATTGACTGTAAACTGGGATACTCAGCAAGAAAAGAGGGTAAGGCCGCCTGCTGTCAATGACCTGAGTAACATGGGAAGGTTGTATGAGATCTCACTGCAAGTATAGAGTTGGTCTCTGAATACAAGAGGTGTAACAAGGCCATCAACAATAAGCAATTGGTTCCTTGAGTCAAGCAAGATCTCCACCAACATCAGCTACCTCACCCCTCACCTGCTTGGAGATACGGTGGCAGCAGTGGCACCATATGTCTGTAATCCCAATTAATTGCATTATAGCTCTCTCCTTGGAAAATAACTCAGTGATGTTGCCACAAGCTATACCCTCTAGTGATTAGAGTTTATAGCCACAGTAAGGCCTTGTATCTTTCTCAGGAAAAAAAAGTATCCATGGATTAACACACCACCAACATTTGTCTATACCAAAGTAACCTACCATAGAACTAGCAATGTTTAAATACTATATATCTAATCTTGTGCTTCATTAGTAGGATTGAAAGTTATCCCTGGCAAATCGGTCAGCCCTGAAAGGAAAGAGCCAGAACTGATCAGAGTCCAAAACAACATCACCAGACAAAGTAGAGTTGTGCTTCTCTCCACCTGTCCCATTTCTAGCCTAAGGAACAATCTGAGGAAGAGGGGAGTGGTAGAATGTAAGGCTGCGTTGGGGTGAATGGTAAACTATTACAATATAGTCTGGACACTTATTTTGATCACTTGATTGAACATTCAGCCCCTCCAGCTGGATGGTGGGAACCTTGGGCTGTGGTGGTTGGGGCACAACTGCTTGCAAATGTTTTATATGAAGGACTTGTACTACAAAAAAAAGGAGCTAGATACTGAAAAGTCTTTAAGCAGGTTTTCATGCTAGCCGTGGAAAGGCACTAAAGCTTGGAGGAGATGTCATTAAAATCCACTCTGTAAGATTTCAGTTTAAAGGTATACTTAAAAATAACAAATTTAACAGAGAGGTATTCAGTAGAAATTTTACAGAATCAAAGTAAACCCATAAGTTATGGACTTGATTTTCTGAAGTCATAGTCCAGTCATATAGCTTAAAGAGATAAGTGTATATGTTGGGTAAAATTTATTTAGTCAGGTCTCACTCTGCCCAAGCTTTATGCACTATTAAGGATATTTTAAGGCTTAGTGAAGTTGTTTAGATTAGTTAAATTTGGTTGTAGGCTTGTGGTGAAATGGTAATACATTGAAATATTGGGAATCAAAAGGTTAATTGTTTTATTTATAATTTGTATTGAACTTCCAAAAAATTTGGGTTAAGGTACAGAATGTCTCCTTTATTTTCTGAATTATACACATCACATTGTAACACTTTCTTTTACTTGTAGGACAATTTAAGGAACTAAGCTTAAATTTCCTTCACAAATAAGTAGCATACAGTCAATGAGAACAGTTTGGAATTTAATGAAAATAAATTTGCTTCCTCCGTTTATGGCTATGTTTAATACAATTTAGGCATCATACTAGGTCAAACATAAAATAAAAACAAAAACAATAAAAAAAAAAAGAGGAGGTGGGAGGTGGGTTAGTATCATTTCTGGGTACAAATGGAAAACCGGAATCGAAGCGGAGGGATGTTCCCAACCTATGTAAATTTTCAATTTTTGAGATCTTGAAATAACAATGGGAGAGAATTTTATGTTCCCACAGGTAAAAATTCAATTAACTGAAAGACAATTTTGGCTGTGCAGGATGGACTGGGAAATGCCAGCAGAGAGGTTGACCCATCTGAACATTAAAGAACCTCAGACTGCCTGAGTCACAGACACTGAGACTCTCTGAATTCTATTGGGGTGTACTGTTTATAATGGCCCTAATGAAGTTTCCTTCCAGATGCTGAGAAACCTTCCTACCTCTCCCCTTTATAGGAAAAAGACAAGATGGTACTGAAATATTCCCTAACTGTAAATTAGAGCCAACTGTTATAGTGGTAATTTCTTATAAAACAGTAGACTACTTTTTTTAATTGACTGATAGACATAGGAACTGTGAAAGGATAATTCTCTATCAGAGCCAAACAATAGTAAAGCCTATAAGCTGTGTAATTAAGCAAAATATATTTGTAAGGACAGCGCGACAGCAATGAGTTATTCTGCCTAGGGGTGTTGGCTAGAGAGCACCCCCCCCCAAAAAAAAATTATAAAGGCGGCCCTATAAGTAGTAAAGGCAAAGGAAAGGCAGTAAGCCCGGTGTGTTGAATACGGTGTGAGCATAAAAAATGTTATGAGATGTCACTTGCTAGCGACAACTGGCCTCTGAAATGCCAGAGAGCAGTTACCAAAGTCCATAAAGCATACAGCAAAATATGTGGTCTCCCCTGAGACAGCAAGACTCCTCCGTCAGTATCAGCTACACCTCAACTGCCTGGAGATACTGGTGCACCAGTGGTAGCAGGTGGTCCTATATATATCCCAAATCTAATTGGCTATTAGATCTCTCCTTGGAGAATAACTCACGCATGATGCCACAACGTATGTTCCTAGTGGTTAGGTGAATGTATAAGCCACAATAAGAACTTGTCAACCCTTTATAGAGAAACCACATTTGCGGATTAGCATACCATCAAGCATCTGTGTCTATGCTCATAAGCTTAGCTTGACATAAATAATTAGTAGCTGCTTAAATATCTGTACATCCAGTTGCTTGTGCTTTGTTATATGACTAAAAAGGTATCACTGAAAGCTGTCCCCAGTGAAGGGAAACAACCTGAACAACTAGAGTTCCAAAATGACAACTCCAAAGAAATAACTGTTTTCTTCTCACCACACTTGTGCCCCTTTCCCAAAGTCTAGGGAAAAATTGTGCAGAAGAGGAGGCATGTTAGAATGTAAGGGCTGTGGAGAGATGGGGTGAATCATGAGACATGCAATATAAGACTGGACTCCATAATTGATCAACATGCCTGTGCTACAAGCTTCACCAATTGGACCTATGGGACGTTGGGTTGTTCAAAAATTGGATATAGATACTTGCAAAATGCACAATTACCTAATTGTATAGCAAACTGAGTAACATCAATGTTATGTAACAACCAACTGTATGTATAGTATATTTGAATCCCTATAAAAAAATAAAAACTGGCTGTCTGTTTCCTAGCTTCCAAATACAGAAATGTTTTATAAATAATCCCCCAAAATGCTAAGTACGCCTCCTGAAGTTAATGATACATATATTCAAATTATCAAATACAAACCTTATATGTTCATAGATTTTCTAGATAAATTATTTTATTTAGAAATATTTTCTATGAGTTCGAAAACAAATATTTCATTTGAACTTCATATTTAATTCAAATCGTACTGCTTTAGATCTGAAGCACCTGAACTATATCTATCTGTGATTTTTCTGCATGAGAGAAAATTGGGCACAAGTCATTTAAGTGATGTAAAACTCAAAAGCTTCTGTACATCAAAAGAAACAATAAAGGAAGTAAAGAGAAAACCCACTGAGTGGGAAGAAACCTTTACTGCAGATACATCTGACAAAGCATTAATTTCCAGAGTATACAAACTACTCAAAAAACAAAGAAAAAAGAAAACAAATGAATCAATCAAAAGATGGAGCAAAGAGCTGAATAGAGACTTCACAGAGGAGGAACTAGAGATGGCTGAGAAACATCTTAAAAACTGTTCAGTGTCACTAATAATTATGGAAATGCAAATTAAGACCACTCTAAGATATCACCTCACTCCGATAAGACTGGCCAGGATCAAGAAAACAAATGATACCAAGTGCTGGAGAGGTTGTGGGGAAAGGGGAACACTCATCCATTGCTGTTGGGAATATAAACTTGTACAGCCACTATGGAAAGCAGTGTGGAGAACCCTTGGAAGACTCAAAATGAGCTTGCCATTTGACCCAGTCATACCACTCCTAGGTATATACCCACAAGACTCATCTTACTGAAGAAATACATGCACAGCTATATTTTTGCAGCTCTGTTCACAGTAGCAAAAAGCTGGAACCAACCCAAATGCCCCTCAACTGATGAGTGGATAGAAAAATGTGGTACATGTACACAATGGAGTTCTATGCAGCAATAAAGAAAGATGATATCATGAACTTTGCAGGTAAATGGATGGAGGTGGAGGATATTATATTAAGTGAAGTAACACAATCACAGAAAAACAAACGACGAATGGTATCCCTCATATGTGGATGCTAGCATCAATAACCCAGCTCTGGTAACTTTAATCATCACTTCCAGTTTCATTTTGCTCCTAAGTAGTGTAGCATATGCTGGAGAGAAGAGATCCAAGAAAAACTAGGAGAGGAAAATTATCCTGATGAAATGAGAAGTTCTGTGAATCGATCCAAAGGAGAATAGTGAGATTTGGTGACACTGAGTGGGGGAAATGCTTGAGGACTATGAAGAAAGAGGAAAGCTAACACTGCCCAGCCGTCCTCAGGGTTATCCTGACAGTACATCTGTAAGAATGTGGCAGGAAATTGGGTCTGCCAGTGTGCGTGTGTGCGTGTGTGCGTGTGTGTGTGTGTGTGTGTGTGTCTGTATGTGTGTGTGTGTGTGTGTGTGTGTGTTTGTGTTAGAAAAAGTGAGAAAGAATGACAGAGAGATTTATAATTTTTTAGTTGTAGTTGTGTGTCTGCTTATGTGGGGTTTGAATCGGTGCTGGAAATAGGATTTTTTTATATTTTGGGCTCTAGGGTAACTTTTAAAAATACAATTCTAGCTGGGTGTGGTGGCACACACCTTTAATCCTAGCACTTGAGAGGCAGAGACAGGCAGATCTTTGTGAGTTCAAGGCCAGCCTGGTCTACAGAGATAGTTCTGTCTCTGTCTCAAAAAGACCAAAAAAGAAAAAAAAAGAAAAGAAAAATGCAATTCTAGCACAAATATCTTTACAAGGAAATACTTTATTTTTCATTTTATGCAGCAGGGATAAATGCTAGTGGGAAAAAAAAAGCTGTGTTTAGATATTTCACTAAAATTTTACCAAAAACATTTCAATAAACTTCCTTTTTCTGTCATCTTGGAATTTCTTTATAGCAGAATTAAATTCTTTTTGTCAAGGAAGATCTCTGGCTTGGAATAAGATTGTCCCTGTGAGACTGCAGTATTAATCAATGCCATGCATTAAAGTGTTAAGTAACATTTTAAACACGATCCTTGGATTCCAGCTTTATGTGACAATCCATCTTCTTTAGAGAAAAACTTGCTCAGTATTACATCTGGAATTCAATCTCAGAATCTTCATTTAATTGGGGATTAACTTAAGACTCTTATTCTTTTTATTATTATTATTTTTTAATTTATTTTTGTATGTGTATGAATGTACTGTCTGCATGTAGGTCTGTGCACTCGTGTCGTGCAATGCTGCGGAGGTCAGAAGAGGGTCTCGGATTCCCCTGGAACTGGAGTTATAGACGGTTTTCATCCGCCATGTGGGTACTGGGGATTGAACCTGGGTCCTCTGCAAGAGTAGTCAGTGCTCTTAACTGCTAGGCTATCTCTCCAGCCCAAGACTCTTATTCTTTAGATTTTTCTTCTGCCCTTTCTAACATACAGTATGCTTGAGATATGTCATAGGAAATTAAACTTATTTCTCAAGTATTCAAAAAAATTTAATCAGATAACAAATCAAGGAACTTAACAGTCAGGAGAACATAATTTGGCAATATAGATTCAATGTGATGTCAACCAAAAGCACAGAATAAAAAAATAGAATTTGGTGAGGTGTTTCTAAAATTTTTATATGGATGAAAACAAAGAACAACTGGAACACTACAGAAAAACAACAACAACAAAATCTGCTCTACTAGAGATACAGATTAATGTATCTTAAATATTTAGTATCTGTAGCTTCAATGGAAGCATAAGAAAACAATCAAGAACAAAAAACTCAAGCATATCAGCAACACATCTTTGGTCTCTTGATTTGAAAAAGGAAATATTACAGAGAAACACTTTTCTAAAAGTTGTGGGTAATTTTAATAACTATCTACACAAGATTAGATAGGAGATTATCCTTATTTAGAATAGAGATTTTTTTTAGGACATTAAAAATTCTATCCATAATAGGCAAGTCACATATTATTAAATTTATCAGTTATAAAATGGCAAGCCAGGGCAATGCTAGAGACATGGCTCAGTGGTTAAGAGTGCTGCCTGCTCTTGTAGAAGACCCAGGCTTGAATCCCAGCACCATCAGGGCAGCTACCAACTGTCAGTAACTCCTGCTTCAGGGGATCTAACTCTGTCTTCTGGCTACTGCCTGCACTACACGTTACAGGTACACTTATATACATGCTAGCAATATACCCACACACTTTAAGTAAGTAAGTAAGTAAGTAAGTAAATAAATAAATAAATAAATAAATAATAAATAAAGCAAGCAGGAAAGAAAATGTATTCAGAATATATAAATAACTCCTACTAAATAATATAAAAGTGGCAACTACCAGTAGGAAAATGAGTGCTTAGTATATTCAAGTAGCTAAGAAACACCAAAAGTACTTGCTAATGACACAGGGCATGAAATTAAAATACAGTAAAGGAGCACTCTATTCTTTCAGGGATAAGAATTAAAAAAAAAAAAAAACTAACCCATATCCCCAAACATACAGAACAAGCTGATGACTGGAGCGGAGAAAAAAAAAAAAATAAATTTATTTTTATTAATTATTTATTTTTTATTGATGCTTTGTGTATTTCATACACATTTTCCAATTCAAGTTCAGGCATATTTCCCCTTCCCTTCCGCCCATCCCATACCCCACCCCATCCAAGATCATGCATTCTGCCCATAACTGTCCTGCATCTTTCTCTCAGTTTTGTTTTCCATTTTTTGCAATAGTGTAATTTATGAGTACAAGCATCCTTCATGTAAAACCAATTTGCAAGCAGTTGTGTCCAAATCCACACAGCCCCTTTGTCCCACCATCCAGCAGGGGGGGCTTTTATGTACAATCAAGTTGATCAAATGAGTGTCCAGGCTATATTGCTGTAGGTTCACCATTCACCCCAGCCCCCTGTCACCATTCCTCTTCAATATAGTGCTGGAAACCCTTGCTAGGGCAATAAGGCAAGAAAAGGAAATTAAAGGAGTTCTAATTGGAAAAGAGGAAGTCAAGCTATCCCTTTTTGCTGATGATATGATTGTCTACCTAAGGGTTGCTAAGACTCACCAGCAGAAACTCCTAGAAACCATTAAGAGCTTCGGTAAAGTGGCAGGATACAAAATAAATCTAGAAAAATCAGGAGCCTTTCTTTACCAACAACAAGCAACTGAAGAAGGACTACAAGGAAACTTCCCACTCACAATAGCTCAAAAAACAATAAAATACCTAGGAACAAGCCTAACCAAAAGACACCAAGGATTTTACAACAAAAACTTTAAACCCCTGAAAAAGGAAATTGAGGAAGACCTCAGAAGATGGAAAAACCTCCCATGCTCATTGGATTGGGAAAATAAATATAGTAAAAATGTCCCATCATTACCCAACTAGTGTACAGATTTAATGCAATCCCAATGAAAATCCCAAGAGTTTCTTCACAGGCTTGGAAAAAAAAAATCCTCAATTTCATTTGGAAAAACAAAAGACCCCAATAAAAAAAATTCCTCAATTTCATTTGGAAAACAAAGACAGCGGAATAGCCAAAGCAACCAAAACGAAAAGAGCAATACAGGGGGGATCGCTATACAGACATCAAACTAACTAACAGGGCTATAGTCATAAAAACAGCCTGGTACTGGCACAAAAACAGACCAGTTACCAATGGAAAATAAAACTGAAGATCCAAACCTGAGCTCTTACCCATTTCAACCACCTCATATTTGACAAGGGGGCCAAGAAGACACAGTGGAGAAAAGACAGCATCTTCAGTAAGTGGTGTTGGCAAAACTGGATCACCACTTGCAGAAGAATGAAATTAAACCCCTACCTATCACCCTGTATTTTTATTATTTTTAAGCTAGCATACAATATATTATTTATCATTATAGCAGATTTGGTAGTAGTAGTAAGATCACTTTCCACTTTATTGCCCTTCCCTTGCTATGTCTATATCTGTGATCTCTCTTAATTATCTATTTCCTCTGTCTCTTTTCCTCTTTCATGTCCTATATGTACTTTTTCCCACCTCACTTCTTGTCCTTCTTCACCCCTTTTTTTTTTTTTACACTTTTTTTGATCTCCTTTCTAGTTTTTTGAACTCTCCTTTTTAGGGAAATAGACATTGTATAGGGCTCTTCAAATATTTAACTAAATAACCAACAGAATAACCAAAAGAAATACGTTCAAGATTCCAAAATATGTTCATAAGATGTTTCTGAATAACACCACTTATAAGAGCAATGTGCTAATTACTTTTCCAAACAAATACCCAAGAAATGTGATATCAGGAAGGAATTATTATTTTGCCTGTAGTGCCATGTGGTTCAGTCCATGCTCAGTTGGTATCACACACTTGAACAGAACATCACACTCCAGCACTGTGGTAGAGGAACATTGTTCACTTAATGGTGGAAAGAAAGCAGAGAAAGACAGAAAGGATCCACTCAACTGAGCCTCCAGAACATCCCATGATAACATCACCAGAGTTTGGTTGGGACATGTCACATTCAAACTATAAGAAGTACTAAATTTTAAATAACATCAAATATTCATCAAAGATACATATGTGTGTACTATCATGTGAGGGAACTACAATCAATGAATATAGTATAATTCTAATTCAAGAAATTCAGTGTAAATTATATGTTTATTATTCAGAACTTCACACATCCTATTCACACTTCAACTTTTATAGTTTACAAAGGCTCATTTTTCTGTTTTGTGTTCTACGCTTAACTTACAAAGTTTGCAAGGCAAAGTTTTTGTCACTATGGCTACAATTTAAAATAGTTCTTAGATATTTTAATTTTATGGATCAATGAGCTATAAAATAAAATTAGAATTTAGAAGAGATTGTCAATAAGACAACATTATTTTGTCAAATAAAGATGAAATGCAAACTAATATATTGGAATACATCTTTTTTAAACAATTTTTAAGACAGTTTTTAAACACAAGAATAGAATAGCGTAATCTCAAGTTAGGATTGTTTATTACATTGAATAAATACACCTTATGAACACTGTATTTTTTCTTATCTTATTGTTTCATATATATCATGGTTAATCTTTATTGGTTCTGGAATTAACTAAGAAACATAAGTCTGGGCAAGACTATGAGGGTCTTTACAGATAAGACCATGTACCAGAATGGGAGGCACCTTGGAGAAGAAGCCCAGATACAAAGTGGTTTTAGGAGAGAGCAGTGCTGCTTCTTGTCTGCCTTCTCTCTTTGCTGGTGTTCCACTGCAGTTGCTGCTGCTGGCATTTTTGACTGATACCAGAGCCCCATGTTTTCAGTTTGCCAAAGTGGAATAAAAACTAAAGGAACTTCGAGGCTTTTACCATCAGAATCGACTGCTGCAACATTCTGCTCTGTGGACTGAGTAGCTACAATTTCTCAGTTTGTCCAGTGTGCAGATTACCAGCCCCTATTTTGTAAGTTGATCAAATAAATTAGATTTATAATATTGTATTGGTTCTGCTCTTATAAAGAACCCCAACTAACACAACAAATCTTTGAACACTGCTTTTGGAAGAAGCTATGTATGTTCTATGGTCATAACCATTCAGTGTGTTTGCATTGGTATGTACCAGACCACATTCTCAAAGATAGCCAGAATGGCCGGGTGTGGTGGTGCACGCCTTTAATCCTAGCACTTGGGAGGCAGAGGCAGGTGGATCTCTGTAAGTTCAAGGCCAGCCTGGTCTACAAAGTGAGCTCCAGGCCAGCTGAGACTAAAGGGAGACCCTGTCTCAAAAAGACCAAAAAAAAAAAAAAAAAAAGCCAGAATGAAGAGAAATCTGGCATTCTGGTAGATCTGAGTTTCCTTTGGACATTGCTAGAACAATATAATGACAGTTTTGGAATGGGATCCTGTAGTCTTCCTTACGTATGATTAGTTATATTTATTCTTAATAGTAACACCTCTGAGTCATTAATACAATTCTAAATGCCATTGTATCCTGAATTTATACCTATAAATAGCAAACGATGAAATTAGCTAAGAGTGCCTCAGCTTGGAGAGAACACTACCTCAAACTATCTATCTATGAAAGAATTTGGATCTTGCTGAAAATAATTATTTAGTATTCGAACATGCAATGTGTTTTTATCACATTCACCCATCATGTCCTCCAGATACTTCAACTAATCTAAAAGGTAAATGCCCCTAGGATCCTACTGGGAGGGTAGAACCTTGAAATTTGGAGCCTGACTGGAATGCTTTGAAACAAGATGGGGAAACTGTGATCCTTCTGATCCTCCCTTTTGCTTCCAACTAGTGGGGTGAATGGTTACACTCCATCATTCTTGGCACCAGGAGGCACTGTCATGCCACAGTACCCCCAAACTGCATGGCCAACCCAGACATGGGCTGGATCTCCATAACTGTAATCACAAATAAACTTTTTCTCTCTGATTTTATTGTCTCAGATATTGGTACAGTAGAGGAGAGCTGACCAACAAAAGCTGTGTTTGCTTACTTTCATGAACATATTGTTAAAATTATTTTATTGCCAATCAAAAACCGATGGTGAACAGATCCTGTAGTACACACAGATACCAGAAACTGAAGAGGAGCCCAACAGGATTTCCCTCCACTCACTTTTTTCTTTCTTTCTTTTTTTTTTTTTTTTTTTTTTTTTTTTTTGGTCTATTTGAGACAGGGTCTCCCCTGTAGCCCCAGCTGTCTGGAACTCACTCTGTAGAACCAAGCTGGCCTTGAACTCACAAAGGATCCGCCTGCCTGCCCTAAGTTGCGTAGGATTAAAGGCGTGCGCCACCACGCCTGGCTCCCTCCACTCACTTTTAAGCTTAAGCTTCACCATGTTAGCATTTCATATGTCCTATTGCTTCTCCTGTTTCTACCACTTACTGAGAGTGAGTACATTTTCCAGTGCTAATTACCTGTCATTCTTTTTGATTAGCGAAGTTTCTAAAGACAAAAGTAAACATAGTTTTGGCTACTGCATTTTTTTCTTAGCTTTTGTCTGGCTAAATGCCAACAGAAATTCTCCAATTATCATCTTTCAAAATGATGCAGGAGTACTTTGGTTTCTGCCAAAATCAACACGAGAACAGGGCACAACACTTTTTGTTTGGTATGATAAAGAAATAATACATTGCTGTTTCTCCTGGTCTGCACAGAAACTTTCATTTATGTGCTTTATCTCTCGCACGCTCAGCCAAATTTTACTCCTAAAGTAGACTTCAAGTCTCTTTTCATGTTTCATCTGATGCTTCCTTACTAATAAAATATGGGCACCGAAAGGCAGCTGGAGATTCTAATAAACAAATGACAGATTTGAGAGCATGTTTTCCCTAATTTTTAACCTTTCTTAAGTTATTTTGATTCATTGTGAATCTAACACTTCTGGCTAAGTGACAGGACTTCTGAAGAGCACATAAGAGGTAAATTTATAGTCTGTCTTATTAATCAATTCTACTCTATTCAAAAACATGCCCTATACATCCATAGGCAACAAAATTCATCACAAGTTGTGACTCTTCTGGTGAATGCTTTTTCCACAAAGTCATAGCTGGCATAATGGAGGACTGGAGTAGAGTGCTTAAACTGGGGTAGAGTATCTTCCTATTCATGGTTAAGACTTGCTCAGTGATGAAACATGAACATTTCTGACTTTCCAGTAACCTAGGGTCTTTATTTATATGCATAAAGTTTCTTTTTACATATTTCATATTTTCCCTTTAAACATACCTCACAAAATGGCTATATAGTTTAGCTTAGAGAGAATTTAAACTGTGGTCACTCATGTTTATAATACATCATTTCACATAAAATGATAATAATTCTGATAATAATATCTAATTAAACTCTCTACCTCTAGCAGACTTTATAATTCTCTTCTACTTCTTCTAATGCAGTATCTTTTAAAAATAGTTTATATTTTATGATGATTTATGATATTTAAAACCAATTTTAATATTTTATATTTAGACAATTCTATTGGCTTGGATGTAAATTCAATGAATTTCTTATACAGAGTCAGATTTTTCCACTGTGGATGCTGTTTCATGACTGTATTGAAATCGATGCTAACATATCAAACATAAATTTTGTTCCTGTTAGGAAGGATACACACTAGACAGGCAACAGTGGCATTGAAAATGCTTGCCTGGAATTAAGGGTGGGTTTTGTTGCATCTTAATGTGTGAGCTGGAAAAGCCAGCTTCTCAGTCCTTTGGCTTCTTCATTTATTGAATGAGACAATGATAGCAATGTTCCCATAAAGCTGTTGGGAAGACTAAGTGACTTTGTGGATGGAAAGTCTTATTGCAGTATCTGACGCACAGGTTCCCAATCTAAGATGTGCTTGAATTGTCATAAAATAGCTAGAACTCTGAGAGAATGAAATATATTTAGTGGCTTTTAGGAGAATGTATCCCTGTGGGTCTTAAGAATTAAGTGCAATGGAGTCTTAAGATATACGATTTAATTTCCAAGGGCTAGGCAGATGATGAAAGATGTGTGATGAAAACAAATTATTTTGCTTAGCTTAATTCCTTGGAGTAAGAACATTTTCAATTCTGTTTCTAAGAGATAGAATTATTTTACATTTGTGAAAGGTATTAATTGTACTATAATTGCTCAAAGTTCTTCTTTCATGTAAAAGGACCCCTCATCTGGTTAAAAATAAGTGCATAGGACCCCTTTCTGTCCCATGGCTAATCTCTTTTTACATATGAAACAAACCAAATAACTTTAAGATGGATAGATTATTTTAAGACAGGATAATTGAAAGTTTTTGAGCCCTCAGCCAAAATGTCATGTCAGGATCTGGAGGAATAGATCAGCAGATAAGAGAGCACCTCGGTTTGGGTCCCAGCACCAACATGATGGCTCTCATAACTGCCTATAGCTCCATGTCCAGAAGATCCAATGCTTTCTTCTTCTCCTCTGTGAACACTACACGTGTGGTGTACATGCATACATGCAGACAACACACATATATAACATAAGAAAGAATAAATCATTAAAAAAAGTCATTTCAGAAACTTAGCCACTGTAAACATAAGTCATCATCCCATCCAGTTCCTGCCAGCATCTTTACTCATTCTCATCAGATTTTCAGAAAAGGATTCATAGTCATATCTTATGGAGGAAACATTTGTCAGCCATCCCATTAATTCTGGACAATAGAAAAGCAAATTAATTTATACATTTCTGTGTCAATCCTTTTAGCATACTGCTGTTCCATTTTATTGAAGAATTTGGAGTCATAGCACTCAAAATAAAACAGATTTGATTTTCTTACATTAAGCTCAAGTACAAATTAACCCAAAGATAACATAAATTAGTAAGAAGACTGGACTTCACAGTCTTTATGTAAGATGCTATGGAAGATCCTCAGGTTCCTTTATGCTTCAAAAAGTTTCTAATAATGTCTCCTTGGGTACACTGAAATCTTAAGTACAAAATATGCACAGAGAAGCTGATGTCTAGATGTTATTCAGCCTAAAACTTTTGGTTATAATTGATACAAAATTATGTTTTGAATGTATAATTACCACTAACTGTAAAGTGAGTGACTTTCTTATAATTTGCAACACAAGTCTAGAAAAAAATCAGCCTGTTGTTTCTGAAATATCAAGCAAATAATTCCAATAATTTGTAAAACCATGGAATTAGAGCTGAAAATTGCAAAAAGAAGTCTATAAAATCTTGGAGAAATGGTCTCAGAATAAAGTACAATGTTAGAGTCACTAAAGTTACTTTTTTAAAATTTTATTTGATAGTCTGGTTTTCCATAATCTTTTCTGCAATATAACTTCTCAAAAAGGTTGAAATGAAGCAGACTTTAAGATCATATATCCCAGTTTTGATTTCTAAAATGATTCAGTACATATCTATTTAAAGTAAATAATTATTAAAGTCTAATTCTTGTAAATGTAGCATTGTTAGCTTGTACTTAGACATTTACAGTATTTCATTCAAGCTATATTTCTAGGAAAATGCATTTCTAAATAACTTGCTATGGAAATATGGTGACCTTGTCTATAATACACCAAATCCTACTTTAATGCTGAGCTATAATATCTATTACCAATGGACCCTCTGCAAGTATTTTATTTCATAAAGATTTAATTTTCCTATATCAGATTCTTTTAACCACTCATACAGAAATCTGTGCTTTAGGGTGAAAAGAATATTATTGAATGTCTAATTGTAGCCATAAGGCATAGAATTAATTTAAGATTCAAATGCTTTGGGGAGATATATAAATTATTTATGACATATATATATGCCAACTAATAATCAAGATTAGGATATGAAAATTGATTACAAAGCATTTCGTGGCTGCATTTCTACTCAGAGCATCAAAAACCTCTTTTGCTCTTTTTATGGATTTTTGTGTATTGGATACAATATTCAATCAGCATATATTGTAATTGTTGTAATATATGACATACATTTATCAATAAGGGAAATTTATTGTGTATATGCATACCTGAAATTTTTGGCATCTCTGTGTAAGTTGCACTCTGTCTTTCCTTCTAGTATTAAGTATTTCTTCCTTTATCTTTCTCTGTATTAGTCTATTAATTTCTTTCATGTCTATACCTTATACATTCTTATATTGATGATAGAACGGGGCAATAGGGAGAAAACAGAGATAGATAGGAGGATATATCAGCCTGGGACATGTTGCTTCTTCTCATCTTCTCTTCTGCAGCATCAGTCTTTCAAAATACTTTCTATAGTATATCTGGGAGTAGTTATATTCACTACTAACCTTCCTATACTTCATCTCATTTTTTCTGCTTATATTTAACTTTTTAAAAAAGACTTATAGAACTTAGAAAACTTATTCAACAACACTTAAACATGAGAAAAAACAGGAAATTGAATGAAAGAGAAAATTTGAATGAGGAAATAAAAATGAAGGTAAATATAACTTGTTAAAAATGCTATATATTTATTTGAAATAGACTATGATTTTGTTTCACTTTTCCTAACAATCATGTGAGGTGAGATATTGTTACTGAAAGATTAAGAGTTTTTTAATCATATACCAGGTTAGGCTGAAGAATATAAAAAGAAAAGTGAGTAAACTGGAAAAAGAGAAACAGAAGATTTTCTTGATATGCCTCCTTCCACATTTACCTCCCCTACACTTCCTCAATGTTTTCCAGGTGTTAGAGGCAGAACCAGTTTCATTCCCTCTGCTCACTCATTGTACATACAACTCCATCCTCACCCTATGCCCACTCAATGAATTATTAAGCTAAAATTGCAGTCAGTTATTATAATTTGAGCAATATATAAATATCTGTCTTCTCAGGCATCTATTCCTTTCTTTATTGTCTGCACACTAGGTTCCAGCACTCCAGTTTATCCTTACATCTAGATTACAGGGACCAGCAAGACGGGTCAATGAATAAAGGTGCTGGTGACCTGAGTTCAGTTCCCAGGCCCTGTGTAGTGGAAGCTGAGAATAAACTAACTCCGAAAAGTTCTTCTCTGGCTTCCACATGTGTGCTATGGCATGAACACAGTACATATATACACATACACAATCAAGCAATCAACCAACGAATCAATCAATCAATCAATCAAAATTTAAAGTCTAGATTGCAATTAAAATTTTCTAAATTTTATTTATTTATTTTTATTTCATTGTGTGTTTTGTGTGCATGTTGTGCACAACCCATGTTGTGCATCTAAGGAGGCCAGAAAAGCCTGGATTTTGAATTACAGACAGTTTTTAGCCATGATATGGGTGCTGGGAAGTGAACCCAGGTCCTCTCCAAGACTATACAGCCCCTAGACTGTATTTAAAAATATTTATTTGTATTTTATGTGTATATTTGTAAGTACACCATACCAATGCAGTGCTTACATGTGTCAGAAGACGTTATCAGACATCACTGAACTAGAATTATAGATGGCTGTCACCATGTGGGTATTGGGAAGCAATACACCCTTAGATTGCAACTTAAAAAATTCACATATTTATTGTCCATTTTTACTGCACATACCCCCACAGAGAGACACAGATACACACACATACACACACACACACACACACACACACACACACACTCACAATTAAAAATAAAAATGTATTTCTTTAAAAAATATGTGCCATGATCAAGTTGGATTCATTCCAGGAATGCAAAGATGGCTCAACACTGTAAGTGATAAGTCTAATTCTGAATGTAAAAATGTACAATTATTCAATGAACTTGTACTTGAAATAGAGATTAGTCATACAAAGTTATTTTGAGTTAAGACGGATGTTTTTCGGTCAGACTCTTAGTGTGAAGCCTAGATTGGTCCTAAACTAGCACTTCTACCTCTGCCTTCTGATTGCCGAGGTTAAAGCTATACACTAGCCTATCCATCCCACTTTTAATAATACACCACTTTTGTGGAGAATAGTTATAAGCAAAAGCCTAAGATGTGAAGTTCTGTTTTAACACATAGAAACTTGTAAAAAGATAAGGGCACTTTCTGTTGAATGTTTTACATGGTACTGCATGTGGATCTGGAGTGTAGCTTACCTAGATTTCAAAAAATATGTAAAAATATTATCAAACACAAGTATTATAAACTAATTATACTAAGAGAAAATAGTAATTAACAACAGTAGTCTTATGCTCATATTTGACCTAAAGCCATTCTTTTCCATTTCAAATGTAAGTTTTTACAATTGAATCAAAAGCAATACACTACACAGAATCATTTAGCAGGGTTGATTTTTGTCTAATGTAAAATTAAGATGTTTCTTTGGTTTATGACTCTTAATTGCTGTGTTCCTTTCCCTTTTGTTCTAATTCTCAATCCATTTTGCTAAACTTGTGTCCTTTCTACATCTTTGATCAGAATAGTCCTACTGTTGAATTGCAACTTGAGCCCTTTGATACTCTGAGAAGAAATGTTAATCTCTCCAGGAAATTCCTGAACTCTGATCTTTCAGGGTCATACTGAGTAGCAGTTTATTGCTTTGGAAAATGACCTGGTTCTTCTCCCTTCCTAACAAACTGTCAGATGATATCTGTATATTGACTCCAAATACAGGCATTCTAACCCACAGAGATCAGCAGTAGCAATTTTTTTCATTTAATATAATATTTTATTAGTTTTTTGAGAATTTTATATAATGTATTTTCATCATGTTCCCCCCTACTCCTCCCCCTAACTTTTTCCAGAGCCAATCTGCCTCTCCACTCTCTAAAACATGTTTTGGTAATTGATAGAAATCCTTCCAATGTGGACTGAGGACTGCTGAGATACTCAGCTTGTGAACTAAGCAGCTAATGGAAATTCAGCCTCCTCAGAATATGGACTGCCAGTGTCGGATTACCTCGGCAGTATCATGGAGGCCAATGCAAGGGGATCATGACATGATGTGTGCTTACTGGACTTCATTTAGGGGCACAATATTTAAAGCAGGAGCACATCAGGAAGGGTTTCCTTCTGCATAAGTTTTTTTGTAATATAATGTCTTAATCATAATCTGCCATCAAATATTTTAGGAATACCTTTAATGTTTAGATAGTATATTAACAGCATGCAGTAATTACATCATAGGTTCTCAAGCAGAGGCAGTCTATTGCAAGGTCCTTCTCTGCTGCCAGTTATCATAGGCTGTTTAAAGTTAGAAAGCTGAGTAGAAACACTGAACATTGTAGAAATGCACTTTACTCAGTAATACTTGAGTTGTTGCAATATCAGACTATCCATATAGTTGTTACAGAAAATCCTTAACTGTAATTGATGGTTTTTACCTTAATAGTGTACTGCCTGTATTTCTACCTCTAGTAATGGGCTTTATGTGCTAGATTTCAGTAACCATGAGCCTGGGCAAGTGCACAGTCTTTTTAATTATTATTATTTATTTTTGTATGTGTATCAATGTACTGTCTGCATGCAGGTTTGTGCACCCGTGTCGTGCAATGCCGCGGAGGTCAGAAGTGGGTGTTGGATTCCCCTGGAACTGGAGTTCTCCTGGAATTGGAGTTACACATGGTTCTTAGCCGCCATGTGGGTGCTGGGGATCGAACCCGGAGTTATAGAGGGTTATTCATTCCGCCACACTTGTGGGTACGGGATTACCTTGTCCTCTCAAGAGCAGCCAGTGCTTGCTTAACTGCTGAGCTATTCTTCCAGCCCCAATGACTCTTATTGCTTAGAATTTTTTCTTCTGCCCTTTCTTAACATACATTATGCTTGAATATGTCATTAGGAAATTTAAGACTTATTTCTCAAGTATTTGAAATAAATTTAATCAGATAACAAATCAAGGAACTTAACAGTCAGGAGAACATAATTTGGCAATATAGATTCAATGTGATGTCAACCAAAAGCACAGAAATAAAAAAATAGAATGTGTTGAGGTGTTCCTAAAATTTTATATGGATGAAAACAGAAGAAACAACGGAACACTACAGAAAAAACAACAACAATCAAAATCTTGCTCTATAGAAGATACAGATTAATGTATCTTAAATATTTAGTATCTGTAGCTTCAATGGAAGCATAAGAAAACAATCAAGAACAAAAAAACTCAAGCAATCAGCAACACATCTATGGTCTCTTTTGATTTGAAAAAAAGAACATAATTATCAAGGAAAACACTTTCTAAAAGTTGTGGTATTAATAAACTATCTACAACAAGATTAGTATAGGAATTATTCCTTATTTAGGGAATAGAGATTTTTGTAGACATATTAAATAAATCATCCAAATCAGGCACAGTCACATATATTAAATTATCAGTTATAAAAATTGGCAAGCCAGCAACTGCTGGAACATGGGCTCAGTGGTTAAGAAGTGCTGCCTCTCTTGTAGAAGACCCATGCTTGAATCCCAGCACCTATCAGGGCCAGCTACAACCTGTCAAGTAATTCCTGCTTCAGGGGATCTAACTCTGTCTTCTGGCTACTGCCTGCACTACACGTTACAGGTACACTTATATACATGCTTAGCAATATACCAACCCTTTAAGTAAAGTAAGTAAGTAAGTAAGTAAATAAAATAAATAAATAATATAAATTAATAAATAAAGCAATCAGGAAAGAAAATGTATTCAGAATATATAAATAACTCCTACTAAATAATATAAAAGTGGCAACTACCAGTAGGAAAATGAGTGCTTAGTATATTCAAGTAGCTAAGAAACACCAAAAGTACTTGCTAATGACACAGGGCATGAAATTAAAATACAGTAAAGGAGCACTCTATTCTTTACAGGAATAAGAAATTAAAAAAAAAAAAATAAAACTACCAGCACCAAACATAAGAACGCTGACTGCTGGTAGCTGGATGAATATACAATTAATTATCTTTTATTATAATTATGTTTCTTATTGATGCTTGTGCATTTCATTACATCATTTTCCAAATTAGGAAATTCAGGCATATTTCCCCTTCCACTGTCCCGTCCATCCACCCCACCCCATCTAGAATCATGTATTCTCCCATATCTGTCCTGCATCTTTCTTCTCAGTCTTTTTTTTTTTTTTTTTTTTTTTTTCTTGCTCCTTTTTTTTTTGAGTACAGCATCCTTCATGTAAAACCAATTCAAGCAGTTGAGTTCCAAACCCACACAGCTCTTGCGTCCCACCATCCAGCAGGGGGCTTTTGTATGTTCAATGAAGTTAATCAAATGAGTGTCCAGGCATATATGCGTAGATCACCATTCACCCCAGCCCCCTGATGCACCATTCCTCTTCATATAGTGCTTGAAACACCTGCATTTAGAGCAATTAAGACAAGAAAAGGAAATTAAAGAGTCTCTATTGGAAAAAGAGGAAGTCAAGCTATCCCATTTTGTTGATGATATGATTGCTCTATCGCTAAGGCTTGCTAAGAACTCCACCAGAAAACTCCTAGAAACCAATTAAGGGCTTCGGTAAAGTGGCAGGATACAAATAAATCTAGAAAAATCAGAAGCCTTTCTTACACCAAAACAAGCAACCTGAAGAATGGAATACAAGGAAACTTCCCACTCACAATAGGCTTCAAAAACAATTAAATACCTAGGAACAAGCCTAAAAACAGACACCAAAGATTTTCTACAACAAAAATCTTTTTAAAACCCCTGGAAAAAGGACAATGATGAAGACCGTCAGAAGAATGACAAACCTCCCATGCTCATGGATGGGAAATAAATGATAGTAAAAATGTCCCATCCTACCCAAAACTAGTGTACAGATTTTATGCAATCCCAATGAAAAAATCCCAGGAGTTTCTTCACAGCTTGAAAAAAAAATCCTCAATTCCATTTGGGAAAAACAAAAGACCCCGAATAAAAAAAATCCTCAATTTCATTTGGAAAAAACAAAGACCGGATAGCCCAAAGCAACCCATAAAACGAAAAGAAAGCAATTACAGGGGGATCGCGTATACTAGACATCCAAAACGTATACTACAGGGCTATAGTTCATAAAAACAGCCTAGTACTGCACAAAAACAGGACCAGTTGACCAATGGAAAAAAGCTGAAGATCCAAACCTCAGCTCATACAATTTCAGCTACTTGACATTTGACAAGGGGCCAAGAAGACACAGTGGAGAAAAGACAGCATCTTCAGTACATTGTGCTGACAAAACTGATCACCACTTGAGGAAGAATGAAATTAAACCCCTACCCTAATCACCCTTATTTTATTATTTTAAGCTAGCATACAATATATTATTTATCATTATAGCAGATTTGGTAGTAGTAGTAAGATCACTTTCCACTTTATTGCCCTTCCCTTGCTATGTCTATATCTGTGATCTCTCTTAATTATCTATTTCCTCTGTCTCTTTTCCTCTTTCATGTCCCATGTGACTTTCCCCACCTCCACTTCTTGTCCTTTCACCCTTTTTTTTTTTTTTTTACACTTTTTATTGATCTCCTTTCTAGTTTTTTTGAACTTCCTTTTTAGGGAAGATAGACATTGTATTATAGGGCTCTTCAAATATTTAACTAAATAACCAACAGAATAACCAAAAGAAATACGTTCAAGATTCCAAAATATGTTCATAAGATGTTTCTGAATAACACCACTTATAAGAGCAATGTGCTAATTACTTTTCCAAACAAATACCCAAGAAATGTGATATCAGGAAGGAATTATTATTTTGCCTGTAGTGCCATGTGGTTCAGTCCATGCTCAGTTGGTATCACACACTTGAACAGAACATCACACTCCAGCACTGTGGTAGAGGAACATTGTTCACTTAATGGTGGAAAGAAAGCAGAGAAAGACAGAAAGGATCCACTCAACTGAGCCTCCAGAACATCCCATGATAACATCACCAGAGTTTGGTTGGGACATGTCACATTCAAACTATAAGAAGTACTAAATTTTAAATAACATCAAATATTCATCAAAGATACATATGTGTGTACTATCATGTGAGGGAACTACAATCAATGAATATAGTATAATTCTAATTCAAGAAATTCAGTGTAAATTATATGTTTATTATTCAGAACTTCACACATCCTATTCACACTTCAACTTTTATAGTTTACAAAGGCTCATTTTTCTGTTTTGTGTTCTACGCTTAACTTACAAAGTTTGCAAGGCAAAGTTTTTGTCACTATGGCTACAATTTAAATAGTCTCTATATATTTTAATGTTTATGTATCAATGAGCTTATAAAATAAATTAGAATTTAGAAGAAGATTGTCATAAGACAACATATTTTGTCAAAATAGAAGATGAAATCGCAAGACTAAATATGAATACATCTTTTTAAAACAATTTTTTAAGACAGTTTTTAAACACAAGAATAGAATAGCGTAATCTCAAGTTAGGATTGTTTATTACATTGAATAAATACACCTTATGAACACTGTATTTTTTCTTATCTTATTTTCATTATATAGTTCTTGGTTAATCTTTATTGGTTCTGGAATTAACTAAGAAACATAAGTCTGGGCAAGACTATGAGGGTCTTTACAGATAAGACCATGTACCAGAATGGGAGGCACCTTGGAGAAGAAGCCCAGATACAAAGTGGTTTTAGGAGAGAGCAGTGCTGCTTCTTGTCTGCCTTCTCTCTTTGCTGGTGTTCCACTGCAGTTGCTGCTGCTGGCATTTTTGACTGATACCAGAGCCCCATGTTTTCAGTTTGCCAAAGTGGAATAAAAACTAAAGGAACTTCGAGGCTTTTACCATCAGAATCGACTGCTGCAACATTCTGCTCTGTGGACTGAGTAGCTACAATTTCTCAGTTTGTCCAGTGTGCAGATTACCAGCCCCTATTTTGTAAGTTGATCAAATAAATTAGATTTATAATATTGTATTGGTTCTGCTCTTATAAAGAACCCCAACTAACACAACAAATCTTTGAACACTGCTTTTGGAAGAAGCTATGTATGTTCTATGGTCATAACCATTCAGTGTGTTTGCATTGGTATGTACCAGACCACATTCTCAAAGACAGCCAGCATCGGCGGTGTGGTGTGCACGCCTTTATCCTAGCACTGGGAGCAGAGGCCAGGTGGATCTCTGAGTTAAAGGCCAGCGTGGCCTACAAACGTGAGCTTCCAGTGCCCAGTGAACTAAAGAGACCCTTTGTCTCAAAAAACCAAAAAAAAAAAAAAAAAAAAAAAAAAAGATAGCCAGAATGAAGGAAATCTGGCATTCTCGGTAGATCTGAGTTTCCTATTGGACATTGCTAGACCAATAAATGACAGTTTTGGAATGGAATCCCTGTAGTCTTCCTTATGTATGATTAGTTATATTTATTCTTAATAGTAACACCTCTGAGTCATTAATACAATTGTAAATGCCATTGTGTCCTGAATTTATACCTATAAATAGCAAATGATGAAATTAGCTAAGAGTGCCTCAGCTTGGAGAGAACACTACCTCAAACTATCTATCTATGAAAGAATTTGGATCTTGCTGAAAATAATTATTTAGTATTCGAACACTGCATGTGTTTTTATCCACATTACCATCATAGTCCTTCCAGATACTTCACACTAATCTAAAAGGTAAATGCCCCTAGGATCCTACTGGGAGGGTAGAACCTTGAAATTTGGAGCCTGACTGGAATGCTTTGAAACAAGATGGGGAAACTGTGATCCTTCTGATCCTCCCTTTTGCTTCCAACTAGTGGGGTGAATGGTTACACTCCATCATTCTTGGCACCAGGAGGCACTGTCATGCCACAGTACCCCCAAACTGCATGGCCAACCCAGACATGGGCTGGATCTCCATAACTGTAATCACAAATAAACTTTTTCTCTCTGATTTTATTGTCTCAGATATTGGTACAGTAGAGGAGAGCTGACCAACAAAAGCTGTGTTTGCTTACTTTCATGAACATATTGTTAAAATTATTTTATTGCCAATCAAAAACCGATGGTGAACAGATCCTGTAGTACACACAGAATTACCAGAAACGAAGAGAGCCCAACAGATTTCCCCCCACTCACTTTTTTCTTCTTCCTTTCTTTTTTTTTTTTTTTTTTGTCTATTTAGACATGTCTCCCCGTAGCCCCAGCTGTCCTGAACTCATACTGTGTAGACCAAGCTTGGCCTTGAACTCACAAAGGTCCGCCTGCCTCTGCTCCAGTTTGCTAGGTAGTAAAGGCTTTTGCCACCACGCCTGGCTCCCTCCACTCACTTTTAAGCTTAAGCTTCACCATGTTAGCATTTCATATGTCCTATTGCTTCTCCTGTTTCTACCACTTACTGAGAGTGAGTACATTTTCCAGTGCTAATTACCTGTCATTCTTTTTGATTAGCGAAGTTTCTAAAGACAAAAGTAAACATAGTTTTGGCTACTGCATTTTTCTTACCTTTTGTCTGGCTAAATGCCAACAGAAATTCTCCAATTATCATCTTTCAAAATGATGCAGGAGTACTTTGGTTTCTGCCAAAATCAACACGAGAACAGGGCACAACACTTTTTGTTTGGTATGATAAAGAAATAATACATTGCTGTTTCTCCTGGTCTGCACAGAAACTTTCATTTATGTGCTTTATCTCTCGCACGCTCAGCCAAATTTTACTCCTAAAGTAGACTTCAAGTCTCTTTTCATGTTTCATCTGATGCTTCCTTACTAATAAAATATGGGCACCGAAAGGCAGCTGGAGATTCTAATAAACAAATGACAGATTTGAGAGCATGTTTTCCCTAATTTTTAACCTTTCTTAAGTTATTTTGATTCATTGTGAATCTAACACTTCTGGCTAAGTGACAGGACTTCTGAAGAGCACATAAGAGGTAAATTTATAGTCGGTCTTATTAATCAATTCTACTCTATTCAAAAACATGCCCTATACATCCATAGGCAACAAAATTCATCACAAGTTGTGACTCTTCTGGTGAATGCTTTTTCCACAAAGTCATAGCTGGCATAATGGAGGACTGGAGTAGAGTGCTTAAACTGGGGTAGAGTATCTTCCTATTCATGGTTAAGACTTGCTCAGTGATGAAACATGAACATTTCTGACTTTCCAGTAACCTAGGGTCTTTATTTATATGCATAAAGTTCTTTTACATTTATTTCATATTTCTTCCCTTAAACATACCCTCACAAAATCTATAGTTACTTAGAGAGAATTTAACTGTGGTCACTCATGTTATAATACAATCATTTCACATAAAATGGATAAATAATTCTGTAGATAATATCTAATTAAACTTTCCTACCTCTCAGACTTATAATTCTTCTACTTTTCTAATGCCAGTATCTTTAAAAAGTTTATATTTTATGTATGATTTCATGATATTTAAACCAATTTAATATTTTTATATTTAGACAATCTATGGCTGGAATGTTAAATTCCAATGAACAAATTTCTGTATAAAGTCAATATTCCATGGATGGCTGTTCACGACTGTTATTAGGAAATCGATGCAACATATTCAACCATAAAATTTTTTCCTGTTAGGAAAGGAATACAACTAGACAGGCACATGCATTGAAAATGCTTGCCTGGAATTAAGGGTGGGTTTTGTTGCATCTTAATGTGTGAGCTGGAAAAGCCAGCTTCTCAGTCCTTTGGCTTCTTCATTTATTGAATGAGACAATGATAGCAATGTTCCCATAAAGCTGTTGGGAAGACTAAGTGACTTAGTGGATGGAAAGTCTTATTGCAGTATCTGACGCACAGGTTCCCAATCTAAGATGTGCTTGAATTGTCATAAAATAGCTAGAACTCTGAGAGAATGAAATATATTTAGTGGCTTTTAGGAGAATGTATCCCTGTGGGTCTTAAGAATTAAGTGCAATGGAGTCTTAAGATATACGATAATTTTCCAAGCTAGGCAGATTAAGATGTGTGATTTGAAAAAAATTATTTTGCTTAGCTTTTATTCCTCTTGAGTAAAGAACATTTTCAATGGTCTGTTGTCTAGAGATGGAATTTATTTTACAGTTTGTTGAAATGGATTAATTTCTATAATCTTGGCTCAAAGTTCTTCTTTCATGTAAAAGGACCCCTCATCTGGTTAAAAATAAGTGCATAGGACCCCTTTCTGTCCCATGGCTAATCTCTTTTTACATATGAAACAAACCAAATAACTTTAAGATGGATAGATTATTTTAAGACAGGGAGTAATTGAAAGTTTTTTGATCCCTCAGCCAAATGTCTATGCAGATCTTGGAGAATAGATCAGCAGATAAAGAGTAGCACCTCGGTTGGGTCCAGCACCAACATTGATGCCTCATAACTGCTAACTCCATGTCCAGAAGATATCAATCTTTTTCTTCTTTCCTCTGTGAACACTACACTGTGTTAGTTACATCATCATACAGAAACACACATATATACATAAGAAAGATTAAATCAATTAAAAAAAGTCATTTCAGAAACTTAGCCACTGTAAACATAAGTCATCATCCCATCCAGTTCCTGCCAGCATCTTTACTCATTCTCATCAGATTTTCAGAAAAGGATTCATAGTCATATCTTATGGAGGAAACATTTGTCAGCCATCCCATTAATTCTGGACAATAGAAAGCAAATTTTCATAATTTCGTGTCAATCCCTTTTAGCATATCTGCGTTCCCATTTATTGAAGAATTTGGAGTCATAGCACTCAAAATAAAACAGATTTGATTTTCTTACATTAAGCTCAAGTACAAATTAACCCAAAGATAACATAAATTAGTAAGAAGACTGGACTTCACAGTCTTTATGTAAGATGCTATGGAAGATCCTCAGGTTCCTTTATGCTTCAAAAAGTTTCTAATAATGTCTCCTTGGGTACACTGAAATCTTAAGTACAAAATATGCACAGAGAAGCTGATGTCTAGATGTTATTCAGCCTAAAACTTTTGGTTATAATTGATACAAAATTATGTTTTGAATGTATAATTACCACTAACTGTAAAGTGAGTGACTTTCTTATAATTTGCAACACAAGTCTAGAAAAAAATCAGCCTGTTGTTTCTGAAATATCAAGCAAATAATTCCAATAATTTGTAAAACCATGGAATTAGAGCTGAAAATTGCAAAAAGAAGTCTATAAAATCTTGGAGAAATGGTCTCAGAATAAAGTACAATGTTAGAGTCACTAAAGTACTTTTTTAAAATTTTATTGAATAGTCTGGTTTCCATAATCTTTCTGGCATAACTTCTCAAAAAAGGTTAAAATGGGAAGCAGACTTTTAAATCATATATCCCAGGTTTGATTTCTAAAATGATTCAGTACATATCTATTTAAAGTAAATAATTATTAAAGTCTAATTCTTGTAAATGTAGCATTGTTAGCTTGTACTTAGACATTTACAGTATTTCATTCAAGCTATATTTCTAGGAAAATGCATTTCTAAATAACTTGCTATGGAAATATGGTGACCTTGTCTATAATACACCAAATCCTACTTTAATGCTGAGCTATAATATCTATTACCAATGGACCCTCTGCAAGTATTTTATTTCATAAAGATTTAATTTTCCTATATCAGATTCTTTTAACCACTCATACAGAAATCTGTGCTTTAGGGTGAAAAGAATATTATTGAATGTCTAATTGTAGCCATAAGGCATAGAATTAATTTAAGATTCAAATGCTTTGGGGAGATATATAAATTATTTATGACATATATATATGCCAACTAATAATAAGGATTAGGATATGAAAATTGATTACAAAGCATTTCGTGGCTGCATTTCTACTCAGAGCATCAAAAACCTCTTTTTGCTCTTTTTATGGATTTTTGTATTTGGATACGATGATTCAATCAGCATTATACAGTAATTGTTATGTAATATATGACATACATATCAATAAGGGAAATTTATTTGTGTATATGCATACCCTGAATTTTTGGATCTCTGTGTAAGTGCACTCTGTCTTCCTTCTAGTATTATAGTATTTCTTCCTTTATTTCGTTAGTCTATTAATTTCTTTCATGTCTATACCTTATACATTCTTATATTGATGATAGAACGGGGCAATAGGGAGAAAACAGAGATAGATAGGAGGATATATCAGCCTGGGACATGTTGCTTCTTCTCATCTTCTCTTCTCAGCCAGTCGTTCAAAAATACTTTCTATAGTATATCTGGGAGTAGTTATATTCACTACTAACCTTCCTATACTTCATCTCATTTTTCTGCTGTATATTTAAACTTTTAAAAAGGACCTTATAGAACTTAGAAAAATTTATTCACAACACTTAACATGATGAAAAAAACAGGAAAATGAATGAAAGAGAAAATGTGAAATGAGGAAAAAAATGATAATATAACTTGTTAAAAATGCTATATATTTATTTGAAATAGACTATGATTTTGTTTCACTTTTCCTAACAATCATGTGAGGTGAGATATTGTTACTGAAAGATTAAGAGTTTTTTAATCATATACCAGGTTAGGCTGAAGAATATTAAAAAGAAAAGTGTTATAACTGGAAAAAGAGAAACAGGAAGATTTTTTATATGCCTCCTTTCAATTTACCTCCCCTACACTTCCTCAATGTTTTCCAGGTGTTAGAGGCAGAACCAGTTTCATTCCCTCTGCTCACTCATTGTACATACAACTCCATCCTCACCCTATGCCCACTCAATGAATTATTAAGCTAAAATTGCAGTCAGTTATTATAATTTGAGCAATATATAAATATCTGTCTTCTCAGGCATCTATTCCTTTCTTTATTGTCTGCACACTAGGTTCCAGCACTCCAGTTTATCCTTACATCTAGACTACAGGGACCAGCAAGACGGGTCAAGAATAAGGTGACTGGTGACCTTGAGTTCAGTTCCCAGGCCCTGTGTAGTGGAAGCTGAGAATAAACTAACTCCGAAAAGTTCTTCTCTGGCTTCCACATGGTGTGCCTAGCTGAACACCAGTTACATATATAACATTTACACGATCAGCAACAACCAACCAATCATCATTCAAGTTATTTCTGTATGTGTATGAATGTACTGTCTGCATGCAAGTCTGTGCACCCGTGTCGTGCAACGCCGCGGAGTTCAGAAGAGGGTCTCGGATTCCCCTGGAACTGGAGTTCTCCTGGAATTGGAGTTTCAGACGGTTCTCAGCCGCCATGTGGGTGCTGGGGATCGAACCCGGGTCCTCTGTAAGAGCGGCGCTCTTAACCGCTAGGCTATCTCTCCAGCCCAGCAGTCAGCGCTCTTAACCGCTAGGCCATCTCTCCAGCCCCTGATTTTATGTACTTGTATCTATCAATAAACATTGTGGAAAAAAAAGAAATTACTAAGATAATGATTGATGTGCTGATTAAAAGACAAAAATCAGAGGACCCGGGTTCGATCCCCAGCACCCACATGGCGGCTGAGAACTGTCTGTAACTCCAATTTCAGGAGAACTCCAGTTCCAGGGGAATCCGAGACTGACTTCTGACCTCCGCGGCATCGCACGACACGGGTGCACAGACCTGCATGCAGACAGTACATTCATACACAAACAAAAAATAAATAAAATTTTAAAAAAATAAAAAAAAGACAAAAATCAATGTCCATTAAGTTTCTTTTCAAAATATGAATGAGAAATCCTCTTTTCTAAATGTTTTGTTTTTATTTTTAGAGACCCAGTCTCAATATGTAGCTCTGCTGGCCTGGAATTCTCTATGTAGACTAGGCTGGCCTCTATAGGCTGGAGAGATGGCTGAGTAGTTAGGAGCACTTGCTGCCTTGCTGAGGACCAAAGTTCATTTCCCAGCACCCATGATGAGTAGCTAAAATTGCCTGTAACAAAAGCTCCAGGACATCCAAAGCTCTCTTTTGGCTTCCATGGCCACTTGCACTAATATGTATATATCTACAGTAGTATATTTTTTATGCTTTCTCTTTCTGGGAATTATCCTCACTGGGAAGGGAAAGAATTTGTACATGTGATCGTAATGACTTAAAAGTTCTAGATATTTTTCCTCAAAATTTCCACATATACTTATTCAAATAGAATGTTTTGTTTCTTTAGATTGCTATTCTAGAAAGATAAAAATTTTCAGAAAATTCTTTCAATCCTTATGTTTGACAGGACGTATTATATTATCTTAAAATTGTAGAATGATTCCTGTACAATTTGTCATTTGTATAGAGATAATGTTAAAAAGATACCTTGCAATGTCCATTTTAAAAGAATCAAATAGAATGAAAGAGGCAATTCAAGAAGTTTACATTTTTTCTAATGAAGTTTAGTGACCTAAAATGAAAATTATTTCCTGAGGTTGAGGGGAAATTTATAGAGAATTCCACAAGTGTGTTAAGAATGCATTTTAACTTCCACCTGTGATACAAAGGTGCTTACTGTTTTCTGCCTCAATTTTTCCTCAAAGGCACATACTTATAGATCCCATTATGGCCTCAACTGTCAAAGCACATCTGTCTATGTAAATTAGAATGACAATGTCCCGTGGACAGAAAGCAAATTTTGAACCTTAATACTATATCCCATTTACCCAGAACCTCAAAAAGTCACTTTCCAAATAATGTTAAATTAGAAAACTAAAGTTAGAATTAGTACCTAAATATTTAAAATACTTAAACATGTTGTGGGTACATAATTTTAGTGTGTTTTACTTCTAGTAAATTGTTTACTTCCTTGTGCATTTTAATTTATTTTTAATTTATCAATGAGTTGAATATAGTCAATTAATCTAATAAGATATACTATTGTTGGATATTTTAGGTCCCATAATTAGAATTTATCTAATATGTCTGTTATCAAATAAAATGAATCATATACTTTAAATATTAATTTCCCCTGTTGTATGCAAAAACTTTAATGTTATAAAGACATATTAATATGATATTGTATATTTTGTAAAATGCACATATGTTAATATATATGTATATACAACTATGCAATATGCACTATGTTTACAAATTGAATTAAAATTGAACTCAGGTGAAACTGAAACTCAAGAGAGAGAATCATCTGGCTTTTCTTCAGAAACAGTTGCCTGATGAAACAGCTTCCTTCAGCACTTAGCACTGGTACTTGATTATTAATGAAACCCTAATAAAATAAAACTGCTCAACTGTCAGATTATTTAGCAGCTCATAATGACAAAGTCCTGCTTTCCTTGGACCTAATCAGTAACTAATGTCGATGGAAACCTGTGTTGAGTGAAAAATCTTAAGGTAGACTGATTTGAAAACTCAATGATGTTTAAGCTTAACAATATGAGTCAATACAATCAACTAAAACAATCTCTGTTTTACACAGTTAGTTCTATTATTAAAGTTCTTCTAAGTTTTTTCTTTTTAAAAAATTACTATTATTAAACATTTTCCATAGGTCATACATAATTTCTCAATCGAATCTAGAGTCTCTTCCCTTTCCATGCCCCCTAACCCACCCCAGTCCCTGGACTCTGCCATACATGTCCTGCATCTTGTTCCGAGTTTTTCCAGAGTTTTTTTTCCACTTCTTTTGTTGTTGTTCTCTCTAACTTATATTGTCACATTATATATACACATGTATATGTATATATATACACACACACAAATACATACATACATACATACATACACATATCACTTGAATTGGAGGATATTTTTTCCCTAACAGATGTCATCTTTTCCTTAAGGAAGTGCTCGAAGGTTCCTCCTTGGCAAGCCCAAACAACCATCACTCCTGTACTTTTGCTCCACATTGGGGTCTTTCCCTCCATGGTCCCCAAAATGAAGTCCAGTAAGCAAGGTCCTGTCTCAAGGTGTACTTTAATCCTTATCTGAATAACAAGGAAGGATAGAAGAAGAGATACCCAGCCTTCTTCTTTAGAAGAAGAGATACCCAGCCTCTTCTAAATTTTTTTAAACCAAAAAAATACTACCTTGTTATTCAGATAAGGATTAAAGTACACCTTGAATTTCTGTGCTTTTAATTAGTAAACTAATTTTACCCTGATGCCCTTGTCTTTTAGTGCTCTTTCTTTACTTGAATATTTTCGTTGGTGTTTCCTGTCTCCTTCTGCAACAACACTGTTCAAATACTTTAATATATAATATAACATAATATAATATAATATAAAATTTCATTTTTCTTCAAGAATTCACATGGGTATTGCAAATAGTTTTTATCACATATCTATACATTTTGCTTAGTAGATCATTTTAAAACACTATTCTCTTTATCCTTTGAATCTCTCTTTTGTTTTGTTTTGTTTTGTTTTTTTTGAGACAGGGTCTCCCTGTAGCCTCAACTGACCTGGAACTCAGTCTGTAGACCAGGCTGGCCCCAAACTCACAGAGATCGACCTGCCTCTGCCTCCCTAGTGCTGGGATTAAAGGTGTGCGACATCATTCCCAGCCCTGAATATCTCTTAAGAATAGCTGCATTTGATAAAGAGAATAAAGCTTCAAATTTGATAATTTGATCTAAGAAAATTAGTTTTACTTTCCAAACTATCTTAAATGAAATTACCTCCTCAAGAAAGTGTTTTCAATCATATTGTCAACACAATACTCTATTACTCCAGTTGTGTGAGAGAAAATGATTTGTAAATAATAATAAGCCGGGCATGGTGGCACACGCCTTTAATTCTAGCACTTGGGAGGCAGAGGCAGGAGGATCTTTGTGAGTTCAAGGCCAGCCTGGTCTACAGAGTGAGTTCCAGGACAACTGGGGCTACAGGGAGACCTTGTCTCGAAAAGAACAAAAAAATAATAATAATATGTAGGTCAGTATTGATTCTATGTCTTTATTGTAGTGATGGCAGACATTTCAAAGGCTTGCCAGAGCTCCTCAATTGGGAGAGTGATAAATGCAGTTGATACAAGTGTGTCATGTACTGATATTACCTTATCTGCAATGCTGACAAGAAGGAGGAACAGTCATTTCATACAGTCAACAGTAGTAGAAATTATTAATTACTTCTTTCAAATGTCACGTTTTTTTTTCATTTGAATAAATTCTATTTAGGTATAGTGGTTTTGTGTGTGTTTGTGTGTGTGTGTGTGTAAAACTCATTTATTACAGGGGTTTACACGCTTTTGTTGGGCTCCTTGACCAGGAGGTAGGCAGGACAGAGGAGAAGCATAAGCGCATGCTACATTGGCTAAGTTTATGGCAGGAAAACCATTGTAGCCCCCCAAGATAAGCTTCTGGTTCGCACAACTTGCCTCCAGAGGGCAGAGCGGACATGCCTAAGGAGGGATAAGGCTTGGGAATACTACTCTTTGAGTTACCCTCCCCTGGGGGATGGGCTGCATAAGCATAATGTCCGATATGACACGTGGGAGTGGCTCTCATCTCCTGCTGGACATCCAGGTTTTCTGGTGTGAAATCTACTAGAAGGTCATCAGGGAAAGGAGCCAGCTCTCTCTCTCTCTCTCTCTTTTTTTTTTTACTTTAAAAATTCATGCTATATTAAATGTACAATGCTGACTACACATTTTCATTTAGTGTGCTTTGTGCAGTAGAATTTCAAACTATCCCCAACCTAGGGAATGATAAGCTCATAGTCAAGGCCTCCTATAACTCAACATCCCACAATTATTTGGTGGTACATAAATAACAAACAGCAAATGATTTCACATATTTTATATGTGTGTTTATACATATATATGTATATATATATATATATATATATA
>VZQC01011470.1:42260-77800 GCA_009823505.1 Rhizomys pruinosus
CCCCTGTTTTTTTTTTTTTTTTTTTTTTTTTTTTTTTAATAATAGCCAGTCTTACCAGATGTAAAATGAAATCTTAAAGTGGTTTTATTTTGGATTTCCTCAATTATTAGCAATGTTGAACAGTTTTTAAGATATTTCTCAGCCATCTTTACTTCTTCCTTTCTGAAGTCTCTGTTCAGCTCTTTACTCCATCTTTTGAGTAATTTTTGATTTAACCAAGAAGATATCACAATTTGGTGCACTGAAATTCATAAAAACAATTCTACGAGATTTAAGGCACAGACTAATCCCAAAACACTAGTAGTAGGAGACTTCAATACCCTATTCTGTCCATTAGATAGCTCAACAGACTTATGAACTGAACAATATGATACACCAAATGGACCTAAGACACATCTATGGAATAGTCCACTTAAGCACCGAAGAATATACTTTCTATTCAGAACCCTATGAAACATTTTCCAAAATGGACCACTGTGGGAAAACTTAGTTAAGATGGGTAGCATTCTAAGCCAATGGGACCTCCTTGGCCACACCCATGGGGTGGGGCGTAGTGATGAAAAGGTTTAGGATTCGGCCCTGAGAATTGAGTCACAACCACTATATAACCAGACATTTTTCAATAAAATCTCTCTCTGCATTTGAACCTCAACCTGCGTATACACATGGTGTGCTTTCCTGCACGTGTTTCCCACATGGGTCATCCTGGGTTTAAGTGGGCCCTGCCACAAATCTCGACGGCATACCCACAAATGGTGACACCAATGTGGGGCATGGAGACCAGTTTGGTAAGCTAGAATCTCTGCAAGATGGGAAATAACACTTTCAAGGAAGCTATGTTTCAGGAGGAATTGTTTTGTAACAATTCCAATGTGCTTGTTGACTGTGTGCTGTGGTTTGCTGTGGCTGTTGTGTTTCAAGTTGTGGCATGGAAAAAGTTTAGCATCTCCAAATCAGTGAAGGCATAGACTAAGGATGGACACAGAGGGAATTCTAGTACTCTGCTGGTGCGCCTGTGGATGGCGCTGATGGAGACTTGGCCTGTGTGCTGGAGACCCTTTCTCTGATAGGCTTTGGAAAGCTTGCATTCTCTTGTGGGTTTTCACCTACTCAGTGCGACATGATTATGGAGCCTATGGGTGCTGTTTTGGCTTCCCTGGATTGGGGGCATCTGTTGCTTCCCCAGCCTTCCCAGGTGGCAGATATTCAGAGAAATTGTGAGAGGAGCCCTTTCTCTCCCATCCACTTGCCTTCTAGAGGTTCTGAAATGTGCTTGGAACTTGCCCTGCAGCTTGGAGTCCCAGCTTCCACCTTCTGGCCACGGTTCAGGTGGCAAAGGTCACAGAGGCTGGAAGGACAGGCGTGGCCATGGACCAAGCAAGCATTTTGCAGCCAGCATTCCATAGAGGTGTTCATTTGCACCTTTGCACAGGCAGGCTTGGGTTGTAGAGGCAACCACTCAGGAATTAATCCACGAACATTGGCTTGCGTGGAAGCTTGTGGAAAGCCAGCCACAGTCTAAATGTGTTTTTAAAAAGTATCCTCCTTAAAATTTTTTCTATAAATAGTGTTAAATAGTGTATAATAGTGCTTAATTCTGCTGAAGTTTCCTTTTGTCTGCTAAACTTCCCCCAAGAACTCTTCTGGAGGCTAGTCTTCTATAACGCAAATTAAGCTTGTAAATTCCAGGCTTGGTGGTATTTCATGCCTTTCATCCAAATGGATGTCTGTGAGTTCTACAAAATCTGTTTTTGGATAAAAGTTTATTGCTCTCTTGTCTTCTTGTGGGTTTCTTTTGTAACTATTTCTAAATCTAACTCTTCTTGCCTAAACCTGCCAGCTATTTGTAGATCCAAGATTGAGATTCAGCTAACAGTAATTCAAATCCATTTCAGCATGCTTAACTTAAAATGTAATACTGTTTTTTTTTTTATTATTTATTTTTGTATGTGTATGAATGTATTGTCTGCATGCAGGTCTGTGCACCCGTGTCGTGCAACGCCGCGGAGGTCAGAAGAGGGTCTCGGATTCCCCTGGAACTGGAGTTCTCCTGGAATTGGAGTTACAGACGGTTCTTAGCCGCCATGTGGGTGCTGGGGATCGAACCCGGGTCCTCTGCAAGAGCGTCGGTGCTCTTAACTGCTAGGCTATCTCTCCAGCCCTAAAATGTAATACTTTTACTTAACCCCCAAGTACCCTAGATATCCTTTGAGTAAATATATGTGCACAGTTAAAATTAATTGGTTGATTTAATTTTATCTTGCTCCTTTTAAATGTGTTTCATCTCAAAGATTTTTCTCACAGAATTCTTGACCACACGTGGTTTGAGCTCTGGCGCCATCTGCCTCCTTGCTGTGCATGCATACCAGCTGCCAGACTGAGCACATGGTATCTAAGTCACGCCCTTTAAATTTTGATTTTAGGAAACATTGTTCTGATTTCAGCATTTTGGAAACAAGATAGATGGATTTCTAGGGAAATTTACAGGCCCTGGAGTTCTAACAAAACAAACTCGCCCTGATAAATTGTCTTTTTTTAAGGACCATTGGTAAAAGTCTCTTTAGCAACATGAATTGATATTTTGGTTCAATTTAAATGAAAAATTTTTAAATAAAACAGTTTTATGTATCTTTAAGCCCATCTTCAAGCTGTGTGTATGTGTGAGTGAATGTGAGTTCCCACTTTTATTTCATTAAAATCCTACAGGTTTAAATCTAATTAGCTGACTATAAACAAAAATAGATTCAATTCATAAAAAAATGTTTGTTTTATACACCTTAGTGTTAACAATTTTTAATTGGGTTTATAGTATGCATATTATTCAGTTTAATGATAAATTGTTGTTAATTATTGTTAGTAACTGTTATTAATAGTTACAGTTATTGAATATAATTAATAATTGATAAAATTCAGTCTAATGATAAATTTCTCATTGTTGTTGGCTATTATTATTGACAATTATTATTCATAATAATTATTGATGATTGTTGTGACTAATAATGGTTAATAATAATCATTGATAATTAATAATAATTAATAATTGTTATAATTGTTATGATTATTGTTGTGATTATGGATAATTATTATTCTTCCAAAGTCCTTAATAATAAGACAAGATGGATCAGTCCAAGACTACAAACAACTTTGGCCTGTCTTCTTTTGGGAATCCTTAATCTTTAGATTTGTAAATAGCATAGGGACAGTTAGGCTTAGCAGAGGGACAGTTTAGGGGTAATTAACCAGAAGGGACAGGATAGGGAAAGAATAGTAAACTTTAGGGATAGTTCATTGAAAGCAAATAATTGGGAATGGGCCTAAGAGGTGGTATATGGATTTCAGCTGTTTTGTGCATTACTAGGACATTTATTCTAATTATGTAAAATAACCCTATGACAAATTATAAAAATTTCATGTTTCTCATTGAACATCAAACAATATGGCTTTCTTCTCTTACAGGTCAACCTAACAAACCTTTCTTTATTTTGTATGTATGTACATACATATGTATGTGTGTATGTATGTGCATGCACACATGTATATGGATGTGTGTACTTGTGTTCTAAGTATGTTTTAATATTAACAGCCATGATACCAGTAAAAACATTGGCTCTGAGTTGGGACGTGACCCTTTCTTCTCAAGACGCAAATTTATATTAAGCAGCAAAACATAATTCAATTTCAACAAAGGTTATGGGTTATCTATTAAAAATTTAAAAATAATGTATCTACACTGCCACCTACTGGTTACGCCCTTTCAACATCTAAAACAAAGATACAACCAGGTTTTCATTGTATTAAAGTGTTAATAAGTTTTGGGGTCTTTGGGAATAAAAAATAAAAACGATAAAAATTTAAAAATTTAGAAAAAAATGTCAATTCCCATTAACGTCATTGCAGAATTCGTGGCCACCATTTTTTAAAAATTTTGCCCGCATACAGGTTAAGACAAGCCTGCATTTCGTTCAGATGACTAGTGGGTAGCTGGTGTTGAGGCCTACATTTCATTTGGGTGACCAGTTGGTTGGAAAAAGGCTCCCTTTGCAGACCACCAACCTGGGAAGCTGGTGTGAAATTCCTGTCCTGGCTTTGGGCAGGAGGAAAGTCATGGCCAAGAGTGGAAAACGTGTCTTGTTGTCCCAGGCTAAGGACCTGAGTAGGAAGTTACCTCTCCGGTCAGGTTACAGGAGTGACCAACTGACCTCTACGCAATGAGGCCAGTTCCCCACGATGTCCACAAAGTGGGCACTGTGTGTCCCCCTTCCCTTAGCAGGACTGCGCTGCACCTGTTTGTGACAAAGGAAGCTTCCTAGAAGCTCCCACCCAAAAAATAAATAAATCAAGATGGTAATGATGGCAACAACTTCTCATGGGGCATATCTAGCCAGTCTTTAACTAAGTAATGGGCATAAGAACTGTAAAAGAAAATTTTATTAAGAGCTATATATTGAAAAATCTTTCAAGCAGGTTTTCATGCCAGGCCTGGAGAAGGCCAAGAGCTTGGAGGAAGATAGTTGGAGAGATAGCCTAGCGGTTGGGAGCACCGACGCTCTTGCAGAGGACCCGGGTTCGATCCCCAGCACCCACATGGCGGCTAAGAACCGTCTGTAACTCCAATTCCAGGAGAACTCCAGTTCCAGGGGAATCTGAGACCCTCTTCTGACCTCCGCGGCATTGCACGACACGGGTGCACAGACCTGCATGCAAACAGTACATTCATACACATACAAAAATGAATAAAAAAAAAATTAAAAAAAAATTAAAAAAAAATCCACTTTGTAAGATTTGAAGTCTAAAATGGTATACTTAAAAATAACATATATTTATATATAGAGGTATTTCAGTAGAGATTTATATAGAAATACAAAATAAACCATATAAGTTAATGGACTTGATTTCTCTGAAGTCATAGTCTAGTCATATAGTTTTAAAGAACAAAGTGTATATTGGGTAAAATTTATTTGGCAGGTATTCAATTTTGTCCAAACTTTGTCTACATACTATAGGATATTTTAAGACTCATTAAAACTGTTTAGATTAGTTAAATTTTGTTTAAGGTTTTGGTAGAAGTGGTAATACATTTGAACTAATTGGGAATATAAAATGTTAATTGTTTTATTTAAAATTTGTATTGAATTTCCAACAATAACTTTGGAATTAAGGTACACAAATGGTCTCTATATTTTTCTGTGTTATACAGTATCACCTTGTAACTCTTTTCTTTTACTTGTAGGACAATTTAAAGAAATTAAGCTTAACTTCACTCCCCCAAATAAGTAGCATACAGTCAATGAAAAACAATTTGGGTGAATTTGATGAAAACTTACACCTTGGTTCCTGTTTATGGGTATGTGTAGTATAATTTGTGCACCTGTAGGTCAAAACATAAAAATTAAAAAAAAAACAAAAAGAGGAAGGTGGTATAATATTCCTTCTGTATTCCAAACCTTTTGATAAATTTTCAATTTTGAAGTCTTGAAACTAACAATGGGAGGAGATTCGTATGTTCAAACAGGTAAAAACACCAATCTAAATGCCTGAAAATGTACAACTTTTGGCTGTGCAGGGTGGACTGGGAAATGCCAGAAGAGATGCTGACCCATCTGAACATTAAAGAAAAAGGAACCTCAGATTTCCTGAGTCACAGACACTGAGCATCTCTCTGAATTCTATTTGGGATAACTATTTATAATGTGCCCTAATGAAGTTTACCTTACAGATGCTGAGAAACCTTCCTACCTCTTCAGTTTTTGGGAAAAAGAAAAACATGTTAATGAAGTAATTACCTAACTGTAAATTAGAGCCAACTGTTATAGTGGCAATTTCTTATAAAACAGGTATAACTACCTTCTTTAATTGACTGATAAGCATACGAACTGTGAAAAGATAATTCTCTATTTAGAGCCAAATATAATAGCAAAGTCTTCATAAGCTGTGTAAGTAAGCAAAATATATTAATACAGGAGAGCTCTGATATCAGCAATGAATTATTCTGTCCAGGAGATGTTGGCTAGGGGATCCAAGCCCCAAGAATTATAAAGGCTTTTGCCTATAAAAATGGGATATCTGCAAGGAGAAAGGTGGCAAGTCCCTGTTGTCGAAGACTTGGTGTAAGCATGAAAAAATGTTTTGAAACATCACTTGCTAATGTACAGTTGGCTTCTGAAATGCCAGACAGCATTACCAAAGGCCACTAAAGCAATAAAGCAAAATATTGGTCTCCTTGAGTCAAGCAAGACTCCTCCAACAGTATCAGCTACACCTCAACTGCCTGGAGATACTGTGCAACAGTGGCAGCCATGTGTCTATATATATCCCAAATCTAATTGGCTATTAGCTCTCTCCTTGGAGGAATAATTCATGGCTGATGCCACAAGCTTATGTCCTCTAGTGGTAAGGAGATATTATAAGCCACAATAAGAACTTGTCACCCTTTATAGAGAAACCACGGTTTGTGGCTTAGCATAGCATCCAAACATCTGTGTCTATGCCACAGCTTAGCTTGCCATAATAATTAGTACTACTTAAATGCCTGTACATCTAATAGCTTGTTCTTTGTTAGTAGGATTAAAAGGGTACCCTGGATAAGCTGTCAATCCGTGAATGGAAACAACCTGAACAGACTAGAGTCCAAAATGACATCTCCAGAGAAGGTAGACTGTTTTTGCTTCTTGCCCACTTGTGCCCCTTTCCCAAAACCTAGGGAACAAATTGCAGAAGAGGAGGTATGGTAGAATGTAAGGGCTATGGAGAGATTGGGATGAATCCTGAGACTACAGCAATGTAAACTGGACTCTTATTTGATCAATATGCTTGTGCATACAAGTTTCTCCAATTGGACTATGGAAACCTTGGATTGTTTCAAAATTTGGACATAGATACTTGCTAATTGGTTTTACATGAATGTTACTTACATTCATTGCTTTTGCTTAACAATTGGTTCACTTCATGTTGGATTTTTTTGGATATTAATTGGCCTTAGTGTGAAAATAAAGTTTCAGGTCTGACCTCCCCCCCGCCCCCCACTGCCCCACTGCCTAGCACTCAAAACTGGCTTGAGCATCTAGCCATTCAAAATTCAGGTTCCTTTGGGTTGTTAGCCTCGCCTATGAGCTCCCCTGCCTCTCAGAAAAATAAAAAAAAAAATTAAAAGGGTGAGATGTGGGAAAACTTAGTTAAGAGGGGTAGCGTTCTAAGCCAATGGGACCTCCTTGTCCACACCAATGGGGTGGGGTATAGTGAAGAAAATGGTTTAGGATTTGGCCCTGAGAATTAAGTCACAACCACTATATAACCAAACATTTTTCAATAAAGTCTCTCTCTGCATTTGAACCTCAACCTGCGTACACATGGTTTGCTTTCCTGAGCATGTTTCCCACACGGGTCATCCTGGGATTAAGTGGGCCCCACCAGAAATCTCAGTGGCATACCCACAGATCACATACTGAGGTACAGAACAAACCTTGACAGATACAAAAACAATTAAAATAATTCCATTTACTGTATTGGACTGTGCTGGATAGCTTTAGTGCCAACTTGACACACCTGGGTTGAGGGAGCCTCAACTGGGGAATTGGCTCCATTGGATTGGCCTGTGGCTACGTCTGTGGAGTTTTGTCATGATTGTCAGGCAATGTGGGAGGGCCCAGCCCACAGTGAGTGGTGCCACCTTGGCTCCTGCCTCCAGGTTCCTACCATGAGTTCCTGCCTTGGGCTCCCTAAGTGATGAACTGTGACCCAGGAGATGTAAGCTGAATAAACCCTTTCCTCCCCAAGTTGGTGTTGGTCAGAATGTTTTGTCACAGCAATGGAAGACAAACTAGGACAGAAATTGGTACCAGAAGTGGGGTATTGCTGTGACAGACCTGACCTTAGTGTTTTGGGGAAGGATTGTATAGGCATTTGGAACTTTGGGCTGGGAAGATCATTGAATGCCTAAAGATCGTTGCTGTGGAGCTTGGAGTAGTTTTGCTGAAGGAGTTGTAGAAGATGGATGCCTGGCTTGTGAAGTTTCTAGTTTCAAAGGGGAGNCTTTCAAGATGGGTCACTTCCTTCTCTACCATTTGACTATCTCCTTTTGATCTTTCTTCCTGTAACTGTTCCAAGGCTGCCTGCCATCTTTCCAATGCTGGACAGCACTTTTGATCCCCCAAACAGGCATGCACCAACCTCCATATCGGGCAGGTACCAGCCTTAAGCACGCCTTGCTCCCACGCAAAATCAAGATCTCTCCCCAATTTATCCCAGCTTGTTACTGTCAAACTCCCTGACACTCAGAACCAGGGGGCAATAAGATCACATTCTGTCAAAAAATTAATCAATGTTTTCTTTTTAAGTTTTAGCCCCTTTGCCTTAAGCAAGTCTTTGAGGGCATAAAAAATTGGGTGGGTCGGTGAGTTCCCCATGTTAACTCCTTTGGGACACACCCTGCAGAATACTGAGAAAACGATTACCCAGAAAAGAAAACTAACAAACAGACCCCCAGCAAAAAGTAGATATACTTCCATCTACTGATCTTGGCTCACAACTCCACGAGCTTTCACTTTTGATTCGCCAAACAGCGAATTTATCCTTGCCGCTTTACCACGGTCTTTGACTTGTCACTCACCATGACCTTTGTCCTCCCTCCTTACCCAGGGACTTACCGGCGCCGCCCCGACTGCCCGAGGTTCTGATCAGAAGTGAGATCCCCGTACTGGGCCACCACTTGTTGCATCCCCCTTTGTCCAGCAAAAGAAGACACAACACGAGAGCGATCTTCCTCGAACAGTTTATTCGGGTAACTTTACATCCGCTCTCCCCCTTTCCCTTCCCTGTTCACCACCTATAAGGCATGTCACAACCAATCAACTTCCACCATGTGGGTATCAAGGATAGGATATCTCTATGCGGAACAGAGGGCTTCAGCAAGGCCAAACCAAATAAGGACATGTTTACTGCATGGAGCGCTCACCCCCGTGGGGGTGGGAGGTGGAAACCAGCGCCATCTTTGAGGCACGGCACTTCGCAGCTCCCAACATCAGCACACAGATGCTATGATCCAGAAGGGGCCTGAGCCTCCATCTCCAGCCAGAAGCAGGACTTGGTAGTGTGTAAGAGTCTCCTATATGGTTCCGGTGTTGAAATTTGAGGGGGTCACAGAGAGCAGCCGAGGCTTGGCACTGTGAGAGGTCAGGAAAGACCATTGGTGGAAGTGCACCTCATTTGCAGTGAAGACCTCAGGATTGCAGGGGTCATGGAGAGAAGTTGAGGCTTTGCATTAGGAGAGGTCAGAAGAGACCATTGGTGAAGGTGTTGCCTCAGTTTCAGTGGTGACCCCAGCTTTTTGGAGATGCCAGGACCATGGGACGACCACCAAGAGCAGCGGCAAGTGTGGAATGGAGTTGGCCTGGGCCTTTGAGATGAGCTGTGTGTGCCACAGACGGATGGCAGAGTTGGAGAGAGGGAGCTGCCAAGATCCTTTGGAGCCCAGAATATTGTGAGCTCCAGGTGTCCAGCCTTGAGCTACTTTGCTGGACTTAGGTTTTGTTTGAGATTGCCTGATTCTTCCCTTTGAAATAAGACAGTACTTGTTTTGGATTTTACAGCAGCCCACAATTAAGAGACTTTTAACGGACTGTGAACTTTTAAGTGTTTGGACATTCTAAAGACTGTGGGGCTTTTAAGGTTGTACTGTCTTAGGTTGTGATTAATGTTAACATCATATTTTGGGGATAAGAACTGGTAAGGTGGTGGTTTAATAGTGATGTGCTTTGTGTGTCAAGTTGACAAGGGGTCAATTGTGTTGGATAGCTTTAGTGTCAACTTGACACACCTGGGTTGAGAGAGCCTCAACTGGGGAATTGGTTCCATTGGATTGGCCTGTGGCCATGTCTGTGGAGTATTGTCTTGATTGTCAGGCAATGTGGAAGGGCCCAGCCCACAATGAGTGTTGCCACCCTGGGCAGGTTGTTGTGTACCGTATAAGAAGGCAGGCTGGGCATGAGCCAGGAAATCAAGCCAATGAACAGCATTCCTCCAATGCCTGTGCTTCAGCTCCTGCCTCCAGGTTCCTGCCCTGAGTTCTTGCCTTGGGCTCCCTGAGTGACGAACTGTGACCCAGGAGATGTAAGCTGAATAAACCCTTTCCTCCCCAAGTCGGTGTTGGTCAGAATGTTTTGTCACAGCAATGGAAGACAAACTAGGACATGGACCATAAGGCAATAAAGTTTAATATCAACACCAGAAGAAACTACATGAATTCGTGGAGATTAAACAGCACACTTCTGAATAATAATGGGTCTGGGTCAAAGAAGAAATTAAGAAAGAAATAAAAGTATTCCTGGAACTAAATAGTGAGGACAATAAAACAAAATAAAGCTTCTGGGACATTGTAAGAGCTAGGGAAGTGATGCAAGACCAAATGAAAATGAACCCTACAAGCTCCTGAGACTCAGTTCATATGAACCCACAGGTATCAGCATGCACAAGACCCATGCAAGCTCAGATGGACAAAAATCCAGGACAGAACCACAGAAATGGGCAGCAGAGCTTGGGCTGAGGAAATATTGGCAGCAGATGGTGGTTGGGTGATGAAAGCCTGGCCTTTAGAAAAAGAGACTCTGAATAGGCTAAGAGCTCAGAGGAGGAGCTGGCACTGAGTGAGCATGGAAAGTAGTTTGGCTCAATGGACTCTAGCACAAATGAAGGAAGGTGTGAACTCTGGGGTGGGGTGGGTGGGCGGTAAGACAGGATGCCAAGGAAGGAATGGGTATAATGGCATGGTGATTAAGTCTGACTAAAAATGACATATGAGGGGCTGGAGAGATGGCCTAGCGATTAAGAGCGCTGACCACTCTTGCAGAGGACCCGGGTTCGATCCCCACACCCACATGGCGGCTGAGAACTGTCCAAAACTCCAATTCCAGGAGAACTCCAGTTCCAGGGGAATCTGAGACCCTCTTCTGACCTCCGTGGCATTGCATGACACGGGTGCACAGACCTACATGCAGACAGTACATTCATACACATACAGAAATAAACAAAATAAAATAAAAAAAATAAAAAATGACATATGAAACATATAAAAAGTTCAATAAAAAGACTTTATTTGGGAACACTTATAGACTTATTGCAGATATAATAGAATCTTTTTACTCTTTACCATGTCTTTTGGGGTGCCTGACCTAATTATTCTGTCCCAATATTACACAAGGCAAAATTTTCTGATAAGTAAATTCTCAAACAAGATGGCTGTTAAATGTTTTCATATAAAAAGAACTTAAAGAACGATATAGACTTCTTTAATATCCTATGGTTATTCATGCTGTCATTTTAGTAAGCATTATAAATAACTCAAGGTAATCGTCATGTGAATATAAAGAATTTATGATCGCCTTCTCTTGGAGCTCACAGGCCCCAGGGGGTGAACCTTCTGCTTTTATTTTGCTAAATAGACATAGTATCAGACTGAACTCTAAATTCTTTCTACCAATAGATTAGTGCAGTTCTCAGGCCTCTAAAAAATGTCTTTGCAGTGGGTGTTGTTAAAGAAGAAACTCACAACTAGTCAAAGTTAAAAAAGTCAGGTGACTGTGGAATGCTCATCTATACTCAAGGTGCAGCAATCATCACAGAAGATGTGACTAAAAAGACTTTATGAGTCTGAAGTTAGAGGGGACTGGAACTGGAACAAAACAGTATCTTCTGGACAGGACTGTTCCATAGCACTCATGAACTCACAGGAGCTGTGTTCCCTGCACATACCTGGACAACTCCAAGTCAGTCAATATTCCAGCATGGAGTGGGAAGAGGTTCGTGTGCAATTATGCACAGTTGAGGCTTGTAGAGGAGAAACAGTTTTCTTGAAATATGTGACTCCTTGTAGGTAACCACAATCCAGTCCATTACCACACCCCCAGCATTCTGTGGATAGCATAAACTAGAGCCCACAAGTTATTAACTAAAAAAAAAAAGGAGGAGACAAAGTAGGAAGAAATGAAGGTGGATTTAGGAGGGAGTTTAATTGTGAGTGTGATCTAAATACTTTTTATGAAATTATTAAAGAGTTAATAAACTACATTTTAAAAGAATATAATGTATGCAGCAAGCGTTTTGCTCATTTAAGCCAATGTTAATAATCATTGTAGAACATTCAGTTTGTGACACATGGTATTAACATGGTCCAAATTTTTACGTCCTTTAATATAATTAGTAAAATATTAGTAGATATGTAGAAAAAGAAACACACTAACACACACACATACATGTACACACATGTGCACAGCCACATGCATATACACAAGCCATTTTATTTGAAAAAAAAAAACAATCAAATATTAGCAGTCCATCCTTGCTTCTGTACCTTGTGGTTCATAATTGCTTCTCTGATGGATGGAGGATGTGGGCACTATGGAGATGAGTGGAAACAATGGATTTCAAATGTGGCTGTTTCTGACGGCCACAGTTCAGTTAGCAAAGGAACTAATTCATGGGTTTATTATTTGTGATTTGATAATAAGAGTCAGTTACAGAAAGGCTCCAATAAAAACCATTAACAATTGATTTTTCTCATTTGTTTTTGTTTGAGATTACAGTATATCCATTGTTCTGGTTTTCATATTTACTCAGCATGTGACAGGCAACTAGACTTAACAATGGAAGAGAAAGAAAACCAAGTATCTAGAAATCAATGGCAATCTGCAGCCTCTGAGAAACTGTTTATTTGTAATTGGAAACAGGCAGGGGGCCTGGGAAATGTGTTAATTCTTACATATAGAGAATAGCCCTGTGAGATCAGGAGCATCCTTTTCCTTTGCAACTTCTGCACATTATGCTGAAGACAGAGTGTAATAAGGACATAGTCAACGTGTGCTGAATCAAAGTTGTTAAATATACAGATTTTCCCAGCAGACACTTTCATATGACATGTATTTTTCATCAACTAGAATGTTTCCTCTAACACAAATTATAAATTTTCATTATTCAAAGGAAAGATATATTGGTGTAATGTAATAAAAATTCAGAAGATGGATATTCCTTCTGCCCTATTAATACTAAATTAGATGTCACAAATTAAATGTAAAAATCTCTCTGTCAATGGCAAAGGGCAGAGCTAATAATCTACAATTAAGCAACAGGGTTAAACTTTGGGAGCTTTTTGACTTAGAGTTCTTTGTGTAGATTTTTAAAAATTAGTTTTTAAAAAATACATATGTAAATCCATACATATAGCAAGTGACACATGTACATATGTGTTTATACTCTGAAATTACTCAAATGGATGATTCTTTCTTATTTGAATAAAATTAAGGTAATGAAAACAATTTGAAAGACAAATATATTGCTATATCTACTTGATTTCAGAACCATAGTTTTGACTGGTCAGAAAAGCTTTAGTTATCATTGATTACAGTATTTTAAGATGTGCTAAAATTATGAATTAAACGATACCAATTTTCTTCATAGGATTTTCAACTTATTCATCACTATCTTTTTTCTTCTTTCCTGCTTTAATAATCAACAATTAGTATATAATGGTCATATTTTATTTGTGCTTCACTTCAGTGCTATTCCAATACTATTCATTGGGCCGTGTATATGGGTTTTCTAATGGATGGCATTAGGCTCCTTTAAAAAAGGAGATAGCTCAATGATATTGTGCTTGCACAGCATGCACAGGCCTTGTATTCAATATTCAGCACCACCTTCAAATAGATTCATTACTCCCACTTTCTTTCCTGTAAGGACAAATCATTCACCAATCCTTCCTGTGAGGAAAGAACAGCAATTATCATATGAAAACAAGAGTCTAGGTTCTCATCAGAGATTGAATCTGGTGATGCCTTGATTTTGGACTTTGTAAGCCTTTAGCATTGTGGAAAATCAATTTCTGTCTTTCACATATTTTGTGGTCTATAGCTGTAATAGTTAAAATTGATTGTCAGCTTAGTAGAATCTAGACTCACCAAGGAAACAAACCCCCATGTTTGACCCTGAGGAAGTTTCTAGATTGAATTAACTGAGGTAGGAAGATCCAGGCTAAATGTGGGCAGCACCATTCCATAGGATGTGGTCATGGACAAAAAAAAGTGAACTTATCAACAGCTTTATTGCTCTGCTTCCTAGCTGTGGATGAAACATGGCTAGATGCCTCACACTCCTGTCACCAGGCCTTATTTGTCATGATTTGACTGTACCCTAAAATGATGAGCCAAAATAAGCCTTGTTGACACAGCAACAAGTATAGTAACTCCTAGAAGGAATTGGATTGGAGGGGTCATTCCTCAATGCATTCAAAGCCATATACAGGAAACCCACAGCCAATATCATCCTAAGTGGGGAAATGTCAGAAACATTCTCTTTAAAGGTAGGAACTTGGGCTGGAGGGATGGCCTAGCGGTTAAGAGCGCTGACCGCTCTTGCAGAGGACCCGGGTTCGATCCCCAGCACCCACATGGCGGCTGAGAACCGTCTGCGACTTCGGTTCCAGGAGAACTACAGTTCCAGGGGAATCCGAGACCCTCTTCTGACCTCCGCGGCATCGCATGACACGGGTGCGCAGACCTGCATGCAGACAATACATTCATACATATAAAAATAAAAATAAATAAATTAAAAAAAAGTAAAATAAGGTAGGAAACTTGGCAAGGCTTCCCCTGTCACCACTCCTCTAAATATAGTGCTTGAAACAATTGCTAGAGCAAAAGGCAGAAGGAAATTAAATGAGTACTAATAGGAAAAGAGGAAAGTCAAGCTATTCCTATGTGTTGATGATGATATGATTGTTTAAAGGATGCTAAAACTCCACCAGAAAATGCCTAGAAAAGAACAGCTTTCAACAAAGTGGCAAGATACAAAATTACCTAAAATAAAATCAATGGCCTCTTTTTACAACAAGAACAAGCAACTAGAGAAAGAAAGTAATATAAGGAGACCTTCCCCCTCTCAATAGCCTCAAAAACAAATAAATACCTAGGAACCAACCTACCCAAAGACAAACCAAGGATCTCTACAATAAAAAATTTAAACCTTAAAGAAAGAAATTTAAAGACAGCATAATATGGAAAAACCTCCCATGCCATGGATTGGAAAATTAACATTGAAAAATGTCCATCTACCGAAACTCTTGTTTAGATTTAACACAATCCTAATCAAAATCCCAATCAAAATCCCAGAGTTTCTTCACAGGCTTGGAAAGAAAAGTCCTTAAATTCATTTGGAAAAGTAAAAGACCCGAATAAGCCAAAACAACCTGAGTGAAAATAGCAACACAGGGGGATCCTATACCAGCTTCAAAAACTATCCTACAGGGCGATAGTCATAAAAACAGCCTGGACTGGCACAGAAACAGACATTTGACCAATGGCACAAAAAACCAAATATCCAAAAAAAAAAAACCTAAGCACATGCAATTTCAGCCCACTCATATTTGACAATGGTGCCAAGGAAACACAATGGAGTAAAGACATAATCTTCAGCAAGTGGTGTTTGGCAAAACTGCATCACCACTTTAGGAAAAATATGAAATTAAACCCCTACCTCCTCACCCTGTACAAAAGTAACTCCAGATGGATCAAGACCCTCAATGTGAAACGCCAAACTCTGAAGGTGATAGAAGAAAAGTTTGGCAGCAGACTACAATACATAGGCATAGGAAAGACTTCCTAAATCAAGACAGCAGCTGTGAAGAATTAAGGTCGACAATTTAACGAATGGGACTCATAAACTCAAACTTCTGTAGCATCCAAAGAAACAATCAAGGAAGTGAAGAGAATCCCACAGAGTGGGAGGAAACTTCACCACAGAAACATCTGACCAAACATTGATTTACAGAATTAAAAGGTACTCAATAAACAAGAGGGGAAGAAAAAGCAAGGTGACCAACTCAATATATGGAGCAAAGAGCTGACAGAGACTTCACAAGTAAGAAAATAGAGATGGTTGAGAAACACATTAAGAAGTGTTCAGCATTAAGGAAAATGCAAATCAAAACAATTTAAGAAATCTTACTCCAATAAGCCTGGGTAGGAACAAGAAACAAATGATACCAAGTGTAGGAGAGGTTGTGTGAGGGGAACACTCATGCCCACTGCTGGTGGGAATGTAAACTAGTGCAGTTCCATTATGGAAAAGTGTGGAGAACCCTTTTGGAATGAACTGGAATGGAAACTTGCCATCCTACCCAGCCATACCACTCCGAAGAGCATGTACCCTCAAGTGTCACCCCACCACAGAGATACATCATGGCATGTTTATTTCAGCTCTTTCACAGTAGCAAAGAGCTGAACCTACCCCAAGGCCCCTCAACTGATGAGTGGATAAGAAATCGTGGTACCCTACCAAGGGAGTTCTTGCAGCGTTAAAGAAAGATGATATCTTGAGCTTTGCAGGAATATGGATTGAGCTAGAGACATCATGCTGAGTGAGGTGACACAGTCCCTAAAAAACAAAGGAGAACTGGTATCCCTCATCGTGGATGCTAGTGCCATACCTAGTGGTAGTATTTCTTGTGCATGGCCCCTTGAGCTTTTGTTCCAAAGCAGTTGGGAGTGACATATTGAAACAGCAACAGCAGCAACAACAACAACACAGAAAGGACTGAATCAAAGAACTGACTGAAACAGTGACTGCGTGCAAAACAGTCAACTTCCCCTCATGGAGAATAGTGAGAAAGACGGAGAAAGAAATAAAAAGCATGTTTGGCAAAGGCATGAGTTCTGGTGGGGTGGAGGAGTGGGGGGGAACACGGGTCTGATTTGAGCAATATATATATAGAATTATATATATATAGATATATATAGGAGATATAAATATTGAAAAAAAACACTAACAGTGACATACATTGAGCCTTTGTCTATAGCAACGAATAGACTAAGACAACCACTGTCTTTGCATTTCTCCTTTTTCTAAAGTCCAACAAAAACACTCTTTATTTAAAACACTGTATTTATGCACTGGCAACATTAATCAAGATCTAAGGGTTCTATAAAGAATACTTTGGCACATTTGTAAAAATCTTTTGAGAAAATTTTCCCAGTTAAGTTTTTTGCAGCATAGATCCAGGGAGAAAAGTAAGACTATAGATTTTTAGGAAATGAAGCCTCCCAGAGAAAAGATATATACTAAGTATCTATCTATATGACACCAATCTAGAGGTTAGAGTCCCCAAAGTATAGTCATATAACAGCATATCAAGTAATTGAATTTCTGGTCAAAATATGATGGCTTTTCTTTCAGAGGAATCTATTTTTGAAGGCTTATCAATATGTCATATTCATGAGAATAGAATGAAAATACAATAGATTCATTCCACCCTGAATTCAGCTTCTAAATGTAATAACTTTGAATTGTATCAAAAGATAACAATGATTTTTTTCTAACTTTCTAAAAATAGGAAATCCATTCATTGTTCTGTCATTTGTCATTTATCTGTTCTCTTGATTATGCTTTAATTTTTAAGTACTAAAATAATAATTCTAAATCTTTAGACAAATAAATATAACCTGAAGTTGTTTTTAGACAGTAAACCAATCTTTTCATAATATTTCTCAATAGAATAAAAGTATGCATATTTCTTCAGAGATAAGTGAAAAAATGTGATATATTACAACTCATATATCAGCAATTGAAATACCTTTAGAAATAAATCTCTTCAAATAACAACACTGTGTCAAGAACTAAATGAATCACCTCCAAGCTGTGCTCCATCTCCCCCTCTCCGGAATTTCACATAAGTCTCCTTCACTTCCAGTACTTGTCAGTTATAATGACTGAGTTTTACATGTAATAAAATCTCTTCTGGCCTTTCATTTGACAGGGGATGGATTTCCAGTATTGTGGTATCTCAGGGATCACTTTCAATACGGTTTCTCATTTGGCCATTACTCATTTCAGATTGCATCTAATCCAAAGTTCTCTAATTTAGATCAAGTGTTCCACTTAACTCTCATTTCTGACTTGGAGATATGAATATTCTTTCACCTAAGTCAGGTAATGTAGATGATATTTGCCCTTTCTTTCTCCCACAAGGTAAATACAATCACATGAAAATATTTTTAATTCATTAATGTCAACGTACATTTAAATATTTGTAACTAATTTCGAAGTCATAGTATAAACATATTATATGGACATGAAAATTGAGAGAAGAAAACACAATGGCACAGATGACTAATTTGAGATTTGTTTTAAGGAAATTAAAAATTATTTGATTTAATGATCAGTTGTCAAATGAAGTGTATATGTAAAATAAAGAATAAACAGTTCTTTGTTGCTTAATGGATATTTCAAGTGTTTTCATTAATATTGACTATTGGTACTGTTACTATTAATTATCTTTTAAAATAAATTATTTACATTTACATTTAACTATTTTTGTGTGTTTGTATGTGTCCGTGGTTATGTATGTGCCACAGTGTGAATGTGGAGATCATAGGATAACTGGTTGGAGTTGATTTTCTCCTTTTACCATGTAGGTCTGAGGAATCAAACCAAGATCATCAGGCTTGGTAGCAAGAGCTTTCCTGCATGATCCATTCTGCTGGCCCAGGGCATCATAAGGCTTTGCAGGCTAGAAATTTCTCCTGTAACTAATAAATCTTGCTTTAATCTTTGGAAGTTTGACATATAAAATATAAAGTCAGTAGGCATGAAAGTGAGCTAATGAAGTTTTGTTTACCAAAACAGGTACCTGGACTTGAGGTAATTATTTTCCAAGCTCTATGAGAAAGACATTGTATTTTTCTAGCTGTATTCAAAAATTCACAAATTAGTGCAGCAAATTTCCATCATCTATACATAAATATTCACTTATTTGCACATTAGGAAACAAGTGTTCAAACGTGACAGTACATATGAAACAATCTACCAAATGAGTATTAATTACAATGTTTAATTTTTATGTAAAAGTTGGTATGATTTAAGGAAAAAAATAACATGAAGACTATAAGAAACTATGATATCTGCTATACACCACAGGGTCTATAGTTAGTAATACTGTATATTTTAACATTTATAAGTTGGTAGACATTACAGTAAGTACTCTTTTTTATTTTTTTAATTTTATTTATTTCTGTATGTGTATGAATGTACTGCCTGCACTGCCGCGGAGGTCAGAAGAGGGTGTCGGATTCCCCTGGAACTGGAGTTCTCCTGGAATTGGAGTTTCAGACGGTTCTCAGCTGCCATGTGGGTGCTGGGGTTTGAACCCCGGTCTTCTGCAAGAGCGGTCGGCGCTCTTAACCCCTAGGCTATCTCTCCAGCCCCTACAGTAAGTACTCTTATCACAACTAATTATTTTAATAAATCTTGGGAGGTTAAAATGGTTGTGTTCATTTATTTTATATAGAAAAAAATAAAACACTTTTCCAAAATATACATTTTAAGTTTTAAATCAGTATAAAGCTTATATAATGATATCAAAATATGAATTATAAGCATATAAGTTACTTTTACTGTTTAATATAAGCCCTGTGATTTGTCTTTTTTAATTCTTTATGAATTTCAATACAATGTATTTAATCATATCCTCTTTCCCCAACTCTTCGGGCCATCCATTGGTATATGGTTGACCTACCAAGAACCACATTCTTTTTTTTGAGACAGGGTCTCCCAGTAACCTCAGTTAGTCTGGAAGTCACTATGTAAACTAGGTTGATGTGAGATCTACCTGTTTCTGCCTCCAGAGTGCAGGGATTAAAGGTGTGCACTACCAAACAAGGTTCCAGTATCCACATCCTTAAATAAGAGTGGAAAAAAAAAATGTGTGATTCTCCCTTTCACTGCAGGTATCAATTGCCAACATCTCCTGTGATAGTGGTAGGATTTAGTGCTTATCTCCCTGTTCCAGGAGGGATTTTTTGTCAATGTGTATTTTTTACAATGAAGCAACTACAAAATAAGACAAAATTTTATTACAAACATATCACATTAAATTAAAAAAACTTTATATTAACTTTCTGCTTATGTCTAAATAACAAAAATGTATGTCAAAGAGATATCCATTTCATATAAGACTTAATTATTTTATCATTTGACTAGATCATAACCGTAAGTTTTATTATAAAAGTAAATTACACATGATTTTTAAAATACTTTATTGAAGTTTTTCTGTGTATGAGTGTATTGCCTACATGTGTGTAAGTGCACCTATATAGTGCAATGCCTGTGGAGGTCAGAAGAGAGTGTTGGTCCCTTGGAACTGGAATTGCAGATATTTGATAGCCTCCATGTGGGTGCTGGGAATTGAACCCATGTCCTTTGCAAGAGTAGCAAGTGGTCACCACTGAGCCATCTCTGCAGCCCCTTACATATGATTTTTATTTAATGCTTTTTTCTTTGGGAAAGGATGGAGAAAGGGGTTATCTTACTATGATGGAAAGTTTATAAAATGCTTAAGAGAAAGAGAATAAAGACCTCTGTGACACTGAATATATAAAGATCGATTGTGATGTGTCAGTCCTTTTATCCACTTAACCTCAATAGGTTTTATGAAATGTAAACAAATTAATAATCTGTTATATAGTCTAAATTAAAGGGTCCCCCAATGCAATTCTGGTTCTGACTTAGACAAGACAAAATAAACAAAACCAATGACAAGGAGGCATGAGAATGAGAAAGTGTGAGATGACTGGTCAGGGTGGTATGGCTTCAGACACTACCAGACACAGAAGAAGAACATATTAAAGAGCAATAATGAGCAGGAAGCTCTTGAAAGCATAATATACTTGAATGTTTTTATTCCCTCTAAGCTAAATACTTCCATCACTGTATCTAATTTCAGAAGGAAAGAACAGCCAATATAGTAATAGGCCTGACTCACCTCCATTAGGATTGTCTATGAGCTTTTAATGGTGTGGGATATGAATCATTGCCATTAGTGAACATCTCATTTATTGTAAATAGTGCCTATTGCAAGAAATGAAAATACTAACTATAGTAATTTTACATCACAAGATAATGTTTCAGAAATTTTGTTTGTACCATTAAATTGTTAGTGACTTTTGGACTTTGTCTACATACATATGCCAAAATTTGTCATTATCATTTAAAATGACTGCTGCATGCAAGATTGGAAAATATCAACTGTGTCACTGGAATATTATCAGTGGGTCATAATTGGCATGTGTTTGTCAATCTAGGATACCTAATAGTTGTGACCTTAAGACTAAGAATTCCTATAACAATATGGTATACAAATTTTAGTAATCACACAGATAATCTGAAATTATACTTGTTTTTATCATGTGATATTACTTGTTATTATAGTTAATATATTTTATCATGCATCTAAATACTTAGCTAAGTCATCTTACTTTCCCCAGAGAGTGGATGTGAAATGCTTTTGCCCTGTTCTTGGAGGTTTTAAACTCAGTTCTTGGTGAAGTGTAGCTGTAGCTTCCCATTTGCTTAATAGTCTGTGTGACTGAATTGCAAGAAATCACCTAAAATTAAACAGACCCTACTAACTACATACAAACCTTTCCACTTTCTTCTACAGTACCTGGAGTGAGGCTTCTTTCCTTGGCTTGTTCTTCAAATGGTGTCCCTTGAAGTAAATATAGATATATGTTCTAGTATTCAATTTTAAGCTATTTTTGATTGTTGGCATATTTATTTATTTACTTTGTTTTTTTTTTGAGACAGATTCTTCATATGTAGACTAGAGTGGCCTGAAACTTCTACTGTTTTGATAGACTCGGGGACTTAATTTGTTCCCATTATATCTGTATCCATTTCTGGCATTATAAAAACCTTTAAAAGCAACTTTCCTCATCAAATATGGCCAGGGATATCTCATCCTTTTACTACATATATGAACTAAGACACATTAAAAAATAACTTCTTCTGAGATCTATGTGAAAACATTATGAAATCACTAACCAGAAACCATAGCATGAGCGAAGAGCAAGCTTTCTTAAAATAAGTCCTTTACATGTTGTAATTTTCATTTCCTTTCATCATCTTTAATTGAGGTTTACTTTATATCCCACAAGGATTAAGAATTTAGCAGTATCAATGTCAATAAATGTCAGATAAATGTCAAAGTATGGAGGTTTTATGTATGTCTGCTTTTCAAAGATCACTAAGAACTGGTCTAAAATATTATGAATTTTGTTAAACAAGTGTTTTTGTATATTTTTATTGAATTTTTGTTAATTGCATAGACAAATATTTGAGTTATCTTTTATTTTTTGGTCTTTTTTCGAGACAGGGTCTTCCTGTAGCCCCAGCTCTCCTGGAATTCACTCTGTAGACCAGGCTGGCCTTGAACTCACAAAGATCCGCCTGGCTCTGCCTCCCAAGTGCTAGGATGAGTTATCTTTAACTACCCTCCATTTGCAGCACCACCTACCCCCCACTGGATTTCATGAATTCTGTCATATCAGTAGGGGCTATTGAGTCAAGTTGGTAACCCATGTCCCATTGTGTAAATGTACTACATTTTCTTACTCATTTATCAACTGCTGGACATTTAGATTGTTTCCATTTCTTATCTATTGTGAAAGGAGCAGTAATAAAAATGGACATGCATGTATATCTGCAGTAGGATGAGTCCATTGGGTATACACCAAGGAATGGAATAACCAGATCATACAGTAGATTCGCTTTTAGTTTCTTTTTCATTTTATAAAACCTTTATGGTTCCTAGAATATAAACTTTTAGTAAATAATCATTTAATGCATTTTGTGAAAATGAAGTATTTATGCTAGGTGTGGTAGCACACGCCTTTAATCCTAGCACTTGGGAGGCAGAGGCAGGCAGATCTTCGTGAATTCAAGGACAGCCTGGCCTACAGAGTGAGTTCCAGGATACCTGGAGCTACAGGGAGAGCCTGACTCGTAAAGACCAAAAAAAAAAAAAAAAAAAAAAAAGAAATGAAAAGAAAATGAAGTATTTTAGTTTCTTAAGAATTCTCCACACCACTTTCCATAGTAGTCAAAAAAGTTTTTTATTTTATTTTAAGTATATATTGGTAGATATCAATATAATACACTAATGTACCTATCACATATATAGTGTGTTATATACACAGGCCTATGTCCTGTGTTTTATTTTTCTATTAATGATCTCTGAAATTCACTTACAATGACCAGTTATACTGCATCTATTCTTTGTTTAAACATTTAAAACACTTTAAAATTATGCATATACATGTGTGTCTTTGTGTGGGTCTATGTGTATGAGTGCAAAGGCCCATAGAGGACAGAGGAAGAAGTCAGATTCCTTGAAACTTGTATTACAGATGGTAGTGACCCACCTTATCATGTGCTGGGAACTCAACTCAGGTCATCTGTAGAAGTACGTATCCATATTTTAGAATAATATAAAATTAATGGAGGAAAATGTGAATTCCTAAGCATTAAAAAAAGACTGAAAGATGCAGGACAGTTATGGCAGAATGCATGATCTAGGGTGGGGTGGGGTGGGGGGAAGGGAAAGGGGAATATGCCTGAACTGAATTGGAAAATGATGTATGAAATACACAAAACATCAATAAAAAAAAGAAGGTATATATAAAAAAAGAATTGCGTGCCCTTAATTCCTGATCCACTTCTCTAGCTCCAAGGCTGCATTTATTCTTAGGGATAATATCTAATCCATAAAATATATGATACCAGTGGTGTCCTGTAAAAATGTCATATTAACAAGTTTTCAGTACATCTAATATGTTAATACAAGTGCACATTAAGGGTGAGTACCTGCTCTAAATTCACATGGAGAGTAGAGTTAGAATCTTTAATCATCCTGAGTGACTTCCAACAGTGTTCTGGCTTCATTTTTTCCTTCCTTCTGTCAACATCTGGAAACTGATAAAAACCCCAGATACTTCCTTTATGAGTACAAACCCAAGATTTGGCCCGCAGGAGATATCCTGCCACTCACTAACCTCAGCCTCTTAATTACATTAAATGCAATTAATCAGTCTCCTTTTCAAGCCTTCTTAGGTGACTTTTAGATCATAATGTAAACTTCTCCATGCTCCCTGTAAAACACCAATTCACTAAATTTATCTTGTCAAATATTATGCAGACAAATATAAGCAAAATTTGGATGAGGAAGAATCCAGTATTTTTGGATTGGTCATAATAGGTATATCGAAGACAGAGAGGAGAAAGATCTGCAGAATAGGATTGATCTGACCATTTGGAGTCATCACCAAACAAACAATAACAAAGAACTAAAGAGTATCAAGTTAGAGAAGGGCAGTGTGCAGATTGAGAACAAGTAGGCCAGGGACATTGTTTCTGTTCAGATCTAGGTCTATATTATTTAATCCTCATTTTTCTCTTATTTTATGCCTTGCTATTTGTTTTACAATATAGTAATTCTCTAGTCAGTTAAAACTTCATATTAAATAGAAAAAGAATCTCAAAGTATTAACTCCATAAATAATACATTTCATTTTTTAAAATATACAACTAATGAGAGATGGAGAAGTATTTAAACATTTCCTATAAGTTAACCCATTTAGACAGCATTAGGTCAATTGCCCATAGCATAGTAAACCAGTTTTTAAATATATGGTTTATAAGGTACTTTAAGCTCTCTAAACTTCTCTCATATTCATTTAGATCCTCTCTTAAGGCACAGTAACAATATACTTCAGAATTTTTAAATAGGCGTGGTGGATATGGCCTTTTAAAGAGGTGTCTGTAAAAAAGTTATCAATAGAAAGTTTATCCTTATCTTCAAGTGCAGATTGAAATATTTTGGCCAAACAGCCATGAACACTTTAGAAGTTAATAGACTAGCTCCACCAATCCATATCTTCTTTTACCAGAATAAAAATCCTCATTTCAGACAACTGTAAACATGATTTATTTCTGACCCCTTACAACAGCTTTGACATTTACTTACTCTACACCTAGTATCAGGAAATCCCCAGGGTTTCATTTTATGAAACAGCTACAAAATATTTAGTTCAACTGACATCAAAACATCATTTCTTAAATTTTTGTGACTCACTCTCAGGACAATGAAATTCTCTCTAACTCCAGAGATCATCTTTTAGGAAGAGAAGACCAAGTTTTCATCAGAGGATTAGCAATAATGGTTTTAGTGGAACTATTGTGTTGATTCATATGATAAATTGGGCTTAAAATTTGTATCACTGTAAATGCTTTATTTGGATTACAAAGTCCTTTGAAAAAAAAGGTGTAATTTTAGAAAATATAGTACCAATTTTGGCTTCACATATTAGTTAGCTGGCTATTTCTGATTTTCCAATGATTTAAATTTAGCTGCATAGATCAAGCAATAAATCTGTTATGAACATGTTTTCCTCTCAAACAAAACTCCTTAGTCTGAGTAAGAAATGTAAACAATGGTTCATTAAAAGTGTTTTTAAAGTATCTTTTCGCATTGTATCTTCATACAATTCTACTGAATATTTCTAATATATTTATCCACCCTCCTCCAAGTTTTAGGAGCTAATACTAATCATCTGGAAATTAAGAAATTCAATATTAGAAAAATATACTGAATAAGCTTTAGTGCTATACTCCAAATATAAATTTAGTTTTTAATATTAAAAAATTCTTGATTAAAGTGTTTCCCTTATTTTACTTCTATTACTTTGATCAAATACCCCCATAAAAAACAGTGTACTGCAGGAAAGTCTGTCTGGATTACCATTCCAGGCTGCAGTCCATCACTGCAGGAAAATCAAGGTAAGAGCTCCAGGCAGCTACTCATATCATATTTAAGAGGAGAAAGAGGGGCTGGAGAGATGGCCTAGCGGTTAAGAGCGCACCGACCGCTCTTACAGAGGACCCGGGTTCCATCCCCAGAACCCACATGGCGGCCGAGAACCGTCTGAAACTCCAATTCCAGGAGAATTCCAGCTCCAGGGGAATTCGAGACCTTCTGACCTCCGCGGCATTGCACGACACGGGTGCACAAACTTGCATGCAGGCAGTACATTCATACACATACAGAAATAAATAAAATTAATAAAAAAATTTTAAAAAGAGAAAGAGAACATAGGCTTACATGGTCAGCTGCTTACTTGATGGAACTCAGCTCAATTTCTCAATCATTATACTTCAGCACATCTTACCTAGCAAATGGCCCTGTGCACTGTAAGCTGGGTCTTCCCACACCAATTAGCTTAATGAAGAAAATTAACCACTGACATGCCAGTAAACCTCCCCAGGGTAGACAATCACTCATTGAGTTTATCTTTCCAGATGACTATAGGTTGTGTCAAGTTTGCAATTAAAACTAACCATCAACTGGTTCATCCTCATTTGTATGTCTGTAATTCTATCTTATTGCTGGTAATTAATACTGGAATCTAGGCCTAAACCAGTTGGTGCCTAGTACTAGCTATTCAGATATGTAAGCTGTTCAGAATTTCAATGCATGACTAGAAAAGAATACATAACTAAGAACCATTTGTTGAATTAATACATAAAAACATAGTTTCACATAATGTGAGTGTAGATTCATATAAATCTTTCTTCCTTTTAATAATGATCTTCATGTTAATCAGTCACAAATTCTATTTTCTGACAAAAAAAGATCATATGAAAATAAAGCTTTGGGGTTTTACAAGTCTCTTCTAACAGTCTGTGGTTATTGTGAGTGCACAGAGGTGAAAGACAAGAAAGTCTTTGAAAATGGAGTTGGAGACTGGACTAAATCATGATTGATCATTTCTAATCAGTCAACATTTCAGTTAAATCCCTTTACTATTTGAAGAAATTTTAGACACATTTTCCCCCATTACTTGCGTTCAAAAGCATAATTTTTGGACTTGTCACTGTGTTTATTCAGCTTGCCTATATCAAATAAGAGTCAAAGCATCTTGCCAGATAAATTTACGGATTACTTTATTGCATTGACAATTATTATAAAGAATATACCCCCATGGGCTGGAGAGATGGCCTAGCGGTTAAGAGCACCGACCGCTCTTACAGAGGACCCGGGTTTGATCCACAGCACCCACATGGCAGCTGAGAACCGTCTGAAACTCCAATTCCAGGAGAACTCCAGTTCCAGGTGAATCCAACACCTTCTTCTGACCTCCACGGCATTGCACAACACAGGTGCACAAACTTGCATGCAGACAGTCCATTCATACACATACAGAAATGAAAATAAAAAAAAAAAAAGAATATACCTCAGGGACTGGAGAAATAACTCCATGGTTAAGTGTTTGTTGCTCTTCCAGAGACCCAAGTTTTGTTCCCAACCCATGTTGGACAGCTCAAAAACCATCTGTAACCCACTCTAGGGCATCTTACACCCTCTTCTGGACTCCAAGGGTGTGGCATAAATAAACAGTTTAAAAGAATACATCTAGACTTTAGTCCTAGTACTTAGGAGGCAGAGGGAGGTGGATATCTCGTGAGTTCAAGGCCCGCTTGGTCTACAAAGCGAGCTCCAGGCCTGCTGGGACTAAAGGGAGACCCTGTCTCAAAAAGACAAAAAAAGAAAAAGAATACATCTAAAAAGTGGCCCAATTATTTTTCATTCAATATAACTTTTCTTCATATTAAAGATACAGTAATTTTACTGATAACTTTTTAGCTCCATGTCAATATTCCTCAAAGATATGTGTCCTTTCATGCATAATTAAATTCATTTAAATGTTAATAATGTTTCTACTAGCATATTTCCAAGTAATTTTTCATTTATTTGGTTCTCAACTCCTTATCTTGAAGTAAGTATAAATTGCCCAATCTTTTTAAACTTGTAATATAAATTGGGAATCAATAACGAATACAGAAAACACATTTTAGAATTTAAAATTTTTTCATTAAAAACACTGTTTGACATAAAAATAATTTTGAATGAAAAATATTTATTTACTAATATTAGTAACAATAAATAGCAGACATCAGACCAAAATAGAAGAGAAATTTTAGAACCTTAAGTACACATTAATGATAAGACTTGGGACTGGAGGGTTAATTCAACAGTTAAGAACACTGACAGCTCTTGCAGATAACTTCAGCTCCATTCCCAGAACCCATGTAACAATTTGTCCATAACTCTGATTCCAGGGAATCCAATACTATCTTGTAGCTTCCATGAACACTGTATGCAAGGGTATACTTACACACTAAGGTATACTTAGACAAAACCCTCATATACATAAAATAAAAATAAATTAATTTACAACAATTTTTAAAAAGAAGATATTTGAAATTAAATGAATTTAAAGAATCATGCAACAGAAGATGTAATTCATTGGTCTTGTGCTTGATTAGCATGCACAAAACCCTCGGTTTAGTCACAGATACAGAATCATATAGGTCATAGAGGAGTCTTTCTGACTTCTATCTTTTCATTTTTGGACACATGGACTCTAAAATAGGACCAGTGGAATAGGTACTACTTTTGTCAAAATATTGCATCCTAGTGAAATTATCTCATCCCTGTATTAATACTGAACTTCTGAAGTTCATTATACCATTTTCTAATGCTAGTTTCTTCAGAGTTGTGAAACTCCTTAATAGTCTTCATCTGTTACAAACAGAAGTTTATTTAATGAGTGGTGAATTGAATACCTTTATGTAAATATAAGCATCCATATTTAACATACAGAAAGAAATTACACTTTTCTAGGGATTTGACAGAGGTAGGATTTTCTCTCGAATCTATGACCTATCCCGTAATGTGTACTTGGCTATATTTTCAGCATCATACATGAGTTTTCTCCCAAGAGGGATTTAAGCCCAATTAATAGCTGTTGATTACCCCCAAGATAAAAGTGCCACTACTATACAGTTATAGTTTGTCATACCAGTCATTGTTGTGGTTAGTAGACATTAAAACTGTGGTTGGACCATTGGTTTTCTTCCTCACCACATGCATAGTATCCTCCAGAACTAAGAGAGCTACTCTTCATGGAGGAGGTTCCAAGTCAGTTCCAGGTCCCTTGCTCCAAGTCTTAAGTTCCAAGTCAGTCAAATCTTCAGGGTCTTATGTTCAAGTCCTGGGAAGTAATCAGGGCATAGCAATATCTTATGCTATTCTGAGATTCTCTTGAACTACCCTGACTGACCACTTGGAAGGAGGTTTCTCATGTCTCTCGGTGTGTTTCTTGTTACATAGCCTTCATGTATAGACATGTATTCATGTTCTGATACTGGATATGTATCTTTCAGTAGTTTTTTGAACTAATACATTTCCCTCCTGATTTTCAAATCACTTAATTTTGTTTATCTCTCCTCATTCTCTCTGGGTCTAACACCTCTCTTCCCTCCCCCTGTTTTAATACCCATTTACCCTTAATAATAACTGCTTATTATACCCCTTCTCTTATGATACTCCTTCTTCCCCATTACACCCAATGGTTCCTTGTGTGTACTTCCTTCCTTCCCATTTGAAAACCACAATTTCCCCCATTTCTACCTTCATAAAATCGGTTTCCGACTATCTCCCTCTCTTGGGATCTTTTCTTCCCCTTACCTCCATGTTTCCTTTCCATTTTTCTGGCTCCTGAGTTTACATCAGGATGTAAACTTACATGTAAGGGAATGGTGCTAAGATCCACAAATGAAAGAGAACACATGTTGCTTGGTTTTTCAGAGTCTGTGTTACTTTACTTTGTATAATAGTTTGTACTTTCATACATTTATTTGCAAATTCCATGATTTCATCTTTATCACTGAGCTGAACTCCATTGTGTAAAGGTATCACATTTTTATTTCCATTTGCCAACTGAAGGATATGTAAGATTTTTAGTTTCTTAGCTATTGTGAAAAAAGTAGCAATGAAAATGGACATACAATTATCTTTACAATAGGATGGATACACATTTAGGTATATGCCAAGGAGTGTTATACCTGGATCATATGGTAGCTTCATGTTTAGCATTTTTTAATGTTTATTGATAGATACAAATATATAAAATTAGGGCATGAACATGATTTGATAGATTAAGTAGTCTTAATTTCAATACTATTTTAAGGGAACAATTCAAATTCTCACCATTTGTTTCACACCCACAAAAACCACTTCAAGGGCATTAACGATCTCTCAAATCTGTTCAGTTTTGTGAAAGTAAACCATGTTTCTTTTTAGAAAGATTTGTGCACTTTTCCAGGCTCAAGGATATTGAAATCTAGCACATAAAGCCCATTACTAGAGGTAGAAATACAGGCAATATACTATTATGGCAACAGCCATCAATTATAGTTAAGGATTTTCTATAACAACCAAATGGATGATCTAATATTGCAACAACTTAAGTATTACTGAGCAAAGTGCATTTCTGCAATATTCAATGTTTCTAATCAGTTTTCTAACTTTAAACAGCCTATGATAACTGGCAGCAAAGACGGTCATTGCAATAGACTGCCTCTGCTTGAGAACCTATGATGTAATTATTGCATGCAAAATCAGTAGCCTTTCTTTACAACAACAACAAGCAAACGAAGAAGGAATACAAGGAGACCTTCCCAATCACAATAGCCTCAAAAACAATAAAATACCTAGGAATAAACCTAACCAAAGACACCAAAGATCTCTACAACAAAAATTATAAACTCCTGAAGGAGATTGAAGATGACATCAGAAGATGGAAAGACCTCCCATGCTCATTATTGGAAAAATTAATATAATAAAAATCTTCATTCTACCCAAATTAATACATCAATTCAATGCAATTCCAATGAAAATCCCCAGGACATTCTTCACAGGCTTGGAAAAAAATTCTTAAGTTCATATGGAACAACAAAAAACCCTGAATAGGCAAAGCAACCCTGAGTGAAAACAGCAATACAGGGGGAATTTCTATACCAGACATCAAACTATACTACAGGGCTATAGTCATACAACCACCCTGGTACTGGCAGAAAAACAGACCTGTAGATCAATGGAGCAAAGCTGAAGATCCAAACTTGAGCACATACAATTTCAGCCACCTTATATTTGACAAGGGGGCCAAGAGGACACAATGGAGGAAAGATAGCATCTTCAGCAAATGGTGCTGGCAAAACTGGATCACCACTTGTAGAAAAATAAAATTAAACCCCGATGACCTCTCACCCTGCACAAAAATCAACTCCAAATGGATCAAAGACCTCAATTTGAAACCCCAAACCCTGGAGGTGTTAGATGAAAAAGTTGGCAGCAACTTACAAGACATAGGTGTAGGAAGAGACTTTCTAAATCAAACAGCAGCTGCACAGGAAAAAAGGTCAACAATTGACAAGTGGGACCTTATTAAACTCAAAAGTTTTGGTACAGCAAAAGAAACAATAAGGGAAGTGAGGAGAAAACCCATAGAGTGGGAGGAGACCTTCACTGCTGATTCATCTGACAGAGCATTAACTTCCAGAATATATAAACTACTCAAAAAAACAAAGGAGCAAGAAAACAAATGACTCACTCAAAAGATGGAGTAAAGAGCTGAGCAGAGGATTCACAAGTGAGGAAATAGAGATGGCTGAGAAACATCTTAAAAAGTGTTCAATGTCGCTAATAATTAAGGAAATGCAAATTAAAACCACTTTAAGATATCATCTCACCCCGATAAGGCTGTCTAAGATCAAGAAAACAAATGACACCAAATGCTGGAGAGGGTGTGGGGAAAGGGGAACACTCATCCACTGCTGGTGGGAATGCAAACTTGTACAACCACTATGGAAAACAGTATGGAGAACCCTTAAAAGACTCAAAATGAGCCTACCACTTGACCCAGCCATACCACTTCTGGGTATTTATCCATCAGACTCTTCCTACAGCTGAGATACATGTACAGCCATGTTTGTTGCTGCTCTCTTCACAATAGCAAAGAGTTGGAGCCAACCCGGATGCCACACAAGTGATGAGTGGGTACAGAAAATGTGGTACATCTATCTACACAATGGAGTACTATGCAGCAGTAAAGAAAGATGACATCATGAAATTTGCAGGTAAATGGATGGAACTAGAAGATTTTATGCTAAATGAAGTAACACAGTCCCAGAAAAACAAAAGATGAATGGTATCCCTCATCTGTGGATGCTAGTACCAAGTACCTAGGTGTAAGACAAAATGAGCAATGCTAATATTATACTCCTCAGGATCTAAAGACAACTATGCTCTTGTATTAGCATATTTTTTAAGTTCTCTACAACTGGACTGGGTGGAACATACCTCAACATAATTAAAACTATATACAACAAACCCACACCCAACATCATTCTGATTTATTTATTATTTTTTTTTAATTGTCTGAGTGTACTATCTGCATGTAGGTTGGTGCACCCGTGTCATGCAATGCCGTGGAGGTCAGAAGAGGGCATTGGATTCCCCTGGAACTGGAATTAAAGACAGTTCTCGGCCCCCATGTGGGTGCTGGGGATCAAACCTGGGTCCTCTGAAAGTGCAGTCAGTGCTCTTAACCACTGAGCCTCTCCAGCCCCATCTAACATCATTGTAAATGGAGAAAAACTGGAAGAATTCTCATGAAAATCATAAACTAGGTAATGGTGTACACTAACTACACTCCTTTTCCCAAAAGAGTGTTTTTAGTAGAAAGTTTAACTGTTTTTAAGAAAAAGGCTTATTAGCCCTGTATATTGGCTCATGCCTGTAATCCCAGCAGAGGCAGGTGGATCTCTGTGAGTTCAGGGCCAGCCTGGTCTATTGTGAAGAGAGCTACAATAAACATAGATGTGTATGTATCTCTGCAATAGGATGAGTCTTGTGGGTATATACCCAGGAGTGGTATGACTGGGTCTGCTGGCAGGCTCATTTTCAGTTTCTTTTTTTTATTAATTTTATTTATTTCTGTATGTGTATGAATGTACTGTCTGCATGCAAGTTTGTGCACCCGTGTCGTGCAATGCTGCGGAGGTCAGAAGTGGGTGTCAGATTCCCCTGGAACTGGAGTTCTCCTGGAATTGGAGTTTCAAACGGCTCTTGGCCGCCATGTGGGTGCTGGGGATCGAACCCGGGTCCTCTGCAAGAGCATTGGCGCTCCTAACCGCTAGGCCATCTCTCCAGCCCTCATTTTCAGTTTCTTAAGAGTTCTCCACACTGCTTTCTATAGGGTTACACAAGTTTGCATTCCAACCAGACATTTATTAATATAGGCATTTTGAAACAGGAATCAGTCCAAAATTAGGTTGATTTACGTTGCTTTAATTAAACAGTGAGTAAATTAGCATGCAGTGGAAATGGATTATAGCCTACAGCTATCATGGATGGTTGATATGGGAGAGACTCAAGGCACACTCTTCAAGAAGACCATATTCAGTTTCATGGTGGTTACCATGGACCAAATACATAGGAACACTTTTATGTTTTTAGTTGATCTATAAAAGGTGAGAATCTCTAGAAGAAATGACAAAATTTCTACCTTAGAGGATGCAATTGAGATTCCCATCCATTCAACCAGTTCAGAGACATGAGCTCATTTACAGAACCAGACTCCTTGAGTGAAGAAAAGACCAGATTGTCTTGAGGGCAGACTTTGTAAAAATACCAAAGATTTATGCTCTTAACTTTTCACCCAGCCTTCCCCAAAGGGACCTATGGCATTTCCATAGGATAACTACATTGGGGGAAAGAAGTGTGACAGTGGTCTCATGCTCATGGTGGTCACTGCTCGTTCCATGTTCCTCAGCTTCCTGAAGCATCTGTCTTAATAGAATGTTGGAGTGCCCTTTGAAAGAAATGTTTACATTCACATTTATTTAGGTGACAATGGCCCTGAGTGCTGGAGCAAAGTCTGCCAGAATACAGTACATGCTTTAATCAGTGTGCAATATGTGGCAGAATGGCTTCTCCTTGGAGAGAGTTTAATTTAGCCATTCCTGCCACAGTCATGCTTCTATCGTGAGATTAACTGTACCTGTGTCCTTAGCAATAGAAATATGTGTAGGAATGATTTACTTCCCATATTTGTGTAATGATACAATTACTTACTCTCCTTCTGTTCCACTTTACCCTTCTCAAAACCTGAGAACCAGTCCATTCAATGAACAGGGCCTAAGAAGGGACCCCAAGACAACCCTACTTTGTTCTAAATCGCCCCTCTATTTCTATGATGAAAAACACTGACCAAAAGCAACTTGGGGAGGAATGGCTTTATTTGGCTTAAAGGTAGAGTCCATCATTAGGAGAATAGGAGGAGGCAGGAAAAAAAAAAAAAAAAGGCAGGAACCTGCAGCACAGACCAATGAGGATGGTTCCTTACTAAGCTTCCTCATTTGGACGATATCAGCCTAAGTTCCTAAAAAGTACAGGGCTACCTGCCCAGGGATGACAATTCAAGTAGGGTGCTGGGTGCTCCCACATCACTCGACAATGAAGAAAATCCTGACAACCATGGTCGCAGGCCAATCCAAGTGAGAAAACTCCTTAATTGATGTTCATCTAACAAGGTGTTTCAACTTGATAACTAAAGGTATCCCACACATGTCTGCAAAGAATGTGCCAATCCTGACTCCAAACCCATTTTCTGACTGTAACAAGATATGACTATTAATGTAACATGTATGCTACCAATTCAGAGTTAAATATTAAAGTTACTGGAAGTGGATTCAATTTACTAAAGAAATTGTACAGACCAATGAAGTTAAATTATATAAAAAAAGTAAAACCCTAAACATGTTTTGGAATTAACCTAGAGTTTATTTTACGAGGTCATAATTTTGGTATATTTGTGGCATCCATCCACATAGGCATATTTTGGAATGATATAAATTGGAAGGAATAGCAACAACAAAAATGAATGGGTCAAAGAACTGACTGAAACAGTAAACTTATGCCCAAAACAGTAAACTTCAGCATCAAAAAAATTAAAAAAGACTGAGAAAAAGATGAAAGACATGTATGGCAGAATGGATAAGCTTTGGCAGGGAGGGGGCAAGGAAAAGGAATTGGATCTAAACTTGATTAAGAAAAGTTGTATGAAATATACAAAACTTCAATTAAAAAAATAACTCAGATTTGGATATTCGGTTTTGTTCCATTGGTCAACAGGTCTGTTTTTGTGCCAGTACCAGGCTGTTTTTATGACTATAGCCCTGTAGTATAGTTTGAAGTCTGGTATAGAGATACCCCCTGTGTAGTTCTTTTCACTCAGGGTTGTTTTGGCTATTTGGGGTCTTTTGTTTTTCCAAATGAATTTAAGAACATTTGTTTCCAAGCCTGTGAAGAAACTCTTGGGGATTTTTATTAGGATTGCATTAAATCTATACAAGAGTTTTGGTAAAATGGACATTTTTACAATGTTAATTTTCCCAATCCATGAGCATGGGAGGTTTTTCCATCTTCTGAGCTCTTCTTGAATTTCTTTCTTTAAGGGTTTAAAATTTTTGTTGTAGAGGTCTTTGGTGTCTTTGGTTAGGTTTGTTCCTAGGTATCTTATTGTTTTTGAGGATATTGTGAGTGGGAAGGTCTCTTTGAATTCTTTCTCCAGTTGCTTGTTTTTGGTGTAAAGAAAGGCCATTGATTTTTTAAGGTTAATTTTGTATCCTGCCACTTTGCTGAAGCTGTTAATCGTTTCTAGGAGTTTTCTGGTGGAGTTTTTAGCATCCCTTAAGTAAACAATCATATCATCAGCAAATAGGGATAGTTTGACTTCCTCTTTTCCAATTAGTACTCCTTTAAT
>VZQC01011470.1:89228-129540 GCA_009823505.1 Rhizomys pruinosus
ACCTGTGTTAAATAATATACAGGGGGAGTCTCTCTCTCTCTCTCTCTCTCTCTCTCTCTCTCTCTCTCTCTCTCTTTCTCTCTCTCTCTCTCTCTCTCTCTCTCTCTCTCTCTGTTTGTGTGTGTATGCTGCAAAGGAATCACAATTCGAAAACCCAAAGCTGTGAGACAGTTCTGCAATGTTAGATTGCTTTAGATTTCAAGTATACTCTTGGGCAGACTCTCAGAAAACAGTTTGACACATACTCAAAGAGGTTCGCCAAGTAGTATGTTTTGTACTTCCCACAGTTCTGATTAACTTTTCTCGCCTTGTCATACCAGCAGGCCATCAACAGGACTTGGATCTAGAGCCTGCAGAGCCTATGCTGTAATTGAGCCAATGAATTTTGTTTCATGGTTTTGTTTCTAGTGACAGGAGAATAAGTAAAAAGAGAATCCAAGCGTCAGGGGTAAGCCCTGCCCACCTCTAAATCCTTTTCCTCTTTGTACTGGCTTCCTATCACTGACAGTGTGGTGACAAGTGCAGTCCTCTCATTTACATGTTCCTCACTTTCTTTGGCTCAGGAAATGCTGTGTCCAAACAGTAATCAGCCTGTAATGAATAGAAAAGACTCCTGAATTATTTCTACATCCTTGGTTTCCTCCTACATTTCTGTCTTTCCTTTTGGTATTCTTAATGTGTTTGTGTGTGTGTTTGTGTGTGTGTGTGTGTGTGTGTTTGTGTGTGTGTGTGTTATGTATTTAATCATGAGTGTGCTAATGTGTATGGAGACCACAGGTAGGCATCAGAATATTTTCTTCAATATGGCTAGCCCTCCATGTTATTTTTTAAGACAGGATCTCTTATTGAAGCTGGATCCACCTATTCTGCTGGGCTGAATGGCCAACGAACTCCAGCTCTACCTTCTGTCTCTCCGCCAGTCCTGCTGCAATAGATGTACACAGTTGTACCTGGTTTTGGACATTAGTACTGGGAAAAGAGAATCCTGAGAGGTTCTGAGCCAGTTAGTCTGGCATACCAAATAGCCAACATGACCTCCATACTCATGCCATGCCATGCATACATCTGTACACACACACATTCACACACACACACACACACACACACACACACACACACACATACACACAGAGAGAAAGAGAGAGAAACAGAGATAGAGTCAGAGAGAGGAGACAGAGTGACAGAAAGAATGAGGAGGGGATGAAAAATTTTCCTATGCCATTTATTGTCTCAAAGAAATCCAGTAAACCTTTGAACCTAGCATCATTTGAAATATTTCAAATTTTAGTCATAATGAAATTAGAAAAGTGTTTTTCATGATTATAGTTTATCATGTCACTGTATACCCATCTGATTTGCCTTTTGCACTAAATCATCATTTGTTGATTTTGTATGTAAATTCTCTTTTACAATTACCTTTTCTCTAAAAGTCTTTAGCTGAGAACTGCTTTTTTTTTCCCTGTCAGCATATATTGGGATTGCTGCTCTCTTTTGAATCTTTCCTCCTTCCCTTGAATTCTTACACATAGGAAAAGACAAAACTCACATCTCCCTGTGAATTCTTGTTCAGGTGGATATTATTGCTCATTAATATTATGTGGGCATTAAAATGGTCTTCAGTTTTGTTCCATTAATTTCCATTTCATCTAATCTTTTGTGACATTGGGTTTGCTCTGACTGCATTCCAGTTGTGTCTTTTCCACCAAATATCTGTTTCTGATTATTTTCACTAGATAGGTTCTCTCATATGATTTCAAGTTGAATCTCATTTTCTTATCTTATAATATTACAAATTCTCCTGGTTAGTCCCCACCTAATATTCCATCTACACAGTTGTCTAGTATGCCTCTACAGTGAGAAAGTGGCAGATACCATATGAAGACCTTTAACAGAGAGTAAACATGATGAAGAGTGCCACAGTCACACCTTCACTATGGCCATCCTTTTCTTCCTGCCTGTTGCTTGCCAGTATTGAACATTCTTTAAGTGCAAGTCATTCTGGTAGAAGCTTGTCTTGGTTTTCTATTGTTATAAACAGAATGGTCAAAGGAAATATAGGAGAAAAAAGTGGTTATATCAACTTATATCAACTTCCAGGTTATAGTCCATCATTAAGGGATGTCAGGACAGGATCTAGGACATGAATAAAGCAAAAACCATAGAAGACAACTGGTGCTTCTGTCTCTCACATTCCTCCGTGCTCAGATATCTTTCTTACACAACATGGGGCAACCTGCCTGGGGATGGTGCCCCACACAGTGGACTGGCCCTCCCACATCAATCATCAGTCAAGGCCATATCTAGCAAACATAGATGAAGGCCAGTATCTAGGTAATTCTTTGGTTGAGGTTTCCTCTTCACAGGTGACTCTAGAGTATGTAGAGATAATAGTAAAACTAATAAGCACAGAGCTAACAAAAAGTCATTCAAATTCTCATCCCTTTTCTTGCAATTCTTTAATGCATTCATTTGCTTCTTAGACTTTTTTCCTTTCTTTGAATACTGTAGTTTATGTATGAATAAAGCTAGGACCATGCAGATTCTAATAAATAGTGCAGAGCTTCTGATTACATTACTCCATATTAAGCCATGCTCCACTCTCACCTCAGTGGATTTAGGATTCGCTGAATTAGAACACATTACACAGAGTCAAGGTGAGTAGAGCTCATCCAGCTCTCCTCTTCAAAATTAAACTTGTACATTTTTCCATGAAAATATTTGTGGAAATGAAAAAGATAATAGACTATACCCTGTATCTAGACAGAACTTAAGATGTGTAACCCAGACAGTTAAGTCACAATAGAGACTTTCATTTTTAGTTTACATAACTTTTTAGAAGTTAACATTTCAAGGTACCTTGCTTTGGTAGAGTTGTAAAAAATATTTCCCCTACAACGAGATCTCCCTGGAAGGAAATCAAGACATGGGCCTTAGAAGAATGGTCATAGACATAGTCAGAGAAATCAAAGAATATAAAGAACAAATCACAGAACTAACGGAACAGAATGAAAAACTCAGGAAAGGTCTAGAAGGAAAGAATGGCACAAACTCTAGAAAGATCTAGCAGAGAGAATGGCAAACTCCAAAACAGAACTAGAGGAAGAGATCAACAACTTCAAAAGAACAAAGTGGAGAATGATAAACTCAGAAAGATAGTGGGAAACAACTGAAAAAGAATCCCAAGCTGAAATTAAAAAATAAACTAATCAAGCAAAACGGGCTTACAAGTGAGAATGACGAAGCTCTAAAAGAAAGTAGGAAATACTAAAGAAATGCACAGGAAGAAGTGAAAAAGGAAAAACATTCTCCAATCGTTCAACAGGAAAGGATGGGGAGAAAAGCCTCAGAAGCAGAATGTTGAAGCAGAAAATAGAGATATGAGACCTGCAGGATAACACGAAAAAACTAAAATGCTCAGGAAGATTATGAAAATTTAACACACACAGTGGACAACCAGGAAATGTGGGATACATGAAAAGACCCAAAATCTATCCATCATAGGGCTAGAGTCAGGAGAAGAATCCCAAGGACAAGAAATTGATCATGATCTGCAACAGAAATAGAGTAAAATTTCCCCAAACACAAATATTACAAACCCATACGCCCGGTGGTTTGAATGAGACTGCCCCCATGGGCTTTAAGTATTCAGCATATTTTGTCCCCAGTTGGGTGCACTGTTTTGGAGAGTCTTGGAGAAGGTGTGCCATGCTGGAGGAAGTCGTCCTGGGGATGGCTTAGTGAGTTTAACAAAAGCTTGCACTGTCTCCAGTCTTCCTCTCTCTCTCTCTCTCTCNCAATTAATATTTAAGGATATTACTGATGAAAATGTATTGCCTTCATTTCAAAGTTATTTTTTGTTTGGGAATTCTTGGTTTAGGTTTGTATTTTCTGTAAGCTTTTATAATTTCTCTCTTTAGGCTGCTTGGGGATAGTTGCTCCTTCCTTTGTTCTTTGAATTGCTTTTTGTTCTTTGAATTGCTTCAAAAGTTTTCTTTTATTTTTTTTTTTTTTTTTTTTTTTTTTTTTTTTTTTTTTTTTTTTGTTTTTGTCTATTTTTATCATGGAAATATTTTTCTTTCTCCTTGTGCTATCGTTGACATTTTTGCGGGGTATAGTACTAGTCTGGGTGGTATCTAAAGTCATTTAGCACTGGAACTATTGGTCCATGTTCTTCTTGGGCTTTATAATTTCCATGAAAGTACGTTGTAATTTGATGGGTTTCACCTATATGTAAAATTGTTGTTTTCTCTGTGAATTCAGGATTTTGTCTGTTTTGAGAATTGGCGGTTTTACTGTGATATGGTGTGGGGAAATTCTTTTCTGTTGGTCTTGTCTATTTTGTGTTTTACCTGCTTGTTGTATTTGTATGGTGTGTGTATTAGTCACGTTTTTCTGTTTCTGTGATTATAAAACACCATGACCAGGGAACTTATGAAAGGAAGAGTTATTTGAGCTTACAATTGACAGTTCCAGGGTAATCAGAGTCCCATGTGGCAGGGAGGCTGGTGGCTGGGGCTGGAGCAGCACGCGAGGAGGTTCACATCTCACAATAAGCACCATCGAGAGAGAGAGAGGAGAGAGAGAGAGGAGATGCAAGAAAGATAATGTATGAAATATACGAATCATCAATAAAGGTATTTAAAAAATAAATAAACTCCTCCTTTTATAAGTTCCCCTGGGTCAAAGAACTGACTGATACAGTTAAATTCTGCCCCAAACAACAAGCCTCTGCGGTGAAAAACTTTGGAAATACTGAGAGGAAGATGTAAGACATGTATGCCAGAATGCATGAAGTGGGGTAGGGTAGGGGGTAGGGGGTAGGGGGAAGGGAAATGTGTCTAAATTAGACTGAAAGAAAGATAATGTATGAAATATACGAATCATCAATAAAGGTATTTAAAAAATAAATAAACTCCTCCTTTTATAAGTTCCCTTGGTCATGGTGGTTTTATCACAGCAACAGAAAAGTGACTGATACAGTATTTGGTACCAGAAGTGGACTGTTGACTATGAAGAATCTGACCATTTGTGTGTTTGGAGAAATGCGAAAGACTTTGGAACTTTGGGCTAGAAAAGGTTTGCTGTAAGGAGAGCTCAAAGGGCCATTCTAGTAGAAGCCTGGAAGAAATCAGTGATGAGAGAAATGTAGTTCCACTGGAAAATAAGGACTTAAGGACTGGGGTATTTTGGCAACGATTCTGGCTAGAGTTTGCCCACAGCCCAAATGCTTGCCTGAGGCTAAGTTAAAAAGCAATAGACTAATGTCTTTGGTGGAGGATACTTCAAGACAGCCAAATGCAGAAATGGTGGCATGGCTATTAATGGTGAATATTATACAGATCTACAGTGAAAAAGAGCAAATGGGGCAGAAAGAAATGCAGAATGTACAGTTTGGAGTGAAAAAGTGCACTAAGAAGAATAATATTGGAGCCAAGGCAGATGAAGTAGAGGATCCCTTTGGTAAGGACATTAAAGTGATTAAGGAGAGGAATGGAGATTTACAGGTAAACAATAGAAACAGTGCCTTAAGGGAAAGATAACACCCAGCCAAGACTCCAACTTTTGAAAGGAATATACTGAATTGGTTTTCTACTCCAACAAGTCCAGGGCAGAGAAAAGCTGCCAATGTGGTTGAAGAAGGCCAGGGTCCATCACAAACTTGCAGGCAAACTCAGCAGTTTCATTCACGTGATGCTGGCTTTAAAGGTATAAAGGATAAAAGAGTGCAGGGGTCCTCAGTTCTTCCTCAGAGAGCTGCTGAGGTCAGGCAGAGTGCAGCAGAAGTGTCCCTACATAAAGAAGGCCCTGATAGGCCATTTTGTGAAGCTGTGAAAGTGAAGTCTTGTTGGCACAAGAGACCCCAAGAAGACATTCGAGATGCCAGAGCTGTGAGATATTTGCCAAGGAGAGCTGCATACCACAGCCTAAGAAAGAGATGTATGTTGCAATGTTGCAAGCAAAGCTGGAAGAGCTGAGCCATCTAAGCCCTTTGAAAGTAGAGTCCCAGAAGTTGTACATGGAGTTACTGGACTTGGTGTTTGCCCTGCTGGTTTTCAGTCTTGTTTTGGTCTGGTATTTCCTCACTATGCCTCTATTCCTCCCTTTTGGAATGGGAAAGTGTATTCAGTTCTACTGTATGTTGGGAGTATGTAATTTTTCTTTTGATTTTACAGGAGCTTACAGTTAAGAGATTGGCCTGGGTCTCAGAAGAGACCTTGGACTGTGGACTTTTGAATGGCATTGAGACTGGTACAGACTGTGGGAAATTTTAAGTTTGGACTAAATGCAATTTGGCTTTTATATGGTCATGAGCCTATGGGGGCTAGGGAGTGGAATGTGGTGTTTTCAATGAGAAGGTCTCCACAGGTTTCAAGTATTTAGACTTTTTGTCTCCAGTTGGTGGCCCTGTTTTAGGAGGTCTCAGAAGGTGTAGCCATGCTGGAGGAAGTACATCACTGGGGGCAGGCTTAGGCAGTTCAACAAGCCTTGCCAGCCTCCAGTGTCTCTCGCTCTCTGCTTCCAGTATTCACTGGAAAATGTGAACCTCAGTTTTCTGTTCCAGCTTCTGCTACCATGCGCCCCCCTGCCCCTCCAGGATGGACTCCAATTCCCTGGAACCATCAATCATAAGCTCAAAGAAACTCTTCCTTTTATAAGTTCCCTTGGTCATGTTGGTTTTATCACAGCAACAGAAAAGTGACTAATACAATGGGAAAACCAAATAATAAATAGCCAGCAAATTCTACCAGTCCTGTAGGAGACTCCTACAATGAGAACTCCCTGGAGGTAACCCAGGCCACAGACTTTAAAAGAACTCTCATAGACATACTGAAAGAAATCAAGGACTATAAAGAGCACACAAATAAATGAATCAAAGAACTACAAGGATAGAATGATAAACTGAAAGAACACACAGACAAATGAAGCAAAGTACTAGAAGGAGAGAATGACAAACTCTGGGTGGAAGTGAAAATACTGAAGAAAAATCAGGCTGAAATGAGAAAGGAAATTGAACACTCATCCAGTCAACAGGAAATTATGGGAGAAAGCCTCAGTAACAGAATGGATGAAGAAAAAAATAGAATATCAAGGCTGGAAGAACTTCAATGTCAAGCAAAGATTATGAAATATTTAAAAAAAAAACCCACAAGAGTGAAATAATCAGGAAATGTGGAACACCACAAAAAGACCAAACCTCCACATCATAGGGATAGAGGAAGGAGAAGAATCCCAGGATAATTGGTGCTGACAAGATTTTCAACAGAATTATAGAAGAAAATTTCCCTGAATTGAAAAAAAAAGACATACCCATACAAATACAAGAAACACATAAAACACCAAATAGACAAGAGCAGAAGAGAAATTCTGCACGTCATATGATAGTAAAAACACTAGATGCTCAAAACAAAAACAGAATGAAAGCCACAAGGGAAAAACAAGTTACATATGAAGGGAAACACATCAGAATTACAGCTGAATTTTCAATGCAATTTAGGAAAACCAGAAGAACTTGGACTGAAGTATTTCCAGTACTAAATGACTATAGATGCCAACTTAGGTTACAGAGCAAAAATGTCAATTATATTTGAAGGAGAAAGAAAAATCTTTCATGACCTAAGCAAGATGAAAGAATACATGCACAGAAAACTAACCTTCAGAAAATACTTGAGGCAATTCAAAGGACAGAGGAAAGGAGCTTCAGCTCCCAAGTAGCAAGAGAAAGTGATTAATGAAGGTATAACTGTGGAAATACAAACTTAAACCAAAAATGCAAACAGAAACTACATTGCTGGGAAGTAATATACATCTCTCAATAATTACCTTAGATATTAATGGTTTGAACTCTCCAATCAAGAGACATAGACTGGGAGAATGGATTAATAAATTGAATCCACTTTTTTCTTATCTACAAGAAATCCATCTAACCTTCAAGGACAGGGGCCATCATAAGGTGAAACAATGGGAAAAAATATTCCAAGGAAATGGTAGCAAAAATCAAGCAAGAATTTCTATTCTAATATCAGACAAAATAGACTTCAAATTAAAACTAATCAGAAGAGATGAAGAGGGTCACTACTACTTTTTTTTACAACATTCTTATCACATGAACAATTGACCATGAAGATTTCACAATCATGAATATAAATTATCCATACACTAAATGCTGGTACACCGAACTTCATAACCACATTTATGCAGGACTTCAAGGCACAGATTAATCCTAGCTCACTGATATTTGGGGACTTCAATACTCCACTGAGCCCACTGGACAGGTCCACTGGACAAAGAATAAACAGAAAAATATCTGAACTGAACAATATGACATACCAAATGGACCTAAGAGACATCTACTGAATATTCAGCCCAAACACCAAATAATATACTTTCTTCTCAGCACTCCACGGAACATTCTCCAAAATTGACCAGATACTGGGACACACAACAAGCCCCAGCAAATAAAAAAATTTGAAATATTTCCATGCATTCTATCAGATCACAGTGCAATAAATATCAATACCAGAAGAAGCCCTACTATCTACAAGAAGTTGTGGAGAAAAAAGCAACACATTCCTGAATAATGAATGGGTCAAGGGAGAAATAAATAAAGAAATAAAAGTATTCCTGGAAGTAAATTAAAAGGGTAATACAACATAATAGAACCTATGGGATATTTTAAATGCAGTCCTAAGAGGAAACTTTATAGCCCTAAGTGCCTAAATTAAAAAACAGAAAGAGCCCAAATAAAAAACCTAACACTACAGCTAAAAACACTTGAGAGACAACAACAAATGAATTATGAACCCAAAAGAAAAGATGAAATAACAAAAATCAGAGTGGAGATCAACAAAATAGAAACAAAGAAAATAATACAAAAATCAATGAATCCAAGAGTTGGATCTTTGAAACACAGGAAAGGGAAATTAAAGGAGTACTAATTAGAAAAGAGGAGGTCGAACTATCCCTTTTTGCAGATGACAAGATAGTTTACCTAAGGGATGCTAAAAACTCCATGAGAAAACTTGTAGAAATGATTAATAATTTCAGTAAAGTGGTGGGATACAATTTACCTAAAAAAATCAGTAGACTTTCTTTATACCAACAACAAGCAACTGGAGAAGGAATATAAGGAGATATTCCCATTCACAATAGCCTCAAAAAAAAATAAAATAAAATACATTGGAACAAACCTGACCAAAGACATTAAAGGGCTCTACAATAAAAATTTTAAACCCTTGAAGAAGGATCATGAAATAGGCACCAGAAGATGGAAAGACCTTCCATGTCTATGGATTGAAAGAATTAATGTAAAAATGACCATCCTACCCAAATGATATACAGATTCAATGCAATCCCAATAAAAATTCTCATGAGTTTTTTCACAGACTTAGAACAAAACATCCTTAAATTCATATGGAATAATGAAAGACCCCAGATAGCCAAATCAACCCTGAGCAAAAAGAGCAATGCAGGTGAGGGGGATTACTATACCAGAGTTCAAACCATATTTCAGGGCTATAGTCATAAAAACTGCCTGATACTTTGGAGCAATACAAATTGGAGGGAACAAGAACAAAAGGACTGGGTCAAAGAACTGACTGAAACAGTAAACTTCTCCCGCAAACAATAAACTCCCCCAAACAATAAACTTCTCCCCTAAACAATAAATCTCTGCAGAGAAAAACTTTAAAAAGGCTGGGAAAAAGATGCAAGACATGTATGACAGAATGCATGAGCTCAGGTGGTTGAAGGGTATGAAAGGGGGAATAAGTCTAAAGTGGACTGAGAAATATTCTATGAAATGCATGAAACTATAATAAAATACTAATAAAAATTTTAAAAAGAAAAAAAGAATATAATAAAACATATAAATATATAAAAAAAAACCTGCCTGGCATTGGCATTAAAAACAGACCCATAGATCAATGGAGCAAAATTGATCATTTAAAACTGAGTACATGCAATTTCAGCCACTTCATATTTGAAAAAGGGGCCAAGAAGACTCAATGGAGGAAAGACAGAAATTTCATCAAATGGTGCTGGCAAAACTGGATCAACACATGTAGAAGAGTAAAATAAAAAAACCCTACCTTTCAACTTGTAGAAAAATCAACTCCAAATGGATCAAAGACCTCAATGTGAAATCTGAAACTTGGAAAATGAGAGAAGAAAATGTTGGCAGTAAACTACAAGGCATAATCAGACAGCAGCTGCACAAGAAATAATGTCAACAATGTACAAGTGGGACCTCATTAAACACAAAAGCTTTTGTACAGTGAAAGAAACAATCAAAGAAGTGAGCAGAACACCCACAGAGTGGGAGGAAACCTTCACCAGCAATACATCTGACAGAAGATTAGCATCAAGAATATATAAATCACTCAAAAAACAAAGGGGGAAGAAAACAAATGGCCCAATCAAAAGATGGAGTAAAGAACTGAACAGAGACTTCACAAATGAAGAAGTAAACATGGCTAAGAAAAATGCTAAAAGGTGTTCAATGCCACTAATAATTAAGGAAATGCAAATTAAGACCACTTTAAGATTTCATCTTACCCTAGTAAGACTGGCTATGATCAAGGAAACAAATTATACAAATTGCTGGAGAGGTGTTGGGAATGCCAACTCATGTATCCCCTATGGAAAGGAGTGTGGAGAACTCTTAAAAGACTCAAAATGAACCTACCACCTGACCCAGTCATGCCACTCCTGGGTAGATACCCACAATACTCATCCTATTGCAGAGGTATGTGCACAACCATTTACTGCAGCTTTCTTCATAATAGTGAAGAGCTGGAACCAACCCATATGTCCCTTAACTGACAAGTGGATAAAGAAAATGTGCTACAACTACACAATGGAGTCCTATATGGCCATAAAGAAAAATGGCATCATTAAATTTGCAGGTAAATGGATGGAACCAGAGCCATTATGCTAAGTGTAGTAACACAGTCCCAGAAAAACATGCACTATGGTGTCCTTCATTTGTGGATCCTAGCACCAAATCCTTGTTAGGCAAATGGAGTAATATTTTTTTCTTTTTTAGTAAATATAGTACCTGATCACACTACAAAAAAAAAAAGAGTACATTAAAACATATATCAACTTCTTATGTAATTTAGGAATGTAATGTTTCTTTTTACTTGTATGCAACTCTACTGTTAAAAATTGAATCCATAAACATGTATTGGACTTAACGTATAGTTTATTTTCAGATGTCATAATTTTGGTATGTGTGTGGAGTGTTTGTTTACTTGCATATTTTGGAGTAATATAAAATTAAAGGGAAAAACAACAAAAAAGACTCGTTGAAGAACTGCCTGAAACAGTAAATTTCTTACCCAAAGAGTAAACTTCTGTATTGAAAAAGATCCAAGAAATGTATGGTGAGCTCTGGACGGGTAGAGGGTATGGAATAAATTAGTTTTAATGTCTGAGATACAACATATATATATATATATATATATATATATATATACATACATACATTCATTCATACATACATACATACATACATACATACATACATACTGGTGGAGAAAATTTGTCATGGTCAAGGGGAATAATTTTAACTTTCCTAAAGTTTTCTGGCAGCTGTTCATGACTGATGTACTTGTGTAATCTTTGCTTTGGGCCCTACGCAATGCTTCTGAAGTCTTACAATAGTACCATTACAATCTATGCTTCAGCTTCTCTCCCAGTCCACATTCTCCTATGTCCAGAATCCCTCCTTACTGGTCCTGGCTCCAAAGAAAACCAGTATTCCACCAGGATGCACTAAGAAAGACTGTATCTTGTGCAAATGTAAAGTACTTAAAATACCAGCATTTACATTCTTGCAGCCTTTGCAAAAACAGTTCATGGAAAATTGTAAATAATCTCAATTAATATGAAGAATATATGTGGAATGACAAACACATGTTCTTATAAACATTTTTTTTTTTTTGGTTTTGTTTATAAGAGCACAGTCATTGTCCATGTCTGACTGGACCGCTTGGATGAAGCAGTTCTTTATTGCAAATTAGAGAATGTTACCTAAATATTTAGAAATTCACTGTTGGTATCCACTTGGCCAAATATGATAGATATCAAAATTTTAAGAAAAGTCATTATAGAATTTAAAATGATAAATTTAGTGGTGATTGCAAAGATTGACAAAAGAACAGTAAGTAAATAAGAAGAAAAATATTGAAATGTAGTTTATTCTTTCTGAAATCATAATTTACTTAATTTTAGTGTGTGTGTGTGTGTGTGTGTGTGTGTGTGTGTGTGTGTGTGTGTTTGTGCAAGCACCACAGGACTCATGTAAAGGTCCCAGGACAATTTACAGCAAGTCTGTTCTCTCCTGTTATAGAAAAGAGTGGAGTCTGCCTGTAAGAGGAGACATGCCCTTATCTCTTCCTATAAAACTTAATCCAGCTGTACAGGCCAATCACCTATCCTAGCAATGGAAGGTAGGGGCATCTTAAGCCATGCTGAAGAGGTAGGAGGAATAATTGTCCTCCTAATAAGCAAAGTGCTTTTCTTTCCTTGAATTCCTGGCTTCTGTGGAGTTACTGCAAGTTCTGTATGTTGTTGTTGGGCACTGCCCTGCCTTTCTGAGTTCTGATCAGAAATGTGTAACTTTTCCTTTCTGTTCTCTTCAGTCTCTTTCTGTGAGGCACTGGTCAAAGCATAAGTGTACTTTTTCCAAAGTGTCTCTGTGATATCAAAGATAACACAGTAGTAAATGTAGTTACTTACTGATCTTGATCTGCAGGCTATGATGAATAAATTATACATTCCAACATTAGGGACATTAGCATGTAGTTATTTTTACAGAATCTTGAAACTTATAATCAATTTTAAAATATTTTATTATTTTTATTTTACGTGTATAAATGTATTGCCTGCACATATGTAAGTGCACTGGTATGTGCAATGCCCATGGGATCAGAAGAGGATCCCTTACAAATGGAGTTATGAGCAGTTGTTAGGATTCATGTGGGTACTCAGAATCAAGACCAGGTCCTCTGCAAAAGCAGTCGTTGCTCTTACTGCTGAGCCATCTATCCATTTCAATTTATTTTTGTTTTTATTTTATATGTATGGATGTTTTGCATGAGTGTTTGTAAGTGTACTATGTGTAGAGAACTGGAGTTTAAAATCATTGGATGCTAGAAATCAAACCTAGATCAGCCAAAACGTCTTAACCAACCACTGAGCAATTTCTCCAGCTCCTAATTAGACTTAAATGTACTTTTTTTCTTTTGATTTTTTTTTTTTTTGGTTTCTTTGTTGTATTTTGTTGTTTTTCACTATTTATTTGAGAATTTCTACAATGAATTTCCATAATTTTCACCTCCTTCTCTCAATAACTCCCAGGTTGGTCTCTTTTATTCCCTACAAACCCAACATTATATCCTCTTTATTTTATAAGCCTGTGGAGTTCAATGTGTGCTGCCCATAAACACTTAGGTTTGTAGTCATCCACTGGACTATGGTTGATTTACACATTCTTAAACAAAACTGGTTCCTTCTCTCCCAGCAGCTATCAATTGCCAATAGCTAGAGGTGGGTCATCATTGCCACCTACATTATCTGTAATGGAGTTTTGTCTGGCTTGAGTTTTGTGCAGGTCTTGTGCCTGCTATCATAAGCAGTTTGAGTTAACATGTGAGCCTGTTCTATTCAGAAAATACTTCCTTGATGTATGCTTCCACCACCTCCAGCTCTCTAAATTTCTTTGTTTTCTGTTCTGCAATGATTATTGGGACTTTTGAGGAAAACATGTAATATACATATCCTATCTAGGTCTGAGTCTCTTGTTCCCTGTATGTTGACAACTTGTGAGTCTCCTCTATGTTAATCACCATCTAATGCATAAAGAAGGTTCTCTGATAAAGGCTGAGAGATGAAGTAATCATATAAGTATAATTATAAATCATTAAGAGGCAAACTAATACTATTTCTTTGTAGTAGAATAATAGTAGCAAGTTCTTCCTTAGTGCCTATGTTCAGCCACAGGTTTTTGGCCCTGATGATAATGTCAGAGAGAAACAATCATTATCAATAGGATAACCTAGACCCAGAAGGACAAGCATCTTATGGTTTCTGTCCTTAGTAGATGTTAGCCTTGAAGCTTTAGATGTTTGTATTTCACTTGGAATATCCACTGAGATCCAGATATTCGTAGGAGGCTATGGAAGAAGGTGCTCTAAAGGAAGAAAATGAGGAAGATAGTGGCAAAAGGAGGAAAGGGAAAAATGGAGGAGGAAGAGTTAAATGGGTGGGGGCTGGGAGAGCAGAGTAGAGGAGAGAGTATGGGGAGGGATAACTAACCCTAAAGACCTAAGGAAACCTACTACTGAGAAACTAATATAAAACAACTGTCTGCAACTCCAGTTTCAAGGGAATCTGATGGCCTCTTCTGACTATCATAGGCATTATATGACATGGGTGCAGTTTCATACATGTAGACAATACACTCCTACAAAAAATAATAATAAATAAAATAATTTTTAAAAAAGCATTTAAATATAGTTAATGTAGAACAGATGACAATGCCTTTATTAGACACAACAGGCTAACAGAAAGTCCAGTACCAGGAACTGCTGGTCAATGAGGTACCATAGATTAATAACATTACAGTTCATTGTCATTTCTCTTAAGGATCTTCCAAAACTTGTTGGCTGTACTCAGTATACTTGAGTCATAAAACATGGGGAAATCAAGCTGGTACTGACCATAAAGCTTCATTTCCCCTGGCTAGTTTTCATAGTGCTAGAAGGTGCTATGGACACTATCAAGAGAAAATTAATCATAAATCTTATGCAGCTGTGAGCCATGTGAGCTTCAAAAACAACTCACCTGGAAAGATATGCTCAGTGGCGCAATAGTGGCACAAATGTCATGGAAGTGACCAACCACTTTCTGATTGAAAGTATAATGCCTGCTTCATAAAATGCACCTTAACTTTTAAGAATTTTAAAACTAAAATGTAAAATTGATTCACAAACTGATAAATGTTTGTATATTTCCCTTGCACTTTTGTGCATTCAGGAAATGGAATCAGCCCAAAGAAGAGCTGTATGTTACAGATAGCAAAGTTAAAGGGGAAGATCATCTATGATCTTTGAAACTAACCTCCCAGACATGGGAGCTATACACTTTGACAGTCTCCCTTATGGGTTTTGGTCTTGCTTGCTTTAGTTCAGTAATCTATCGTTGTGTCCCCTGATTTTCCCCTTTCAAATTTGAATTTATATTCTGTGCCAGAATATGTTAAAAGAGTATATTTTAAATTTTTATTTTATAGATGATTACAGCTAAGAAATTTTCTTCAGTCAAATATAGACATTGCACTTTTGAACAGTGTTGAGATTGTATAGGCACCATTGAAGTTGTACAAAATATACTTTGATTTATGAATGGCTATAGGTCTATGAAGGCCAGAAAGTAGAATTTAGCAGTTTGAATGAGAAATAGCTCCCATAGAACATGTAATTGAAGAATATGTCCCCAGTCGGTGGTGCTGTTTAGGAAGATATGGAACCTGAAGGAGGTGGAGCGTTTTTGGAAGAAGTACATCACTTGGGGAAGACTTTGGGAGTTTATAGCTTTTCTCTACTTCTAGTTTTGTGCTCTGATTTGCAATATAGTTGAAGATGTGATCTCTTAGCTTTCAGTTCCAGCCACATGCTGTTATGCCTCTCCAGCCATGATGAAATGTACTTTTGAACTGTAACTTTATTTTTCATCATCAGTCTTTAAAAGCTGGACCATAATATGACCTAGCAATCTCACTTTTGTTTACTCATCTAGCAAATGATTATTCACCTATACAGCGTATCAACGATAGACTAAAAACATGATTCCATCATAGCCCCATTTGGTAAACAAGTGAAGTTTTGGTGTTTACCTACAAGATCTTGGATGAAGGGTTACTTATAAGAGTGTGTGATACAGTGGCTGAAAAGATGGCTCAGCTGTTAAGAGCACTAGGTGTTCTTGCCAAGGACCTAGGCCAGAACCTATGTCACAGCTAATGACCATTTGTAACTCAAATTACAAAAGATCCAATGCCCTCTCCTGACCTAAGTAGGCACTACATGATACAGGGGTACTTAGATACATGCAGGCATGACACTCACACACATAAAATAAAATGAAAAAAGATCTGTGTATATTCTTTGTGCAATAATCGGATTTATTTTAATTCAAATAAGATGACTTCAAATATGATGTCTGAATAACAGCCTCTGGACTCCTTCCTAGGATTCAGAAATGGGCTTAATTGATTGTTCTGATATCTGAAGTATAATGCTTAAGTTGCTTCTTGAAAGAGAAATAATTTCTACAAAATTTGGGTTAAGTATTAATCACACTAATAAATAACTTGTTTAGATATTTATTCAGAGATAAGCTAACTAAACAAAATCTAGGACTCAAACTTTTAAAAATACTTTATCTTTGCCCTTACTATTGAACCAAGAGTTTCACATAATTTTGCAGATGACCTGTGTAAAACCGTACTACTGCATTTGCAACATCCTATACACACATTTACATATGTTTGAATTTTCTTAAGCTTTCTATCTTGTGGTGCTCAGTAGCTTTCTTGTCAGTGTTAGCACAGTAGAGACAAATGATTTAAAATTCAGACAAAGGATGATAGCACAACACAGGAGTTCCAGTGACCACATAAAGAATGGTGAAAGTGCCTTGGAAAATGAAGCTATTGCTGCATCTTTAGGTTTGGCATGTCTGCAGTTAGCACCTGTCACTAAAGTCTTTCTCATCTCTGATTGTAACCTGAACACTTCTGATGGCAGGCTGCCTGCTGGAGAGTGTCAACCACACCTCAGACATAAACAGCCCCCAGTACCTGCTTATAACACTGATGGCACTAGATTTAATAGCAACAGACAGAAATCAATTTACAACTTGACTAGCAAGTAAAACTGACCCCAGTGTTTTATAAAGTTTGCAACCTACTTTATTTGCAAGTCCTATTCTTTGTGGACACCATGTTGGAACTGTATTTCATGTGGAAATGAAGGTGCAGGCAGTCAGTTTTCAAAATAATTGGCCAGATTCATCTTACAATGAATTAAGAAAAGTTTCTGAAGCAAATGAGGTTTCAGAAAGTGACTTCATTTTTAGCTTTCAATGAGCTAAACTTAATTCAAAGAACAGCTCAATTGTTTCTGTCTTACAACAGGCTGCTGTGTTGAACATTGTGTTGAACTGTTAACTACTGTAGACATCAGCTGCAGCACAAAGGAGAAACAGTCAAGGACAGCTTCCTGATCACATCAGTAGACAAAACAATTTGGGCTAAAGGTATTGGGTGCATATTACAGTTTCCCAAAAGTGTCATTTTTCCATTTTCTTTTCATGTTCATAGAATGGTAGAGTGTCAAGCCTTTGGATCTTGATTGAATTTGACTGCTAACTCTCTTAGACTTCTGATTTATTCAGATATATTTTTCTCATTTTATATTTTTAAATATCCATTAATCAACTATGTCGTACATATTGTTTAAATCATTTAGTGAAATGAAACTTTTGGAAGTGTCCAAAAGTTCTTAGAAATTCTTACACCCTTAAGTATAAGTGTTCCTGATTTTATCATATGACGTCAGTTCGCTGGGATCTAAAAATGTGCTTGGTTTTAAACTTTTCTATATCTATTCTTCACATACAGAGCCAAACAAAAACAGCTTTTCTCCCAAACAATTATTCTAGTTACTTTTCATAATTAAATATTTCCATGATATAAAGATTGCTGTATACAGAAAGGTATTCTGAATTTCTGTCAATGACCTCTGTATTTTTAATTTTTTAAAAATATTTCATTTATTTTGTATGTGTATGAATGTACTGTCTGCATGCAAGTCTGTGCACCCATGTCATGCAATGCCGCGGAGGTCAGAAGAGGGCGTCAGATTCCCCTGGAACTGGAGTTAAACACTGTTCTCAGCCACCATGTGGATGCTGGGGATCGAACCCGGGTCCTCTGCAAGAGCGGTCGGCACTCTTAACCGCTAGGCCATCTCTCCAGCCCGACTTCTGTATTCTTAAGGCTAGCTTTACTGCTGCTGTCTACCCCCATATTCATATTCTTTCCCTTATTCTTTCAGTAAAGTGACAGATTTTTTAACCACAATCCATTTTACCTGGTATGAAAAATTAATAGACTTGTTAATAGCTATGTTGGGCAGTATAAGAACTTATTATTTCCTTTATATTTAAAAGATTAGATGTGAATAGATCACCTTTTTTCCTTGTAAAACATTTCTAGAAATATTAGAATGTCACTCTCCACCTCATCACCACTTCTCATGCACACATCATTGTGACAGATTATTAGGGAATTAAGGAGGAAGAAGGCAAATTTCTAATTGCTGGTTCTTCCAGAAGGGACTTTAGGGATATATTTAGGAAATTAGCACTCAGGTATTTTGAGTTTCTATGTAAGTAAAGCAAAACTCAACTCCTTATAAACAGTAAAATAAAACTGAATGTTATCCAATTAAAAGTTGAAAACTGGGCTGGAGAGATGGCTCAGCAGTTAAGAACACCAACTGCTCTTTCAGAGGACCTGGGTTTGATTCCCAGCACCCACGTGGTGGCTAAGAACCATCTTTAACTCCAGTTCCAGGGGAATCCGACACCCTCTTCTGACCTCTGCAGCATTGCAGGACACGGGTGCATCTACCTACATTCAGACAGTACACTCATTACATCAAAAGCTGACAACTAATCCCTATGAATTTTCCAAATATCATATCCAAAAAATCCAATCCCTGCCTATTCAAGTAACTCTCTCATTTTGCTTTACATTTCTCTATTTATATGATGGTCTTAGTCAAAGACTTAGGTACTTACATATCCATGATTATTGCTACACTATTCTCAAAATCTAAGATATGAAACCAACCTAAATGCTCATCAAAAATGGATGGATAAAGAAAATGTGGTTTATATACATTGTTCAATTTTATTCAACTGTAAAGTATAATTAAATTTTATTCATTGGACTATAGATGGAACTTGAGATTATAATGTTAAGTGAAATGAGCCAGATTCTGGAAAACAATATCATATTTTCTTTCACATGGAGAATTTACATTTGAATATATACACCTGAAATAAAAGTATAAAAGGGACTATGTGGGTCCATGAAGTCTAAAGAGGTAAGAGGAGAAAGGTGAGTGTGGTGAAGGTAAGAAAGTCAAATATTGCAAGTTTACTGTCATATATGAAAGCTTCACCTAAATATTACATGTGACACGGGAGCTAAAGGAGCACTATTATGGGGAAAAAAGAGGATTCCTGGGGAGGGGAGGAGCACTGAGGAGAGTGGACTGTAGTGACTTTGAGCAAAGTACATCAACATATATGTATAGAAATGCCATAAGGATGCATGTTGATTTGTATGCTGACTGGAAAAATTAGTAACAAAGAATCATAACCAAAAGAAGCCTGTTGCTTATGCTGTTAAAGGGCTTTCCTATAAACTGCAGTAGATTTATCTTTAGAGAAGCAGTCCACCTGATCACACAAATTTAGAATCGTAAACCTCTAGTCATGCAGTCTGTGAGTAAAATCCTGGCAGAGGAGCTCAATTCTTGAGAGAAACAGAGAGCTTCCAAATGCCAGCCCTACCCATTGGCCCTTCCTCCATCACAGAAAGAGCAAGTTATTATTATCTGTGGAGTATACTTTCATTATTTATAGATTTTATTTATTTTATGTGTGTGAGTGTATTGCCTGAATGTGTGCAAGTATACCTGTGTCTTGCAACGATGGTGGAGGTCAGAAGAGGGTGTCAGATCACCTGGAACTAGAGTTATGGATGGTTGTTAGTTGCCATGGGAACCAAACCCAGGTCTGCAAGAGCAGTAAGTGCTCTTAACCACTGAACCATCTCTCCAGCTCCAATGTGCAGTGTAATTTCTATTGCTGTTTTCCTTTCAAATTAAATAGTAACCTGAGAGTTATCTACTACCTGTTTTCTGAGCCAATATTAAATAGAACAGGGGTCCAGCCTTTTCCTATCCACATTACCTTATATATCAACTTCCCACGGGAGAAGGTGATTTGGGAAAAAAAATAAAAAGTAATTTGATGAGGAATCTCTTTCAAAGAAGAAGCAACTTCATATACTCTAGGTCATCTAGAACAGAAATATTATAAGAGAAATAGCAAAATAGCCTAATAATGCATCAAGAAAGACAGAGGAAACCACAAAGGATATGAAATAAAATCAAGAGACATGGAAAGAAGAGAGGTGTGACTAAAAAGAACAGTGTGAACAAACAACAATGCAGTGGAAGCAGTGGAATATGCAGATCATAGAGCAAATTAAAGAATCAGATAATTAAGAAGGCTAAGAAAGAGAGAATTAGAGAGACAGAGATGAGAGAGATTTTAAGAAACAGAATATATAACTGCAAAGTTAGGAGATGTCACCAAACAGTATCTGAAACCTTGAGAAAATACATCTTCTTTACCCGCCTTCAGTTTCCCTTAAGACACCCTTCTGCAGGGCATGGTGGCACATGCCTTTGATCCCAGCACTTGGGAGGCAGAGGCAGGCAGATCTCTGTGAATTCAAGGCCAGCCTGGTCTCTGGAGCAAGCTCCAGTACAGCTGGGACTAAAGGAAGACGCTGCCTCAAGAATACAAAAATACAACAACAACAACAACAACAAAAAAGACACCCTCCTAACAAGCCAGACAAACATTCCAGGACACAGCTGGTGCTGCAAACAAGACTTCATGATGGATATGGGCAAAGCCAGTCTCAATCAAGGATGACTTACTACTACTACACAACCCTAGAAATGGTGCCGTCTATTATAACATATTGCTCTGGTAAAATTCCTCACCGACATCACTATTTTCGTGCAACTGTTGCTTTCTTGCACAGAACATTCCCATGTAAGCCTTGATGGAAGACGTTCCCATCCCTCCAAAATGTTCTGTCTCCCTTCCAAGAATAAGTCAGCAACAATCCCCCTACATTAACTAAAATCCCCTCTTCTTTCTCTGTACTCTCAGAAAGATTATCTGTCTCTGTAAGGATTTAGAAGTGGAATTGAGATTGTTTGTCTTTGATTCTCTTTTACTCTGGCCAAGAATAGACTCTCCTTCATTGTTCTGCAAATTGATCTGCAAATGCTGGGTTTTGTGATTGGTCTCACAATTTCACAAGGGATAAAGGCTCCAGAGTAGGCTCAGACATTGGAAAAAGAGAAAGAAATCTTCCCAAGAAGGAGATAAAGAAGAAATGAAGATGTACTTTTTTAGAACCAAAGTAAATACAAATTACAAAATTCAGACTGAAATTGTAGAAATTAAGAAAAATGTCAATTTAGGGGCTGGAGAGATAGCCTAGTGGTTAAGAGCACTGACTGCTCTTGCAGAGGACCCGGGTTCAATCCCCAGCACCCACATGGCGGCTGAAAACTGTCTTTAACTCCAGTTCCAGGGGAATCTGACACCCTCTTCTGACCTCCGCGGCATTGCATGACACTGGTGCACAGACCCACATGCAGACAATACATTCATACACATGTGAAAATAAATTTAAAAAATATTTAAAAAAGAACAAAATTCAATTTAGAGTAAAATTCAATATTGAACTGAATTAGAAATTTAAAATATATACATGTATGAAATTCTCAAAAATAAATAAAATATTTTTTAAAATTTTATTTATTTTTTATGTGCATGAATGTACTGTCTGCATGTAGGTTTGTGTGCCCGTGTCGTGCAATGCCATGGAGGTCAGAAGAGGGTGTCGGATTCCCCTGGAACTGGAGTTAAAGATGGTTCTCAGCCGCCATGTGGGTGCTGGGGATCGAACCCGGGTCCTCTGCAAGAGGAGTTGGTGCTCTTAGCCGCTAGGCCATCTCTCCAGCCCCTAAATAAAATATTTTTTAAAAGAAAAAATTTACAATAAAAGGACAATTTAAAATATTTATGGAGGTGCTCTTATAACAAAAAATAAATGAAACTTTTAATCAACAACACATTTTCCTTAAAAACTCCAAATAGAAGCTTCAAGGTATTAAAAGAAAACAATTTACAACTGGAATTTCATGTTTGGCAATATTAAGTCTTATTCATCATTAATAAATAATGAAAATTATTTCTAGGCACTCAAAAGCTTCAGAACTTTTGCCATACAAAGATAATTTCAAGCAGCTTAGAATAAAGTAGCTTAAAGGAGAGGCTTAGATGTTTACAGTGTTAGACATAGTTCTGAATATTCATGCTTACAATGCGATTATGTAACCTAGTCATCAGTTCGACAAAGTATGACAGCTTGGAAGACGGCTCAGCCATTCAGAAAACTTGCTTCTCTTTCAGAGCACCAGAGTCTAGTGACCAGAATTCAGGTCTGGTGGCTCACGACAGCCTGTGATTCCAGCTCCAGATGTCCCAGCACACTCTTCTGGCCTCTGTGAGCATATTCCCAGAACCAACATGGTGGCTAACTGTTCATAACTTCAGTTCCAGGGAAATCCAATGCCATCTTCTGATATCCACGGGCATTGTATAACATGGGTGCATGTATATACATACAGGCAATACACAGATGCACATGAAATAAAAATAATAAAGTATTTTTTAAAAAACTAAAAAAGGGATTTTTTTAACAAGATATGGGTTTTTGTTTCTCAGAAAACAATTTATAAAGCTACTAAAAACAAGTATAAACAGTGTAAAAATCAGAAATACACAATTAAAAGAAAATCAAGCAATAAAAAAAACATTAAAAGTAGGGAGAATATGCAAATTTCTATAGTTCATGAACTGTTTCTGAAAGTCACCCATTATAATTTTCAGAACATTTACAAAAATTGATCAAATTGGATGGGTAGATTGTCACACAACATATCATTATAAATTGAAATTAATTAACAATTAAAATTAGCATTACTTGTAAACTGTCAGAATTCAATTGCTTTCATTATGTCTCTTTGGTTTTACTGTGGTTTGTTACACACTTTTTTCAAAAATGATGAGAATTTTTTAAGACATGATTTTATGTAGTTCAAGTTGGAATTGAAAGTGCCATGTAGTTGAGGATGACCTTAAACTTCTAATTCTCTGGGATTACAGGTGTGTGCCACTATGGAAAGTTTCATGTGGTGATTTGGACCTAACGTAGGAGTCTGAAATGTCGGCACCAGCTGACCTACATACACAAACCTTTGTGTCTTTTCTTCTTTTTTGAGATAAGGTCTCATGTAATCCAGGCTGACATCAAACTAGTTATGCAGTCAGGACTAGGATTGAGTCTCTGTTTTGTTTCTACCTCCCTCCTGAGTGCAGCAATCAGAGGTGTGTGCTGCCTTGCCTAGCTAGAAATTTTCTTTCTATATTTTGTTTATTATTTTTATTTTATGTGTATAAATGTACTGTCTGCATGTAGGTAAGTCCACCTATCTACATGTGCAATGCCTTTTGGAGGTCAGGAGAGGGTGTCGGATCCCCTGGGACTGGAGTTACAGACTGTTGTTAGCCATCATGTGGATGCTGGGGAAGGTCCTCTGCAAGAGCAGCCAGTGTTATTAACCTCTGAGCCATCTCTCCACCCCCCCCAACTAGCTAGAAATTTTTGTTTAACATTCTTTTACATGGCTGGCTTTGTTACTTCACAACATAACTTTCAAAAGTCTCCTTTTTAAATACTATGTTGTGCTTCAAATTTGAAATGGTACAGTAAGCACTTATTTTCAAATCTCAACTATAAGCCTCTATTTTATGCTTATAACATCAAAAGTCAAATGAGAAAAATAACATGTTGAGATATAGTAACTACCTAGGAGTGTTAAGCAGAAATATCAACAAAGCTTTGGTCAATATATATAATCAAAGCTACCCACAGATATATTGAAAAGTTTACATAAACAGAACTAGAATCTATAATTTAAAATTTTACTCAGAATTTGCAGAAGGTGTTAAACCTAAACAGAATGATTTCTAGAGTAAGCATTATCATATATACTATGATGTAGTCAACAAAATAGTTTTCTTTTACCAAGATAGTTTTAAATTAGCAATGGAGGAGTGAGCCCCACTGCTATGTCTCAGCGGAATTTGTCAAGATTACGTTTTGTATTCATTCTTAACAGTTTTTACACTACTTGCTCATTGCCAGCTGGAAGGGATCTGGGTCCAGAGAAAATCCGCTTAGAAGTAAATGAGAATTCATGGAGGGGCTCTCAGCATTTTGGCTGGTAGTCTGCTTGATTAGCTGCATTTAGCATATGTCCATGTTATTTTTAGATTCCTCTCTGTGCATACCTTCCCATCATGTGTCTTTCCCCATGTGTTTCTCATCCTTATCCTTTCTTCCTCTTGGAAGGAAAAGGTTGCCTATGACAACTGAAGTTATATTTTTAGCTCACTTATATCATTTGCTCAACAATCTTTTTCTCTTCCAGAAAGATTTCGGAATGTAACCAAATACATTCCTACATCAGCCAAATGTCATCTTCACTTTTCGCCATTAAAAGTTGCAGTTCACTTTGTAAAGAATCTCTGTCAGGGGCCAGAGAAATTTTAAGCTAGGATTCAGTTAAGATAATCAACCTTTACTCAGTCCAAAATATCAACCAAGGTTATGTTACTTTTCTAGATATATATTCAACATATCTCATATACACAACGAATACATGTATAAGGAAAACTTTTCAACTGAAATTTTATTTTAAAAATTAAGGTTTGCCAGATATGGTAGTACTCACCTTTAATTCCAGCACTTAGGAGGCAGAGGCAGGTAGACCTTTGTGAGATAGAGGTCAGGCTGGTCTACATACCCAGTTCCAGGCTAGCTGAGGCTACTTTCTCAAAAATAAACGCAACAAGAAATCATGGTTCTAAGAAAATCAATGATGTATATATTCATGAACTATTATTTTATTATTTGTTTTATCTTTACGCTTTTTTGTGGGGAGAGCAGTAAGACAGGATCTCTCTGTAGGTCTAGCTGGCCTGAAACTCTCTGTGTCTCTAGTTACAGTATCACAAAGATCTGCCTTCCTCTGTCTCTTGAGTGCTGGGATTAAAGGTGTACACTCCACGGTCTGGCAATATGGGTTTCTTAATCTCAGTTTTTCATGACAACAAGCATACCCAATGTAATTTAAGGTACATGGTATCAAATTTGTTTTAGCTTCCAAATTTATGTGAGTATTATTCTTCTTTAAAACAGAATACTGTATAATGGCTATCAACTATAAATTTGAAAATATCCTAGTGTCTTTCTAGGTATAGCATGTAGGCCTTTCTGTTGATTCCAATTTTATGTTTTTCTGTCTCAAGCCATCTTCTGTGCCCTTCTCTGTAATTCACTACAGTGCATTAAATCATACCTCTCCTTTGTATCAGTGGCTTGGGGATACAGGTACTTGGGGACACAGCATGGCAGACTGATGATACAAGGGACCTATCCATTCACCTTTGCCCTCTGTCTTCTCAGAATTACTCTCTGGGTGCTCTCTTCCCTAGCTACAGGAATTTAATGGTTTTCTCACCACTTAGAAAATTATCCTCAGAATGCTCCATAAAGAATTTCTGCATAGCATTTCCTCCTGTTTCATCTTGATTCCACCCCACAGGGTCTCTTCTCTATGATTCTGAGGGATCAACACATCCTTTTTCTCACAGAAGATGTCCCATCTCTGTAGGACCCCTCCTTAAAGCTTCTAACTTTTCATTCAGTTCTCTGACTCTGCTGAAGGCTGCTGGTTGCTTCGTAAGGTCAACACTGCTGTGAAATACTAATGGTTCTTTTGTGGCCTTTCCTGTTCTTGACTGCCTGTTAACTATTCCTCATGTTAGACTATCTCTAATGGAGACAAACTTCATGCAATGTCATGTACGGAATATGAAAAGACAACCCTCTAGATGTAGAGATAAAATGTTAATTACCAGACAGGTAGAGCAGGCTCAGAAAAGGTGAGGTGCAATAAAAGAGGAGAAATAAGTTCTGAGCTTCTGTTGCACTACATAACTGCTGTTAATGATAATGTTTTACATTTCAAATCACTTAAACTAGAGGTTCTTGGATGTTCTTATCACAAAGAAATAAGAAAAAATATTGGGTAATTAGTCCTTATTAATCATTCCAAAATGAATGCCAAAAACATGGGCAGGACCCTAGAAATGTGTATAATTATTAATTTTAAGAAGTAATCTATTGTTTTTTATTTTGGGGGGTCTTTTTGAGACAGGGTCTTCCTATAGCCCCAGCTGTCCTGGAACTCACTCTGTAGACCAGGCTGGTCTTGAACTCACAAAGATCCGCCTGCCTCTGCCTCCGAAGTGCTAGGATTAAAGGCAAGCACCACTATGCCCAGATTTTTTCAAATTTTGGGGGGGTAATTTTTTAATTTTTTAAACATGAATTCTCTCTGGTGAAATAATGGTGTATATCCTTTCTCCTGACTGGAAACTGATACAATATGTTGTTCCTAAGTTAGATCAGAGCTTTCACTTTTTGTGGTGCTAAGAATTGAACCCAGAGTGTCAAAACTGTTAAATAACCATGTACCATTGGTTACTCACTGCTGATGGGGTCTCCAGAAAAATCCCCATGCTTTATGGAGTCTGGGAATCCAGCAAGGGGAGGAGCGGAATCAGGGTATAGAAAAGCACTGGATATTGAATCAATGAGGAGGAAAACATCAAGTTTCCTTCTTCCTTCCCCTGTAATGCGACTTCCACAGAGGTACATGGAGAGGACCTGCATCTAGGCCTCAGATATAAGGACATGAGAGCGAAAAGGCAACAGGACTAAGCATTTAAACTTGCCAAGAGCCAGGCTGCACTTCCCTTTACAGACAGCAAAAGTTTCTTTTGTTTCAACATAATACGGAAGAGGCAAATAATGAGTGGCAGAATATATCATTCCCTTAATCCCTTATACTGCTTTTTAAATGGTAGAAGAACTTGAGTTTAATGAAAACTAGTAGACTACAATGATAAGAGCAAAATTAAAATAATAAATGAAATGAAATAACTGAAACAGACTCATAGGTTACATGGGCACACTTACATACAAGTAGGTACAATTCTCATACCCGTAAAATAAAAATAAATGAGTAATTTTAAACAGAAAGTCAAGGCCAGAAAAAGTTCCTTAAGGAGACTGTGAGACAACTAAAGTGGCCTAATAGATACTCATCCAGAGACCCAAAAGGAACAAGGAGTAAAAGTAAGCCATGAGCAATATTATAGGTGATAAAAGCAAAATTTCTACAAAATTGATTAAATTATATTAATCAATCTAATTATTGTTTATATTAATTCTTATTAATTATATTAAATCAAGAGATTAAAGAAGCTCTGCCCCAGAGAGGAGATTAATGCAGAGAAAACTCTGCATCCTAACAGAACCACAGAAAACCAAAGACAGTTAAGAGTATAAGAGCATGTGAAAAAGGGGTATTTCCTTCAAAAAACAGCCATGATAATAAAGCTGGCTTCTTAGGAGGGGCAGTAGAAATCATTAAGACAGGACAATGATATACAATACTGAAAGGAGGTAACTGACAAAATATAACATATTAATCAGTAAATATCAGTAAATGGCTAGCAAAAAGTTAAGAGAAAAGCAGATGTTTTCAGAGACAAAAGATGAAGACCACAAAAAGAAACATTAAAAACTTCATCAAACAAAAGAAAACTCATCTTCAGGGAAAAATAAAAGTGCAGTAAAAATGAAATACATGCACCACCCCTGGCTCATACAATCTTTTCACCACTCTTCCAGAATGATCCCTGAGCTGTGGGTAAGTGAAGTTTAATATAGAGACCCTATCCAGAAATATACACTCTAGGGGTCCTACCCAGAAATATATACTGTAGGGGCTCCCATTCTTTGGAGCTTGACTAGTTGAGACTTTCTGTTTGCCTCACTTACCCAAAGCTTTGAGTATTGAGGGGTGCTCTCCTTTCCTCTCTGTTCTTCATTCTGTGTGTAGCAGGGCTGGTGCATGAAGGTAGAGAAGCAGTGACTTACAATCAACTGTAAGCTTTCACATGTAAACGTGTAGCAATGTAATCATCAGAAACAGGACCCATGCCTTCTGGGGACAAAGTCTCAAAGCAGAGCAAGAGAAATTGGTGGGGGACTGACCCTAGACTGAAAACTATAAGGGAATAAGTACTGGTGGGTGAGGAAGAATATGTTTTCCCTAAGATTTCTTGATTTGCCGACCAGACTCCAACAGATCTTTTTGCACAGAAGGATGTCTGGGTTTGGGAGCTTGACTGGATAAGGCTTAGCTTTGATGCTGTAATGCATGAGTTCTGATGGGGAGGTTCGCACATGGGGTGATTAGATTTGGTTGGGAACAATTGTATGAGTTGTACAAATGCTCAATAAAAAATGAAATATATTTAAAACATAGTTAAGTATAAAATGAACACTGAATGTAAGAAAATTGTACTTTTATTGATTTAAATAACAACTTCTGTTAAAATGGTTATGATTTTACAAAAGGTAGCATAATTAAAAATACTCTAACATTGGTCATAATTACAAGTGGGTAAAGAGCTTGCATGTTAATGTGGGACCTGAGGTGAATACTCCAAACCTATATAAGCACTGAGCACTGTAGTGTGTGCATCTATAGTACCAGGACTTCTGTGGGGAGTTGGGAGGTGGAAAGGGAAAGCCTGAGAATTAGTTAGTACTACATAAACTGCAGCGAACAACAGAGACCTCACTTCAAACCAGGTAGTGGGGAGAACCAAGACTTCAATTTGGCTTCTGACCTCTACGCATGCACCATGGCACATGTGAACCTTCAATGATGCACATAAACAACCATAAACACATACACATATACACATGGAACATATGAGAGGGTTATATTGCAGTCTTTTGCCAAAGTGGCAATCTATGAGCATGTCATGGTGATAGGAATGTAACATCTACCATCTTACTTTAAATTTTATATATCCTAGCTGCTATGACTGTAAACTATACTCTTTTTTTTTTTTTTTTTTTTGAGACAGGGTCACCCTGCAGCCCCAGCTGTCCTGGAACTCCCTATGTAGACCAGGCTGGCCTTGAACTCATAGAGATCTGTGGGCCTGTGCCTCCCAAGTGCTGGGATTAAAGGCGTGCATCACCGCTCCTGGCCTCTACTCTTATTTTAATGTTTGATTATATTGATAATTTTCTGTGGGAAGGCCTGTCAGAAGACTGTGTAACATTGGTCCTGACTTTGGAGAGGTTATATCTTTGTTCTCATAGTGGCTTATATACTTTAAAAAATTTCAGACACTTACCCTCAGAGTAGTATAGGGGCTTCTCTCTGCACGTCAAAAGATAACTGAGTATTCTTTTTTGCTTTCTACTTCCAAAGTGAAGACACAAACTCTGAGTTCAAAATATTGCTTTCTGGGGCTGGAGAGATGGCCTAGCAGTTAAGAGTGCCGACTGCTCTTGCAGAGGACCTAGGTTCGATCCCCAGCACCCACATGGCAGCTGAGAACCATCTTTAACTCCAGTTCCAGGGGAATCCGACACCCTCTTCTGATCTCCGCAGCATTGCACGACACGGGTGCACACATTCATACACATAAAAAATAAATAAAATTAAAAAATAGGATGTAGCATTCAGAAAAATTACTTAAAAAACAAAATGTTGCTTTCTAAATTTATGTTTATACGCATAAACAAATTTTACTTTCAGTCTTAATCAGATAAATCTCTTTTGAAATGAATGGCAGTGAATGCAGAGACTCATGATTGCCCAAGATGCTGGAATAAGTGACTGTTGAGAGCATAGCCCTAATACGGAATTTATCCTATAAGTTCTAAGGTTTGTGAAACAACTCAGAAGAAGAGACAGAATGAATTTGAGACTCTGAAGATAGGGAGAAACTCTGATAACTGCTGTCTTCAGACGTGACACAGCTACTGCAATTATAATCTCACAACTGTGGCCCTCCACAATGGGTCTGTACAAGATGATGCCTGTCCATAATCAACCAGGCGCTGCGGAGGAGCTCCTACTCTACCTGCTGAACTGATGGCTCCTGCTAGATTATGGGGGGAGGGTCATTCATTGTGTCCACTGTCTGCTGACTCATAAGGCCACCAAGCCCCAATGGATAGTTCCAAGCCCATGGTCACACAGATGGCGCTGGCTGAACTCAGCAAGTCACAAATAAAATGAAAACACAGAAATACGAGAAAGGGACTTGTAATAAGGTGGGATTGGCAGGGGTGAGGTACAGATAAGAAAGAGTTGGGAGATGAAAGCAATTGGATTGCATAATATTTATGCATGAAATTACAAATAATTTAGTAAACTATATTTTTAAACATTTTATTTTTATTTTTATTTATTTTTTTATTTTATGTGTATGAATGTACTGTCTGCATGTAAGTCTGTGCACCCGTGTCATGCAATGCCGTGGAGGTCAGAAGAGGGCGTTGGATTCCCCCAGAACTGGAGTTCTCCTGGAATTGGAGGTACGGACGGATTTCAACTGCCATGTGGATGCTGGGGATCGAACCCTGGTCCTCTGCAAGAGCAGTCGGCACTCCCAACCTCTAGGCCATCTCTCCAGCCCCCAGTCAACTATATTTTTTTAAAAAACTAAAAAGTTGATGTTAAGTTCCAATGGGTAGAAGTCAAAGATGTTGCCAAATATTTTACATGCACAAGACAGGCCTTTATAAAAAGATATTCAGGACAAATGTCTATGTTGTCAAAATTCAGAATATTTGATGTAACCTATTACTTACTCATTTTTATACCAAATAGTAAAGGAATAAGTAGAAATGATAGAATATAAACATAAAATTGCAGTTATAAAATTACAGACAAGTTATAAGCAGTCAATTTTGTTTTTTAGAAACAGAACAAAGTTGATGTTTATAGTTAAGCTTACATAAGCTTTGCAGCAACTTTCTAAAATTAAGAAGAGGATTGTTGATTCTGAATGACATACTTTTATTGATTCTTAAGGGACTTCAAAAGCACACTATATGGTTTCTATTTATATCCATATTGCTATAAATGTATGAGACATTACATTATGTAGTACTTTGGGTTGTGGAAATAACTTAAGCTTTTAAAACTATGAAAATTTTAAGTGAAATATTTTGCTGCACTCCAACCTTTTATTAACACAAGTCACTGATATATGGATATAGGTGTTAGAAAAATTATAATACAAAACAGAATGAGAATTTACAAATGGACTCTGCAATACTGTGATACTTTTCTTTCCTTCTGAAAATCACTTTAACATGGAAACAGTATTAAATGAAGAAAGTTCAGTAAATAGTTTTATGAAGACAATAAATTCTGTTATCTTTGTTAAATATAGACATATTTGACATAGTAAATCAAAAGCCAGCTTATTTTTAAGACAATCTGAGCCTTCAGAAATGCCCTCCAGTTCATTTTTTTTACTTTCACAGTATGCAATTGCCTTTTTAATTATTTTGTTTTCAATCTGGAATTGTTTAGGAGAATGTCATAGCTTTCACTCTGCTGATATATTCTAAACTCAGTTTAAAGTTTAGACATAAACATGGTAGCACAAGACTAATATAAGATTAGATATGGGATGTCTTGCTCAATGTTGTTTTAATTTTCCCAGTGGGAAAAAAGAAACCCCATAGCTTAATCTCATTAATTAACTTTTGGCAAACATAGGCACAGAATTTAGAAATCCTATCTCACTCCACTCTATGAAGCTGTAATAAACTGGACTGATAGCTGTAGGTTTGTCTTACTGCTATAATTTAATTACCCCTACAACTCATTCTTTCTGTGACTTCCATTCTGAAAAGTATAGGATAGAAAGGAGGATGGGTCAAGGGACTGCTCTTTCTTGTTCAACTAAAAATGTTTCTAAAATGGGCTAAAATATTTTAGCATTATAATATGTCAAATTTATGTTTTCAACGTATGAAGAAATCTAAAGCAAATGCAATGAATAGAATTTCAAGTGCTGACTCCTAGTTATGGTGTCATGATGGGCTGAATATTTTGCCAACTATCCCAGGAAAGATTAACTTACCAGACAATCAAGTAAGCATTGCTTACCATTGATCAAATGAAACCCAAATCCTTGTAATCAACCACAAAGGATACTGTAGCCCACTCAGCATGTTTATCTCCAAACATTATTTGATAACAAACACTAAGATAGAAATACAGAAAAGGGACTAAAGCACCGCGCGTTTGTTGTTAAAGAACACCAGTGAAAGCAGTTGCTGAGGGTGCTGTTTATGTTACATTATTATTGTTAAGCAGCAAAATCTATACTTTCTAATGAAGATTTGGATGAGTGTATTATTGAGAGTGTGCAAACATGTTGCAAATAAAACCACTAGAGTTTCCATAATTTTTAAATTTTTCTTTTTTTAAAGATGCTTCATTTTTTAATTTATTATTTTATGTGTATGAGTGTACTGTCTGCATTCAGGTAGCTACAGAGGTAAGAAGAGGGTGTTGGATTCCCCTGGAACTGGAGTTAAAGACAGTTCTTAGCTGCTAGGTGGGTGCTGGGAATAGAATCCAGGTCATCTGCAAGAGCAGTCAGTGGTCTTAACCACTGAGCCATCTCTCCATCCCCTTAAGTTTATTTTTTAAGCTAATAGAATGATGATCAACATTTTATGGGCCTCAAACTTTCCATCACAATTTTAATTTATATTTCTATCATTAAGATAAATCCAAAAATACATCTCATACTTCTCTGTTAATAAAATAGTTTCTTTTAATTAAAATATTGTTTTACTTGAGGATATTGTTACTATCACAGATGTGAAAAATGAGACTTGTGAGTGAGAACAATTATAACGTTGGGCTATAGATAGCCCCGTCTCTGCCTAATCTCTGACTTCCTCATCACTCCCACTATCCCTTAACTTTTATAAACCGCTTGTTTTCACATCTGTTTTCTGCCAGAATAACACTGACACTACCTAGGTCACGGAGTTCATATGTTGTATGTAAAGTCCTACAATCAACTTTATCTTTGATCACCAAGGAATTTCTTAAAAAAGTAATTCATCCTGCAAAAGAAAGTCGGTATTAATGAAGTATAGCAAAATGAGAAGAAATGCTACTAATTTCTATAATGGTATGTTGCTTTCAGATCTCTCTCAAATTACATGCATAATTTTCCATGTTAAATCAAAAGGTAGTGAAAATCATCTGAGGAATATTCTAAACTCTTGTCTATTGATGGTGGTATTTTAATTCCAGGAGAAACTTCACTAATGAAATTCGCACAGATAATAGCTGAAAGATGAGGAAGGGTCATTTGAGAATCATTACATTGAACCTCAGTTAAATTCTGAGGAAGTACAGTTTCTGGATCTAACATTGCCACTATTATTATCATTGAGAATATTAGAATAATAACATAGAAACTGAAGTATGGATATCTAGAAAAAATATATTTTGTTCAATGACTTCTAATGAATAGCAAATATTTTTCTACTTCTTTTCTCTGAGTGTTCACCATCTTCTGTGATTTATAAATAAATTAACACAATAGAACTGGTAAATGATTTTATACATTTTATTGCCATCTTAAATATTTATATATAATTGTTTCATATATTAAATTATATAATTTTTACATAATAATTTTCTACTGGTTAATATAGTCAGATGTCAATTAGTTTTACTACCTTTTCCTAGTTCAAATTCATATTATAAGCACTATTCTAAGTTTTTTTAATTGAAAAAATTCTAACTATGCAAATTAATAATAGCTCTGTTTCTGAGTTTTTATCTCAGAATTTGTTAATAGTTAAAATATCTTAAGATTCAGATAACACCCAGGCCTATGATAAAACCAGGAAATGCTGCCTTAGCTCATTGCCTACAAATGCCTGTTGCTCACTCAGTGTTTAAATGTGAGATAAACCTGTAAAGAAAATCTGGGAAATAGATTCTGTTATTTATTTCTATGTCACAAATGATTTCAATACACATCAAAAGGATATAAGCAAACCTCATGTGTAACATGTAACATTAAATAGTGTGACTGCCAAATAATTTGAAATAATTTAGGTAAAATGACAAGGGAGTGGGGTAATCAAGTGGTTTTGGAGATAGCAACCTTTCAGCTATAGCTCAGGAACCATGGGAAGAGAGAAAAAAACACTCTCTTCATTTCTCACATTGACCTTAATTTTTCTGACGGTTGCTTCTAAAAAATTAGAAAGAACTCTGGTTTCCACCAGCTATTAACTTCAAACACATAAGTTTCCCTATCATGAAAAGAATAACTTAGCCTTAGAATAACAGACCCAAAAAGGGCTCCTTGCTCATCATCAGCTGAACCAGTAGACCTGTGCTCTTAGCCAGCATACCTTAGAGTCTTAGGTAGTGTAAATAGCAAGTCTTTGCTTACTTGACTACCATGTGTGATGGTTAGCATGGATTGTCACCTTGATGGATCTGTAATCATCTAGAAGACAAGCCTTAAATCACAAATGTGAGAGATTATTTAACTCTAGAAATATCTGTGAGAGATTATCTTGATTCAGATTATTAATGTGGGAAGACCCAACTTAAGTATGGGTAGGACCATTCTCATGGCATGGATCCTTGACTGTACATAGTAGAAGTAGATAAGCACTAGGTTCCATGGCTCTCTGGTTCCTGATTGTGATTGCAATGGGAGTAGCTGCTTCATGTTCTTGCTGCCTTGACTTTCCTTCCATGGTGAGCTGTGAGCTGAAATAAACCCCATCTCCCTTGAATTTATTTGATCGAGACATTTTATCCCAGCAACAGAAAAAACTTAGCTTATGCTGCGAACAATTTGACTAATGTGCACTGCATGAGTAGACTTTGTTTGACCATGATTCTATATTATTTTTATATTCATTGTACAAAGAAGAAAACTACAGCACAAAGAATGGATTGTGTCTCAGAATTTCATTAAATGCATAATCGGAAAGCAAACAGAATAATTCTGAACCCTTTAACTTCTGAGCTTCAGCTCTATCGGAAAGCAAACAGAAGTAGGGATTTTGCTATCTGCAGCATGTTGGAGATCATCACTCTTTTACTTTGGCAACTGGTATGGAACAATTGTTGTTTCTTTCATTATTTTCACCCAGTTTACATTTTTCACAGAACAAAGATATGGATTTTGGCTCTCTTTGGGGACATAGACTTTCAAATTCCGTCAACTGTGGATTTGATGGTTGGTCCACTTATACCATTCACTGTACTTGTCCCCTTAGACCCTAAACAGTAGGCTGCACATGACAGATAGCTATTGGAGGGGCAATTGGCTTCAGAGCATGGCTGTTCCATGTATTATAATTTTTCATTTTTAAAAAATTTTTTAATTTTGTTTATTTCTATATGTATATGAATGTACTGTCTGCATGCAGGTTTGTGCACCCTTGTCGTGCAATGCTGCAGAGGTCAGAAGAGGGTGTCGGATTTCCCGGAACTGAAGTTCTCCTGGAATTGGAGTTTCAGATGGCTCTCGGCCGCCATGTGGGTGCTGGGGATCAAATCTGGGTCCTCTGAAAGAGCAGTCGCCGCTCTCAACAGCGAGGCCATCTCTCCTGCCCCCATTTTTTTTTATATGTACAGATTTCTTTTATTTTTTTCCAGGACAGACATGCATTTGAAGAGATTTGCTATAGTTTCTATGTTAAAGGTCTACCAAAGCCCATGGGTTAAAAGCTTGTCCTCCAGAGAGGCATAGTTGGAAGTAGTGGAACACTCAGCTAGAGGAGTGAAGCTGGAGGTCCTATGGTCACAATGACATGACTCCGAGAGTACTGTATGTCTCTAGCACTTTTTCTCTCTCCTCTAGGTTTTCCAGTAATGGTGGACAGTTTGCTCTGCCATGTCCTATCTCTATCATTGTCATGTGACATCCTCAGGAAAGACCAAAGTGATAGATCTACCCAGTCTTTTTCTTTTTTAAAAAATACCTTATTTATTATTATTATTATTTTTAATTTTATTTATTTCTGTATGTGTATGGATTATTTATTATTTAGTGTACTACCTGGATGTGTTTAAGTGCACCCATGTCGTGCAGTTCCTGGAGAGGTCAGAAGAGGATGTCACATCACCTGGAACTGGAGTTATGGATAGTTGTTAGCTGCCATGTGGTGCTGGAAATTAAACCCAGTACCTCTGCAAGAGCAACCAGTGCTCTTAAACACCGAGCCATCTGTCCAGTCAGATCCTGCTGAACTATGAGCTAAGAAATATTTTCAGTTTTAAGTAAATTGTGTCAACTATTTCAGTATAGTGACAGAAATCTGACACATAAGATTTATGATTTTCTATTGGTTTTTACCAGAGTAGCCATAAACTGAAGTACTATTATATACGGAAATAACATTGAAGTATTTGATAGAACATTTAGGGAAAATTGATAAATCTGTTGTGCTATTAAAAGGTATGGAGGAGAGCTGCCTAATTCTTAACAGAAATGTGATGAGAAAAAGTCAGGAGCTTCAAAATTACATATTATTAGTATCCACCTCTGTATAGACTTGCTAGCTAGTTATTCCTTGGAAGTGTTTAGAGTCTACTATAGAATCTTAATATGGAGTGACATTTAAGGTAAACATCATTCATCTGTTTCTTTTAATTTTCAAAGGCATCCTAAAATAGAATTTTGGGTTTATATTTTGTCCCATAATCTTCAGGAAAGATAGCTTTTGTTTAAGTCCCCTAAATATGAATAAACTGAGAGATGGATGAACAAAGAGCTCTTCTAATAAGCTGGACGTAATTAGTGTGTAATAAACTATAACAGTCAATTCATGGTAGACATACTATAAAATAAGCAGAAAGGAGAAACAATTACCTTTTAAGCACAAATTGGATGAACTTCCCTGGCTATGCTGGAACTTTTCAGCCATCTAAAGGAAGTGTGACTCTTTCCATTTTCATTAACAATGTAGAAGGTATTACAGGGTTAATTTTCTTGATAAATAAGTTATAATATTTCATAATACATGAAAAATATTTTCTTCATATGTATGTTGGTATGAAAATGGCAGGGGCTGGAGAGATGGCCTAGCCTAGCGGTTGAGAGCATCGACTGCTGTTGCAGAGGACCCGGGTTCGATCCCTAGCATCCACATGGTGGCTGAGAACCATCTTTAACTCCAGTTCCAGGGGAATCCGACACCCTCTTCTGACCTCCGTGGCATTGCGTGACATGGGTGCACAATCCTGCATGCAGACAGTACATTCATACACATACAAAATAAATAAAATTTTAAAAAAGAAAATGGCCAATACTAATGTCTGGGACTGGATGACAGGAGGAATACAAAGACAATTTAAATTGATTTTATATGAACATTGGTTTTAATATATTTTTATATATTTTATTCTTTTGCATAGAAGTATAACTACTACCATTAATTTTGTATTTTAAAGAGACAATAACTAAAGGTTAATGAAGAGCTAGAAATAAACGTATTTTCCCAACACATTGAAGCAGGAAGAAGGAAAGGAAGACAGGAAAGCTTGTATTATCAAATGTCTCTTGAGCAGAAGAGGAAAACACATTCCCTTGATAATGTGTTAAAGATGAAGTTGTTTTCCCAGAATTTGGCATTGGATTCAATTCCATGAGTGACATATGCAAACTAATGTAACGTTGACTGAGTAGTTCAGAACACTACTTAACAGAAGAAATGCAGATCTGCTCTGGAGAACAGCATCTTAAGCCTTAAAGTACTACATATAGAAAGTTTCAAGTCAGGAGTGGGGGATATGACTCAGTCAATAAGAAGCTTGCTGCATCAACATGAGGACCTGAGTTCAAGCTCCAGTAACCACATAAAGATCTGGATGTGAGAGGAGAGGTCCATGATCCCAGCATAGGTGGAAATGGAGACAAGAGGATCTCTAACTGGTGATCTTCAATGAGAGACCCTGTCTCAAAATATAAGGAGGAGAGCAGCTGAGGAAGACACCAACATTGACCACTGGCTTCCACACACACATGCGCCATATGTGCACACAAACAAACACACAAAAAGAAAGTTTCAAGACAAACAACACAGCATGATAAAATTAAATCATAAATAAGACATCATAAGTAACAAACCAAAATTATAAACAATAAAAATCATTAATATCAATTACAAATACCTTATAATACTATAAAGTTCTTTGGAACTTTAAAATAATTGTAAAGAACAAAAATATTGAAGCAAAATATTTTAACTTGATAATTTTATTATGCTAAATTTAGAACTGAAGAAAATATTAATCACTCAATCAAGTGTAAGAAAGGCATGGAAAGAGGATGCCATAAGTCACTCGGGCAGGTACTTCTGGGAGTGGACTGTCTTAGGGGCAGCTGGAAGAGGGTCTCGACTCTGAGCCTTCTTTCGGGGGTCCCCATCTTGGAGGGACCATGCTTTGCCTTTGCAGAGTGAACAGAGGGATATGTTTAGGTCTGCTCTGGTCCTGCGGTGGCTTTGTGTGGGCCAGCTCCTGAGATGCAGGCAGGACGCCATAAGTCACTCGGGCAGGTACTTCTGGGGGTGGACTGTCTTAGGGGTGGCTGGAAGAGGGTCTTGACTCTGAGCCCTCTTTCAGGGATCCCCGTCTCAGAGAGACCACACTTTGCCTTTGCAGAGTGAACAGAGGGACGTGTTTATGTCTGCTCTGGTCCCGCAGCGGCTTTGTGTGGGCCAGCTCCTGAGGCACAGGCAGGATGCCATAAGTCACCCAGGCAGGTACCAGGGCATGGGTAGGTCAGGCTCTCAACCCCCTCCCCCCGCCAATGGGAATTGGTGAGAATCCAAGTGGACTTCCTTTTGGAGAACCTTCAGAACAGGAAGAGAAGACTGACTTAGGCTTCCAATATCCAATATATAAACAAAATTGAAAGCCTGAAACCTAGACAAGTCAATACTCCATAAACAAGGAGAAGGAAAGGAAAAAAAAAAGCATCAGAAGGAGGCAAGCAAAGCCATCCACTAACATAGTGAAAAGTCATTTGTGATTTGAACCACAAAAGGGAAACCCACATGCCAGGGACACGACAAAGGGACAACATGGGAAAGGAACAGGATAATCCTGCTCCAGGCTCTACCAAACCTGGAAGAGATAGCTAAAATGGGATCCCCTTGGAGGAGACCAAAGGAACAGAGTTTAGAGGAATAATTGCAGACCTATGCAGAGAAATTAAAGAAAATAAAGAATTCAGAGAACTAAAGAGAGAGAATGAAAAACTCAAAAAGGACCTAGAGGGATACAATGGCAAACTTCTGAAACAACTAAAGGAACAGATTGAAAAGCTCCAGAAATAACTAGAGGGAGAAAAAAAAAAAAACTCCGAAAGAAGTAAAAACACTGAAAAAGAAAGCCAACCAATGAAGTAAGGAGCACCAAGAAGAGACTGAGAAGCTCAAAAAGGAAATGGAAACACTAAAGAAAACACAGAATGAAATGAAAAAGGAATTAGAACACTCATCCAATCAAGAAAAAAGGAAAGGAAAAAGCCTCAGAAGTAGAATAGAAGAAGCAGAACAAAGAATATCAGATCTGGAAGATAACACAGAGAAACTAAAGAGCTCAATTAAAGATCATGAAAAAATTTAAAAATACAGAAAACTGGAACAACCAGGAAATATGGGACGCTATGAAAAGATCAAACCTCTGCATCATAGGAATAGAGGAAGGAGAAGAATCTCAAGAGAATAGTATGGGTCAGATCTTCAACAGAATAATAGATGAAAAATTTCCCAAACTAAAAATAGACAAACCCATACAAATACAAGAAGTACATAGGACTCCAAATAGACAAGATCAGAAAAGAAACTCCCCATGCCATATCATAGTTAAAATGCTAGATGCTCAAAACAAAGACAAAATTCTGAGGGCCACAAAAGAAAAACAAGTCACATACAAAGGGAAAACCATCAGGATTACAACTGACTTCTCGGCCCAAACCATGAATGCAAGAAGAACATGGAGCAAAGCATTTCCAGTGTTAAAGGACTATGGATGTCAACCCAGAATACTTTACCCAGCAAAAATGTAGACTAGACTTGAAGTAGAGAGAAAAATCTTTCATGACATAAACAAGATGATGGAATACATGTCTGGAAAACCAACTCTTCATAAAATACTTGAAGCAATTCAAAGGGCAGAAGAGAGGAGCAACAATCCTCAAACACCTAGGAAAAGAAACTAATAAAAACATAACCATAGGAGCAAAATCAGAGGCTAGAAGTCCAAATGGATAATAAAATGAAAGGAAGCAACATCCATCTTTCAATTATAACCTTAAATATTAATGG